>LNAC01000564.1:676667-716696 GCA_002007465.1 Ailurus styani | reverse complement strand
GGGGCGGGGCCCGAAACGCCCCGCCAAAGGGGGAGGGGGCGCCGGTCGGCCCCGCCCACTCCAGGCCCGCGGTGCCTCTCGCAGGCGCTTCCTTGGGGCGGGCTCTGCCCAGGCAGGCTGCGGAAGGTTCGAATCCTGACGATGCCGATCCTGCGCCCCTGAATCTAGGCGGGCCCGAGGTGGCGGTGGGTGTCACCCTGAGCGCGGTTGCGCAACCCTCCAACAGCCAGGAGGGAGGAATGCCTTATTTAAACCCACTGACTTCCCTCTAGCGGCGGGGCCTCCAGGCCCAGGGTGTGAGGACAAGTTCCGCTGGGGCTCAGCCTCGAGAGGAAAGAGCTCTGATCTTCAAAGAGATGGCATTCAGTACCAGAAAGGATTTTCTTGAACAAGTGGAGGAATTGGGATTGAAAGGCCAGAAGGTGTACAAGGAGTCGACGGTGGATGTCATTGTACCCACTTTTAGGGGTGGTACAACTGAGTATAGTCTATTCGAGTTACTCGTACAGAGCACAGCAGGCAGAGCAATAAATATAATCCACCCTATGGCGTTTTACTCCGTGTAAGGAAGAGGGTGAGAGGGTCTGACGCAAGCAAACTCACCCATTTCCCGGAAAACTGAGCAAATAGTACTTATTCGTTAGGGGTCCCCTCCCCTCAATATAAGCCAACACTGTCTCTTCATAACCAAATAACTCTTTCAATTAAGATAATTTTAGGCCTGGTTTTTAACCATTAAGGGTCTCTTAAGGCCAAGTCTTTGAACTTGAACCAAAACCAACTTCTTTCAAATTAAGTTTTCCAAAAAGCCAAAAGGGCTGCTTCAGCCTGATCTCCACCATGCCACTTCCCTGGCCCCTGTGGCTGCAGAATCCTGTTCCTAATATCTCTTTGTTGGACAATTTCACATTATCACCCCTCTCCTTCACTGGTACTGCACTAGTAGCTGTTAGAAAGACGTAGAAAATACAAGTTGTGGTGAGAGAGTAGAGGGACTGAGCTGAAGTTAAACCGTTCATTCCTATTTTTAATCTCAGCAGTTCCTTAACACATTAATGATTAATCAGTGGGAATTAACCTGGATTAACTTTCAGCACACAGTCTTTTTCCAGTGGTAAGCCTCCACTTCAAACAAAAATCCAGAATCTCAGCCTCTAGCTGGCATATCAACTAGTTCTAAGTAACCATGGGTAAACTAGTTAACTTCTCTGAACATGGGTGTACCCCTCTAGGGCAATCTAAGTTTTATTTTTTATTTTTTTTAATTTTATTTATTTATTTGACAGAGATTGATGCAGAGAGGGAACACAAGCAGGGGGAGTGGGAGAGGGAAAAGCAGAGAGCCGGACACAGGTCTTGATCCCAGGACCCTGGGACCATGACCCAAGCCGTAGGCAGACGTTTAACGACTGAGCCACCCAGGCGCCCCTACGTTTTAGAGAGGGAATTCATTCACTCTTCATTCATTCATTCATTCGTTCTTTCACTGGTGTTTGTTGAGTGCCTGGCATTCACGAACAGGCTGGGCAAGCAGCCTAGAGTGATACACAGACCCGGTAAAGACTCAACGGCCCTCAAGGACCTTGCTGTGGGCAGAGATCCTCATCTTATTCACTGTTTAGGTTTTCCCAGAAAACGAGCTTGGAGGGTTTGGAGGGATCACAGTCCTATCTTCTACGCAGCTGTGACCTGGAGCCTGACATGGCACTTATGCAGAGTAGAGGCTCAGTAGATGCCTGGCCTGTAAATACGTTAAATGAATTCTAGGACTGCAAAGTTCCTAGGCATGAGGGGTACTTACAAAAAAGGGGCTCTCTGTTCCCTCCCATAATCTAACGTTTGGTTTGGCCTCAACACAATGTATGCTTCAGTATGGAGATGTGGCCTGGCCTGAGCCTTTGCCTCTCCTCCCTCCCTGCTCCTTGTCCTCCCTCTACCAGGCTCTGTTAGAGCCCGCCTGCCACGTGGCCTGGCCTGACTCTCACAGCCACTGCTGTGCCCACGGACTCCCATCCTTGGTCCTGCTCAGCCTCGTCAACGAGTTTTGGCCTTGTACTCTCCCGAGGTGTGTCTGGGAAAAACAGGAACCACCCCAGGATTAGGAGGACAGGGGTGCCTGTGGGGAGATGCAGGGGCATAGTGGGTTTTAGTTGTGTGTTAAAAACAAACAGAATGTTCTTAATAGGAAACCCTGAATACACAAGAAGAATCACCATGGTATGGTCCATTCACTCATGACTTTGCACTCATGTGCTTTGCTTTCTATTACTAAATCACAGATAGTATTTTAAAAGAGTAGGCAGGAAAGATGAGAATATCTTATAATGTAAAAAGAGCTTTTGGTTTATCAACAACTATGAAAGGGTGATAAATGACACACAGAATAGAATGTCACATGGATACAAAGCCATCATGACAATATATAACACTTTTACATCTTGTCAAGCACCAGACGCTGTTGGAGATGCCCTACATGTAGGTAAAATTATTTAACCCTCAGAACAACTCAGCACAAGGGGTTACAGTTATTATCTCCATCTTAGGGATGAGGAAACTGAGGCCCAAGGAAGATGAGCATCCTGCCCATTATCTCGGGGCTGGTCAGAGGAGGAGCACTGGGCTTCAGGGTCCGTGCACAGAACCGCCGCACTTGGCGCCATATACTGAAAGTCATGGGGGGTGAGAGCGGGGGTTGGTGACTTCAGGGAGAGGTTTGTGATTGGTGACAGCTGACACTCCCTCAGCACTCTCCTTCCGGCGATAGTGATGCTCAGCTTGGTTGGGGACCCACTAGGTTGGGAAACCATTGTAACGGGCTTGGGAACAGGGCGGTGGCAGGAGAGGGAGGTGCAATGATACTTCATGAGGGGCGAGTAGAAGGTGAAGTGGGTGAATGTAGGTGACCATGGGGTGAGGGACAGGGATCCGCCTCCTGTGAGTCCTGCTTCCTGGCCTGAGTGACACAACTGGGGCAGGACCCACAGGAGAATGAACACTTTGGGGACAGGAATTGGGGAGGATGTTGCATGTTTATTAACATATGGAATTTGGGGAGTCTGAGGGAAGTTGGGGTGGAGATACTGTTTCTGTGAAGCTCAGGCGCTGAGGCCAGTGTGGGTAGCAGCCTGGAAAGCTGAGTGCATGAGTGGGGGTTTGAACCCTCAGGACAGAGATGATCACACACAGCACATATAGCTGGGACCTGCATGTGGACGGGAACAAGAGAAAACCAGTACTGCAGTCCTGGATAGAGAAAGGGAAACCCACAAAAGAATCTGTATCAATCAGCTATTGTTGCGTAACAAACCACTCCAAAACTCAGTGGCTTAAAAAAAGGCTTGAGGCTTGGCTGACCTTGACTGGCCCGTGCATGGGTCTTTGGGTGGGCTGGGGTTGACCTCAACTCAGTACCTACTATGTGTCAGTCCCTATTCTAGGTGATGGCAAGACAGCCAGGAACAAGGCAAATGGTTTCCTTTGATGGAGTTCACATTCTAGTGAGAGACAGAAAGTAGATAAGTCAACCAATATATAAACAAGATGAATTAAAATGGTGCAAAGGACTACAAAGAAGAGAAGAGCCTCTAGCGATGGAGAAGGACAAGGATCTGGGCTTGAGGAGGGCTGTGGTTGTAAAGAGCATGATCAGAGGAAGCCTCTCTGGGGAGGTGATGGTTGAGTTACACCTGAACATGAGAAAAATCTGACTTGTCTTGGAAAGAAGGATAAGAAGAATCAGCAGGGAAAAAATCCTGTGGTGGGGAGGAGCTTAGCAGGTGGCTCAGGGAACAGGAAGAAAGGCAAGGGATGAGCAAGGCAGGAAGGTACCTACGCCCCACCCACACTCCCTAGGAGGTATTGGGAAGCCAGTGGGGTTGGGGAGCTTTAAGCAGGAAAATCTTGCAATCTGATCTACATTTAAAAAAAAAAAACACATTAGCATTAGTTAAGATAACGGAATGGTGGCTCCCCAGAGCAGCTGGGAGGCTTTTGCGAGATTCCAGGCAAGGTAAGATTGTTATGCTGGTAAATATTTAACATTTGGTTCTGGAGGTTGGGGTGGAGGAAGTGTTCTTAATTTGCAGCAGTTGCCAATTTCCATGGTGTCAATACTCCCATCAGAGCTGATTTTAAGCTGTTGAGTCACTGAACACAACGGTGGGAAGAAATTTGCAGTAATAATATGCCATTATATACCACAGAGATAATCTAAATAACCTCCAGGGAGTATGTACTAATAAAATGTAGCGAAATAATTGGAAAGAGATGATGTTGAGTATTTATTACTTCTGTTTTCCACACAATCTGTTTCTTTTTTTAAAATTTTTTAAGTTTTTAAAAGATTTTATTTATTTGAGAGAGGGAGACAGAGAGAGCCAGGCATGAGTAGGGGGGAGGGGTAGCAGGAGAGGGAGAAGCAGACTCCCCGCTGACCAGGGAGCCCCCCAGGATCTTTTTTTTTCTTAAAGATTTTATTTATTTATTTGAGAGAGAGAGAGAGATCACAAGTAGACAGAGAGACAGGCAGAGAGGGAGAGAGAGGGGGAAGCAGGCTCCCCACTGAGCAGAGAGCCCGATGTGGGACTCGATCCCAGGACCCTAAGATCGTGACCTGAGCCGAAGGCAGAGGCTTTAACCCACTGAGCCACCCAGGTGCCCCAACACCTCCCCCCAGGATCTTGACCTGAGCCAAAGGCAGATGCTCACCCAGGTACCCCTCATACAATCTATTTCATTGTAAGTTTATATCATTAAATTTTTAATAATGGCTGTGTTTAATGAACTGCTTGAAAAACTCTTAAAAACCTAACAATCAGCTGTCATAAGCCAGCTGGCTCCTCCATACCACTTGAATATCATAGTCATCTGGACCAGAGTGGGGTGTGTGTGTGTGTGTGTGTGTGTGTGTGTGTGTGTGAGTGAAAGAGAGAGAGACCCAACAGGATGGGAAATTGTACACGTTCGTGTTGGCATTTCTGTACATATCCCATTACTTGTCTGGACTTCAGACTCATTGGGGTCGGGAGCTCAGTCTGATGCCTCATCATGTTCCCTGAACACCTAGCCCACTGCCTTGATTTGGGTACGCACTTGTTTTAGTTTGGGTCTCCCCAGAAGAAGACATTGAGGAAAAAAAGATTTGAGTGAAGGCAGTTTTTCTTTGGAAGGCGATCCCTGGAATCACCAGGAAGGGAGAAGAGAAGTCAGACCAAGAGAGAAGACAGTCGACGAGCAGCGTGTCTTCAGCAGGTGTCCTCTGTAGGCAGCTGAGGCCCCTTTCCATGAAGGAACCCTCGGTGACAGTGTGGAATACGCCCAGCATCACCCAAACTGGAAAGCCAGGAAGCTTGGATACTTATTCACTAACACCCTGCCATCACAGTGAGGAGACTGCTTTGGGTACTTCCAGCCCACGTCACAAAGCCCCGAGAGAGAAGATTGCTGTGGAGCTGCATGGGAATGGCGGACGGATGCCAACAGGTCACCAACAGCGTTGGTCCGAAACTCAGGAACACTTCTTGAATGAATGAACAAACGAATGAATGAATGTAGGGGACTTTGAGCTCCTTCAAACACAAATTTAAGATCTAGAAGTTTTCAGAGAGAATGCAGCTCCTTCTCCTCCCCAGGCAGCACATTTAAACTTTTGCAAAATCTAGAGCAGAAGCCCTATGACATATCCCAGACGGTTTTTCAGTAGTGCCACTTAAAATCAGAGTAATTTTATTATACACTTGAAGAAAAATTGCTGTAGACAGACTATAACAAGTGTCAAAGGGAAAATAAAATTTACGCAAAGAAATTGGATGGTAAGCATGAACCTAAATTACCATTTTTAAAAAAGATTTTATTATTTGACAGAGAGAGAGAGCACAAGCAGGGGGAACTGTAGAGGGAGAAGGAGAAGCAGGCTCCCTGAGGAGCCCGATTTGGGGCTCGATCCCAAGACCCTGGGATCATGACCTGAGCCGAAGGCAGATACTTAGCCATCTGAGCCACCCGGACTCCCCTAAATTACCAATTTTTATGGTTGCTGGTGGTAGTAACAGGTAACTTGGGTAAGAATGTTCGGTTTTGTGTGGGTGACATTGGAAGTGAGCTTGGAGTTAGGAATCTTGCAAAAATGAGGACTAACTGAGTGGCTGGCTGTGAGTCCTCAAAGAAAGTGGGGGAAAAGATAGATGGATGTTGTATATTCAGCACTTTTACTATTTCTAAAGTGCTTTGCAGATGATCCTTACCAGAGCCAGGAGAGGGAAGCATTATTATTGACCCTCAGTAGCAGATGAGGCAGGTGACTTCACACTTAATGACAAAGTTAAATAAACCTCGGAGACTCTGGAAAGGGCATCTTTCCATAATCCGCCCCTCTGGGTTCTGGAATCACACCCCTCCATCTCAGGTGGGAAGTACCAGTCACAAATAACGTATTGTGGTCCTGAAGTCATCTTAGCAGCTCTCGCTGGACCTCTTGGGATAAGGTCTGAGAGCCACGGAGTCAGAAGCATAATGGGGCTTCATTTTTCCAGCCGTGAGCAGAAAGCATCCTTCACTAGCCGTCTTGACTCTTCTCTATAATTACCAGCGATGAAGAACTCAGGACTCCAGAACTTTGTCCACCAATCCTGATTTACTTCTTTCATTCGATAAATATTTATGGAGCATTGCCGCATGCTAGTGTCTATGTTAGGTGCTAAGAATTCAGCAGAGAAGGAGCCCATAGGACCCTATGCTCAGTGAGCTTACAGTCTGGTGGAGATGGGGGCAGGCAATCAATAATTCATTAGACTAACGTTCAGCTTGCGGTAAGTGCTCCAAAGTAAATAGAGTGACATGGTATATAGGAACTGTGAAAGACCTGACTGTCTCCTTTTTTTGCTCTTTTTCTTTCCAAGTCATCCTGCTCACTTTTAGCAAACTTGACCTTCACGAACTTAACCTTCGCAAACGACTACTCCCAGCATGTCTTGCCTCCCCCTCACGAGCCTGAAACTGCTCCCGACACGTCAGATCTCCATTTCTCTGCCCGACTTTTGTGGAATTCCATAGCCTGGTGTCCCCCTTCCTTCGCCAAGCTCTGCCTTTCCCTGTCTGTGCCCACCCTGTGCCTCTGCCCGGAGCAGGCCCTCCCCAGCTTTAACCATTCCTTCCCACTCCACCTTCCAAGAGCTGCCTGGTCGTTCATTCCAGAATCAGGCGCTAAGTTTGCCAGGTGGTGGAGGTGCAAAGCTGGATCGGACTTGCTTTCTCTCTGCCCTTGTACAGCTCGCAGAGCTGCTTCCTCCACAAAATCTCCAAATGCGTTTTTTCCCCATTAACAGCTCCACGCAGAGGTCGCTCTGACATGACTGGGCACCAGAGTTCACGGTCAAAATCTATGCACAGGAATGACGACTCTTCAACAATGATAAAAAATGGGCGCCTGGGTGGCTCAGTGGGTTAAAGCCTCTGCTTTCGGCTCAGGTCATGATCTCAGCGTCCTGGGATCGAGGCCTGCATCGGGCTCTCTGCTCGGCGGGGAGCCTGCTTCCTCCTCTCCCTGTCTCTATGCCTGCCTCTCTGCCTACTTGTAATCTCTCTCTGTGTGTCAAATAAATAAATAAAATCTTAAAAAAAATGATAAAAAGTTATGCAAGGCCTGAGTCATACGTTTTCCTTCTAAATTCCCTCTGATTTTGTCCTTTCCTCTGTCTATCTTAAATCACTCCTACCTCACCGTGTACTCGTTTCTTAAAGCCTTACTCTTCCTAGCGCTAGGGCAGAGCGGAGGCCCCTGCTCAATGCGCAGTGTCTGCTAAGAGTTCTGTGTCGGTTGATTAGTAAGTGCCTGGCACTTAAAAATCATTATTCTAGACCCTCCTCTGGGTTCTTCCCTCCAGACTTAAAAAGTGCAGCTCCTTCAACCTTTCTTTCACGTCTTCTTCCAGCCACTTAATCACCCTGTGGCTCTTCTCAAACTCTGTTAATCAGCCTTTTTTTTTTTTTTTAAATCATTAGTGAGAGTTTTGAAGAAGGTCTTTAACCAGAAGCAAAAAAAAAAAATAAAAGGTATAATAAAATTCAGAAAGAGCCCATTAGGGCGGTTGGGTTCAGCTCTCTGGTTTGGCTTTGGCAGGCCCCCTAACCGACTCATAGATCAAGCTGACTGGCCCGGCCCGGCACAACTGCCCAGCCTCCGATTTGAATGTGCCCTGCAGAAAAATTAGATTTGGTGGGATGAGAACATTGCCTGTAGCTCTCTTGACACACTTCTTCAGACTGCTATAGACGCTGTGGTCAGAAAAATCTAGGCCTGGTCAGAAACTCGTGAGCCAGTTTAATTCAGACAACTTTTGTATCTTCTTCTAGTGTCATTTTACTGTGAGTCAATGGATTCTTATAGAGTTTAGGTGCCATCTGTGGTCTGCTGTGTGTGTGTGAGAGAGAGAGAGAGAGAGAGAGCAATGAACTCAGACTAATTCACACTAAAGTGTTACTGACTTACCATGCAATGTCTCTCAGACATTTGCACCAAACTGCCTCCAAATATGGGGGAGAGTGAAGGTGGATATTGCGGATGGGGAAGGCCTGGCCTCTAAACCATCTGTATCAGGAAGGCATTCAGGTTTGAATTAATATCCATGTAATTTTTGCATTCTTCTCCAAAATATGTCCACAAGGACAGACTTTCTAAAAATGGAAATCGAGGTATTGTTATTTTTATCAGAGCAATATATATACTATATATCTCTCTATATATATATTCCATACATGATGCAGATAATACAGGAAAAAGTATCATGAAAAATATTTTAAAAATTTCCTGAAGCCCTAGCCTCATAGATAACATTTTTCACTTTTGTCCTTCTACACTATTTTCTATTTATAAATATATGTTGTTTGTTTTCATATAAACTTTTAAATGATCTACCACTGTGTAAAAAGATTCTGGCACGGGGATCCATGGCACTGGGGATAATCCACCTGCTTTCCAGTTTGAAAAGCAGGACCTCAGGAGTGACCCCTCCAGAAATCATGCACATTTCAGAAGAGGAAGGAAAAGAGAGGACAGAAGAACATTCTGGAAATGTACGGGATGGGCGCTTTAAGGGGAAGTGGGGGTGCATTCCTGCCTCTGCCGCGTGGGCAGTGGGGGGCCATCAGTGTGGGCAACGCCCAGGGGTCTTTGCAGGTCTGTGGGTACTGTGCAGTGGGCTGGTTTTCCCCTAAACGACCCACCTACAAACCTACATTAAACTTCTTTGCAGGCAGGCTTCACCCTCCTTCAGCAGAACGCTAAACACGCCAATTCCTAAAGAAGTGTTTTCTTTCTTTCAGGCAGGAAAACTAATGAGCTCCATCTTTGGCATGGATCAGAAAATTCCACTGTGACGTTGGCAGAGCTTACACCAGCACTAGAACTTTAAAGAAACCTCACATTGAGAGCTACGAGGAACAAAGGTAAGGCTGATTGGCCTGATTTCCTTGCTCACAGTCAGGGAAAGAAAAAGGGAAAGGAGAAAGGAACAAAGTACCTGGCTGGGAGAGGTGTGTCCGGTCGGAGGGAGGTACTTTCCCGAGTCTCTCTCAGAACCATCCATCTCCGTGGGCAGCACAATGCCCTCCTTATTCCCCGTGTCCTCACGACATGGTGGCTGACTTGGAGCCTTAACTGGCACATCCTCTGTGGCAAACATTCAGACCTGGCCGCCAGGCACATCTTAGGCAGATTCTTTCAGCCCCTGGGGTGGGTTCCCCTTCTCAGCAGAGGTGGGAACAAGACGTGTTTGCCTCACAGTTTCTTGTTTTTGGAAAACAGTTGGCAGACTGAACTGAATAAATACAGCATGTCGCCTCCTTACCAATAAGTATTTGTTTGTTCGTTCAGTAAATGACTTTTGAGCACCTAATATAATCCAGGGACTGGAGATACAGCCTGAACAAAAGGGACATAGACCCTCTACACATGAAGGTTTGGGATGGGAGGTGGACCATCAGAATTAGACAAACAAATAAAATAATTTCAGATATTAAGAATGCAGGGTGGCAAGATAGAAAATGACAGTGGGGAGGAGGCTATTATAGGATGCTTAGGTAAAGCCTCAAGTGACATTGCAGCCGAAATCTGAATCACCCAAAGGAACCAGCTGCCAGAAGATGTGGGTGCAAGAGTCTTCTAGAGAGAGAGAATATATGTGCAAGGCCCTGAGGCAGGAATGTGTTTGACAATTTCAGGGAATTGATGAAATGCTAATGAGGAAGTCATGGTAATGAGCAAGGTATAAAGGCAAGGAGTGGGATTTATTATGAGAATCATCACATGTAAATTGTAGAGTGTGTTATAGTTTGCACAGGGCTTTGAACACACACTATCTCAATTCAATCATCCCAACATTCCTATTAACTTCCTCAGGGTCACAAAACTAGGAAATGGTAGACAGGGACTCTGACCAAGAACTCTGTTTGCACAACTCCAGAGGGCACTATCCATGCAGCAGGGGGAGCCATTCATATCATTGCTTGGAGTTTGTGCAGTGCACAGCCTGTACCACTGTATGTAGTGACCCTGTGCTAGCTCAGGTCTATTTTTTCCAAATTTCTGTGCTTTTTCTGCACTAGAGACTGTTGGGAATACAAACAATAAAGATATTATTCTAGCCCTTGGTGAGCACATGATGTAGTTAAAGAGAAACAGTATATGAAGAGATGGTGGGTGATGTAAGACAGTTTTTGTTTCTTGCAAGGATATTATGAATAATTTAGTAGGGGGTGCAAGATTTGAAATTGGCTTGAAGATTTAGATTGGTGGACATACAGAAAGAGAAATCCATAGGAGTCACACACACATGCAATAAAAACCTAGTGTGTTATAGGCCACCATAAATGCTTGCCTCCAGCAATTTGGAACCAAAAAAAATGAAAATTAATTATCCTATCATGCAGAACCATACAGGTAAAATTTTGGCAACTCTAAGAAGAGAAAAAGAAATAATCTATAATCTCATTAATGAAACACAATTGCTTTTCACATTTTAGTGTATTGCCTTTTGGTTTTTCCTCCTAGGCAAGCAATGTATAGGAGTGTGTGTGTGTGTGTGTGTGTGTGTGTGTGTGTGTGTGTGTGTGTCTTTAGGACATTTATGTGAATGTATGGATATGTCCTACATGTAGTGTATACGCCTACCACAAATACACACACACATATACTTACCTTTATCAAAGTGTAATTTACA
The DNA here is from genome assembly GCA_002007465.1 of Ailurus styani. Lineage (NCBI taxonomy): Eukaryota > Metazoa > Chordata > Mammalia > Carnivora > Ailuridae > Ailurus > Ailurus styani. The sequence goes on along the minus strand of LNAC01000564.1, from coordinate 705,483 downwards.
TGCTTTAAAATTCACACATTTTAACTGTGCACGTTGACAAGTTTTGGCAAACACAAGCACCTGAGTCACCGCCACTATGCTAAAGATCTAGAACATTCCTTTACACCACAACTTCCCTTACTCTATTAGTCACTCCCCCACCCTACCCCATGCTCTCCTCCAGGCAATCACTAAACTTATTTCTGCAGCCTTACACTAGTTTTGCCTACTCCAAATCTTCATGGAATCAAGTGTGTACTCTTGTCTCTGGCCTCTGTCTCGTGTCTCTGAGGTTTATCACATTATCATGTAGGTACCAGGAGCTTGTTCCTCTTCATCGCTGGCTAATATTCCACTACAAGAATGTACAAGTGGGGATGCCTGGGTGGCTCAGCGGGTTAAAGCCTCTGCCTTTGGCTCAGGTCATGATCTCAGGGTTCTGAGATCGAGCCCTGCATCAGCTCACAGCTCGGCGGGGAGCCTGCTTCCTCCTCTTTCTCTGTCTGCCTCTCTGCCTACTTGTGATCTCTCTCTGTCAAGCAAATAAATAAAATCTTTAAAAAGAAAAGAATGTACAAGTGTTTGTTTATTCATTCTCCTGTTAATGAACATTTGGGTTGTTTCTCCTTTGGGAAGATCATGAATAAAGCAGCTGTGAACATTCCTGTACATCTGTGGAGGTGTTTTCACTTCTCTTGGGTAAATACTTGGGTGTGGATTCTACACACTGGGTCATTTAGTAGATCTGTACACACACTGGGTCATTTAGTAGATCTGTACATTAAAAGAAAACTACCAAGCACTTTTCCAAAGTGGTTGTACCATTTTACGATGTATGGGAGTTCAGCTTACTCCACATTCTCACCAATACTCCCTACTGCTGTTCTCTTTAACTGTAGCCATGCTCGTGAGTATGTGGGAGTTTTAAGGTGCATTTTCCTCATCACTAATGATGGGGAGCATTTTTTTCACAGGCAAGAGTTTCCGTAGCTGTAATTCTTTGTAGCCCCTGCTTTTTAAATTTCCACTTAATATTACCATTCTTCTCTGTTTCCCTGTAGTCTTCATGACCATTATATTAATGGTTCCTAATCTTCCGACACGGGGAGTCTTTACAATTTATTCAATCATTCCTCTAGTATACATTTAAATGATTTCCAATTTCCCACATTTTGAAGTAACACTGAAATGAACACATGAATGTCCATGTTTCCCCCATATTTTTGACAATTTCCTTTAAATTAATCACGAAAATAAAATGATAGAGCCAAAGGCATTTTTGTGGTTTTGGGAGTGTAAAATGTGAGGCTGACACTGAGGCTGCTGTCTTCGAAGGCACAAGCTGAGGCCCCGTTCTCCTCTCTTAGCTCTGTGCAGAGGTCTCGGCATCGGGCCCCGTCCTGTATGTGATCCTTTGGTCTAGAGGTGGGGCTATTGGATGTTTGGTAGCCATGATTTTTTGAGTCCTGGGTAATGTCGAAAATGTTGATGCTGTCTATCATCAACACAATGCTCCAGTACGACAGGCTTCGTTCCCCCTCTAACCGAGTTGAAATGTGGGGAAAGAAGAACTCTGGGGTGCCTGGTCCCCTGAGAATGATCTGTGAGGGTGCCTAGCCAAGTAGCGACTGGGGCCATTCACTGGCAGTTCCACAATTTCTATACATGAAGTGTCTGACTGAAGGGGCCAGGAACTTGATTTGAAGAATGTTTTGATGTCATGCGGGGTGTTTTCATTTGGACTGTATGTTTGTAGGTGGGGGGTCTCTGAGAGGATGGATGCTGATGATGGGGAGGGGTTGGGGGACCACACCCACTGCAAAGGCAAGGGAGGAGTTGGACCTGCCATAGTATAGGTGTGAGGCTAGCCACAGACATGGCATGGGCCTGGGCACCCAGGGAAGCATATTAATCCTATCAGGTTAGCAGAGACCCTTATCGACCCCTTTCCAAGTGTCCAACGGCCCCCTAAACCTAGCAAGTGCCATATTTTATATGGTTCCAGGTCTACCTCCATATTCCTGTTTCAGGAGGAATTGTCCAGGGAGAGAAAAGCAAGAGGAATTTGCATAGCAAATCAGTCCCCTACGGGTACCCCATTCAGGCATGCCTATGTGGAAGAAAAGACCTTTGGGCCAGGCTTCCAGGCCCCTTCTTCCGCCTGGCCTCCCCCGAGAGTGTCACCTGAGCTCTTACATTTTCTCAAGGTGCCTTTGATGACCCTTCAAAGGGCAACCAACGGAATGCCTCCATCTTCTTGGAGACCCGACAGCCACCAGCAATTTCCAGAAATTCCTGATTGTACTAAAGCCACAGTATGCATCTTTCCTCCTCTAAATGTGAACTTACCAAGGACAAAAACATTCCTTATTCATGATGTCTTAGTCTGGGTTTCCCTAGAAGAAGGCCTTGAAAGGAGGACTCAAGGGCAAGTTGTTTATTTAGAGGCAATCCAAGGAAACTCTACCAGAGGGTTGGGGAAGTGGGCCAGGAGAGGTAGCAAGATAGGGTGTGTTATCAAGCCAGTTACCACTGTGGGCAGCTGAGGCTAAGTCTGGTGGAGGCCTCTGGAAGATGGCACAGAGCAAGCCTCCAAGTTGTTCCACCTGAGCTGGAGGGAGCTGGGGTATTTATCCACCAATCACTAACAGTCATGGTTGAGAAGGTTCCTGGGGGGAGACTTTCATTCCTGGGCTCCCATCTGTACTGCCTGCAGGCAGAGTGGGCTCCAGCAGCTGGGGAAAGCCCCCAAATAAAGAGACACAGGTGCTGGCGGCTGGAAGTCAGGCCATCTTTGCGCAAAGAAGTGGTAAAGCCAGGAAGCTGCGGGCAGGGCACAGACATGAGCGGTGCCTCCCTGACATGGCTCAGCACTGGCAATGAACAGATCCTCAATAAAGCAGGTTGGTGGAACCCAGAGGGCTCAGCTAGCTTTGGCCCCAAAGCTAAAGCTTCTTTTTGTTCTCCAGCCACCCCTGAATACTGCCATCAGCTGGCCGCATTATTTTAGGATCAAACCCAGAAGACGAGCGAGCACCATTACATTTTTGAGCAACACTTTTTAAAGTGTACTCCCTGGACCAGCAGCAGCAGCAGCAATACCTGGAAATTTCTTAGAAATGCTGATTCTTGAGTCCTACATCCAGACACACCGGAGTCAGGAATTCTGGGGAGTGAATCTGTAGCTCAAGAAGCCCTCCAGGTGATTCAAATGTACCCTAAATCTTGAAAACCACTGTTTCAGACTCTGAAATTTAGGATAGTCTCCAAGGCAAGGCTGTTTGCCCTTTGGTTAGAATGCTTCCGACTCCCGACCTCAAGCACCAGAGAAGCAAGGGGATGGAACTTCTAAAAACCTTTCAGACTCCGGCCCTTTTTGTGGGTTTTCCTTTTCTTGGGTGGGGGGTGGGGGGCTTATTAAATAGAAATTGTACCTAGTTACCAATCACCTGCAGAGGAAAGCAGCACAGGCATGTGAAACTATAGAAGGCACCCTGAGAAACATCTGTGTCGGGTTTTACCAAGGAGAGAGGGTGGGAGAGATTTACATTTTCCTGTTTGTTTTCTGAGCTAATATTTAAATTCTTCTGTTTGCCTCTGGACACACCAGGTGGGCAGTGGGGGAAAAGTCACGGGTCTGCCTTGGACTTTTAAATCAATCACAGAAAATGGGCAAAGGATGAGTTAAGGGTTGGGGGTACCCCCTTGAAGTCAGTTTGTACGGGAAAAATCGAAAGAGGCACTTGGTTCACTTGTGTTGACCCAAATCAGGAGGTGGAGGGGACACCCGGTACTGGGGTCCCGGTGCCCCCCAGGCTGGTAGCTGCTTTTCCAGCAGTGCCAGCCAGAGCAGCTCCCAGAGGCATTGTTTATTCAGGAGGGACTCCTGGCACCCTGATACCAGTAGTCATGGCTAGCCTTGTGGGGAGCCCCTGTGGTGTGACATCACAATGTGGCCCCATTCAGGATCTCAGGACGGACTTGCCCCTGCGCCCAGGATACAGCTTACCCTCCTAGGGCTGGCCTGCACTTCCAGGGCCCTGGCCACCGAGACAAGCCAACCTGTGGTGCTGACCTGCCTGGCACATTTGGTGAGTATTCAGACACCCTGAGAGCCACAGACAGAAACACAGCCGGTGGCTGGCTGGCCTCGTGCCTTGGGTTCCACACCCACAGCAGCAGACCCAATCCGGTGTCCAGCAATGCGCCAGGACAAGCCTGAGCCCTTCCCGGGGAAGTGGGCTCACCCGATGCAGACATCCCTCTCCTGACCTTGTGTGGGTTGCCATCTGCAGGAACTGATATTCTAATCACCTCCAGGGCCCAGTCTGCCACCTGCCCTGGCTCCCTGGGCAAAGGTCATCTAGGTGATTGATAGAGGCTCTGGGGCAGGGAAGCCAGGCTCTTAGATGGCGTCACCACTAGAGAATGGGCCCAGTGATACCCTCATAGTGGCGTGAGCCTCACCGGCAACATGAGGGATGCTGCCTCCCCCCCCCCCCCCCCCCCCCCCCCCCCAANGCCAACCACCGACAATGGGCACCATGGCCTTCCTCTCTGTACACTCTGCCTTCTCTCTGGCTGTTCTTCAATCCAACTCCCAAGGATACCCAGCGTATAGAGTCTCTTCCTTCCCTCTTAGGACAGAGAGAGATATTTGGGAACATTATGGGAAGTGGGGAGATGGGTGCGAAGACCAGAAGGCTAGACAACAGGGAAGAAGGTGTGGGGTGGGGGGGTTGGGGAGTGGTGAGGGCAGGAGGCCAGCTTTTTCCCAGCTGAGTCACCAGCAGTGGCTTGAGGGTGGTCTTAGACCCAAGGGTGTTCAGCAGCCAACAGTGGGGATGGGCCCAGGGGGCACCAGGAGGCAGAGCCAACCTCCCCCACTGCCCTGCCTGTCCATTGGCTCCCCACATCCAGACGGACCATTTGCCATCCGTAGGAACCCGCTGGTGTGCACAGGCGCAGCACAGCTCACACATGGAGGTGGTTTGTTGTCCTGGCTTGTCCTGGCTTCCCCTGAGTGTGTAAAGCAGAGGGAGGCAGTCAGGAAAATCTGCCCCCAGGCATTAGCATCCTTTCTCTGTCTTATTATGACAGCTGACTGCCAGCGTCTCTCTCCCATGTGGGGGTCCCGGTCGTAGCGATCCATCAAGCCTGCTGGGAACATTGTAGCTCCATCCCAGGCCCCACTGAAAGAAAAGAACAGTCTAGAGGCTGGAGCCAGAGGGGTCCACGGTCCTCCACTGGGAACAGCCCTCATTTGGAAAGGGAAGGAACAAACACTAAGCATCTACTATGTATAAGACCCACTACTCCTGTGATTGCTCTTAATTCCTGCTGCCAGGAAGGTGAAATAGGTCTTTTCTTTTCTCTTCTTTTCTTTTTTTTTTTTTTAGGATTTTATTATTTATTTGAGAGAGACAGACAGAGATAGTAAGAGAGAGCACGAGTGGGGAGGAGAGGGAGAAGCTGGCTCCCTGTCGAGCAGGGAGCATGATGTAGGACTCGATCCTAGGACCTGGGATCATGACCTAAGCCAAAGGCAGCAGCTTAACTGACTGAGCCACCAAGGTGCCCTGAAGTAGGTATTTTTACGCTCATTTTATAGATACGGAAACTGAGAACTATGTTCTGTGCTGGGTGCCGCGTTTTAAGAGGGACATTAACCTAGAATTTCTATACACTCCGTATACGGACGAGCATACCCACAGATTAGAGCACTCTGAAAATAGAATGGGCTCCTTTGGGAGGCCGTGAGAGTGCCTTTGGAAGCATCCGGGCAAACTGGGTGCCTTCCGTCAGCTGGGCTGGGACAGGATCCTTGTGATCAGTGGGGAACTGAACCAAAAGCTCTTTAAAAGCTGTTCCAAATCCCAGATTGCAGGATCTGGGTCTCAAAACCTTGCTCATCTTCCATGTTTGAACCCAAATGGGTCAGGCCTTCCAGGGGGGCTGCAAACTTTGTTAGCAGGGAAAGCTTGGAAGGAGCTGTAGAGACCAGCTCCCACAACCTGCTGGGCCGCAGGTAGGAAGCAGGTGGCCAGGCTGGTTCTGGGGGGTGATCCAAGGGCATGGAGCCAATTCCCAGCATGACACAATGTTGAATGAATGAATGAAGGCGTGACAGTACGAAGACTGGAACCAGCCTGAATGCTGATCAAACATCCCTTAGCCCATCTCTCTTCCTTTCCCGAAACTCTTTCCTATGAAGATTATGATTCGGCCAACACTTACTGAGCACCTACTGTATGCCAGGTGTGTTCACTGAGATGATTTCACATAATCTGCCCCTCCCATCAAGTGGGGGTCATCGTCCGCATTTCTCAGACAAGGATGGTTGGGTAACAGCCCCAAGGGGTGGGGGACTTCCAGAGCCACCACATACCATAATGACAGTGCAGGTCTTGCCAACTCCAAGGAGAGCAGGTGCCTGCACCTGCCGCCACCCATCCTGTGCAGGGAAGCACTTTCCTACTTATCCTTCCTAAGGACAAACTGCTGGTGATCTGCTCAGCTGCTCAGGGGCTATTTTACCTCCTCTTTGGCTTCCTCCTGGCTGCTGTTGGGCTCCCCATGGGACCGCCTCCTTCGCTGCCCGTGCCTTTCGCCCTGACGGTACAAGACAGAGTGACTGTTTCCACACCAGCAGATGTTATGCGCCAAGGAAGAAAATATGCTAATCAAAATCAGCTTTGGCTAATTGTAGCAATTTCCCTTCTGCGCACTGCCCTGAAATAGTAGCCACGCTCTGTTCTTTTTTTCACATCAGGGAGCCCCAAATTGGCAGCTTAAATGAGGTTGCAAAGAAGTCAGTTAAACAGGCCTTTTTGCTGCCAGTTACCATGGATGAGGCCTTGAACATGCTCTCCTGGTAAGACCCCAGTTCCACTGTTCATGGACTTGGCATCTTGCTGTGGATCATTCAGACCCACTGTTGGGCTGTGAGAACCTCATTTAATCCTGGGCGGGGTGGTGGTGGAGGGAGTGTGTGAAGCAGAACCTCAAGGGATTTAATCAAGTGCCAAGCTCAAGAGCATGTGGTCTGACCTTGAACCCTGGTTTGCACGTGGTTTATTCTATAGCCATTGCACTTTCCCCACGGAGGGAAATATTCTTATCTGCATGGTCCCATATGGTAGCCAGGAGCCACATGTGGTTACTGAGTGCTGGAAATGTGGCTAGTGGAACCAAGGAACTGAATGATCAATTTTAACAGAAGTTTGGCTTCAATAGCCTTGTGTGGCTAGTGGCCACTGGACAGGACAGGGGGGCTATAGACTTGCCAACTTTTCTGACTTCATCTCTCGACCTTGCTTCCCCCCTGCTCCCCCTCTCCGGGCCCCCCCTTCCCACTGCATTCACCAGCCAGACCTTCAGTCTATGCCTCCAACAAACCAAGCTGTTCTCCGGGGGCTTTGGCAGCATCTCCCTGCCCTCTTATCATTTTATGGTTTGCCCCTGTCCACCATCACCGCCTCAGATCTGGAGTGTCTCCTCAGAGCACCCTCCCTGACCTTGTCTGATATTGTCCCCAGCGCCACTCCCAACTGCTCCTTATTTCTCCAAATTATCATGTGTCTTAGCTCAGACTGCTGTAACAGAGCACCATAGACTGGTGGCTTATAAACCATGAACGTATCGCACAGTTCTGGAGGGGCGAAGTCTGAGATCCGAGCCAGCGTGGACAGGTTCTGGCCAGCATCCGCTCCTGAGTTGCGGACAGACCTTTTCTTGCGCTTGCCTCGTGTGGTGGAAAGAGAGCTTTCTGGGGTTCCTTTTATAAGGGCAGCTAATCCCATTCAGGAGTGCTCCACCCTAATCACCTAACGACCTAATCACTTCCCAAAGGCCCCGCCTCCTATTACGTCACTCGAGGGGTTAGGAGGTCAACAGAGGAATGCTGGGGGTAGAGGGCACACACATTCCACCATGGCATTGTGTTTGGGTATTTTCCTGGCTATGACCAACTTTCTGGACAGGAACTTTAGTCCTGCAAGAGCAGGGGTGCTTTCTCTCGAGATCACTCCACCCCAGACCTGGAACACTGCCTGGAAGGGTGCCTAGCAGGTGGAAAGTGCTCAGCACAGTGTCTAGAGCGAGTGAACACTTAGTAGGAGGAAAGACAGTCACTGCTTCAATAGGCTTTTGCTGTGGGACCCACAATTTAGTGGTTTAATACAGCAGTGATCAATTATTCTCCCAGTGCCCTGGGTCAGAAATTTGGATAGGGCTCAGCTCCACATGGCAACGGCAAGGGTCATTCCCTAACCCTTCTGGAACTCACATGGCCTCCAGATGGCATCTCCATGTGGTTAGTGAGACTTGATGACAGCTGGCTTCTGAGGGATGAAGCAGAGCTGCCAGGCTTCTTGACGACTATGCACAGTCCTGGCCGCACCACCTCACCACATTATGTTGGTATAGGCAAGTCTCCGGCAAGCCCAGATAAAAGGGGTGGGGAAACTGCCCACCCCCCAGTGGGCGGGGCATCCCAAAAGGAAGGAACTGGTGGCGTCCATCTTTAATCACTACCACAGTCACTACCAATAACACACTAGTAGTGGGGTTCTGAAACTGGGTTGTACACATATACCACTTGGGCCTTGTTAAAATGGAGATCCTGGTAAATGGAGATTTGGTAAGTCTGGGTGTGGCCTGAGATTCTGCATTCCTAACAACCTCCCACGAGATGCCAGTCCTTGGGCCGATGACCATCAGAACAACAGGCAAGGCTGTATTAGAGTGCATCCTGTCAGGGCTGGCCTATGTTTAGGTTTGGTCCCTAACACAACCACTGTTGCTTCATTCCACTGGGTTGAGCGTTGCCCATTATCAGCAGGGTCCGTGTGATCAGTCCCTTCTCCTCTGGTCCCCAGGCCTTGCCCCACATTGCACAGGAGAACCATCCCACTCCATCTCCCACATGCTTCCCATGCATTGCTTCACCAAGCTCTACAGCCCCTTCCTCCTTTTTTCTAATATTGGATTCCCAGCACATCTCTTATAAAATTGGTGGGGTGGGGTTCTTTCAGTTACAGATAGAATCAAACTCAAATTAGTTTAATGGAAAAGGAGTGATGGGTGTGATGCAGCTTCAGGAATGGCTGGATCCAGCCTCTCAGTGATGTTGTCAGAAAATTGTCACCATCATCAACTCTGCCTCCCCTTGGAGATCTCTCTGGAAGGCTCTCCCAAAGTGAAGGAAGAGATGACCCCTGCTTTGCAACCATGCAAGAAGGCACCATTTCTTTCATAGTCTTTCCAGCAGAAGTGCCAGAGTTCTCTCTGCTTGGTCACACTGGAGTACCATGTCCACAATGAACCAGTCATGGTGGCCAGGAGGACGTGTTACCTCAACATTCAAGGCTAGGTCATAGGTATGCTCCTGGAGCCAGGTAGTAAGGCCAACTCCACCAAGGCCACATGGAATGGGGTCAGGAAAGGTGCAAACATCAGAAAGGAGAGAGAGCTCTTGAGAATCCAAGAACTCACCACAGTTCACCATGAAAACAGATGTTCTGTGATGGCTGGGGAAGCAGAAGTTAGGGGCCTTATCAATTCCAGGGAGCCCACAGCCAACCAGGCCTCTTGGCCCCCAGCACAGACTCAGAGGAGCTGAGACCTTTACTACCAGAAAAACCTTGAAAATTAACTGAGTTCCACAGGACACTGGCTATGGGATGTTAATTAATGTTACTTAAAAGGATCTGTGGTCCAGGAAACTTAGGAGACAGTGGGTATTGCCTTGCCATACGGGACTTGTCAGGGCCTTGAATAAGCTGGAGTACACTGTGAATCCTTAAGAGTGAGGGGAAGATGAAGGCTATTGTTCTTTTGAGCACACTTTGGAAAATTATCTACCTAATGCCACCTCACCCATTTTACAGATGAATCCACTGAGGCTGAGAAAGGGAACGTAATTTGGGCAAATTGATGTAACTCGCTAGTCTAGAGCTTCTCCCCTACTGCTGTGACATTGACAAATCTGACAAGGTGTTGGAAAATTTGCCTTGTGGCTCAGGGTGGCCTGTGCCCCCAAATGCTGGTTGTTTTCCTTTCCCCCTGAAGGGTGTTTGTTCTCCTCTCTCCCAGATATCCCCTGCAGTGGCTCTTAGGCTTCCCGTGGAATGGCCCCTGTGAGGGGCTCCAGGCTCCCCGAGTGCTGACCCCTGCCTGGGACCTGCCTCTTGCTACTGCCAGCCTGATGGGAACCAGTGACCTGGTAGGAAGCCCTGTGGGTCTGTACTTAGAAAAACACAGGCACCGGCCCAGCAAGATGGGAGCATTCTGAGGCTGAAGAGTCTCCAAGGTTGGCCAGACGTGGAAAAGAAGCCACAGCCAGGGCACTGGGAGTGCCAGACAGGAGGGGCTGGGGGCCCTCAGGTTCCTGGGGCCAAGCATGCACCGGAAATCCAGACAGAGCTTGTGCGTCAGGGCTGTGGCGTGAGGTGGTGGTTGTCACAACAGTGCCTTTGAGGACCTCTCTGGTGTGAGCACTTCATATGGGGTGCTTTCTAAGCCACTCAATGGCCCACATTTACAAACAATAGAAAGTGGCCATTGGTCATTTGGCAGAATTCACAAGTATTAGCTCAACGTGAAGGATTCAAGCTCCTCTCCTTGCCAAATACACAGTCGTGGATGTGTTACTAACCTCGCTAAGCCTCAGTTTTCTTATCTGTTAAATGGGGCTAAAATGAGTTCCTGCTTCAGAGATTTGTTATGAGGATTATATATATGTATGTATGTATGTTTCGAGGATTCAGTGTGACTTGTCTCTCCACAGGAAGCGCTTCCTGTGGGATGGTGGTAATGGAGAGGTGGGCTCAGGTCCCAGTTCCCGGCTAAACAGGGGCAAAGCCAAGATCAAAGACAGGTCAAACCAGTGCCCTGGCTTGGGTCATTTCTGCCCCTGCACTGCCACTCAGAGAAGCAGCACTGAGCAGACAGCAGTGGCTCAGAGCCCAGGGTTCGCAAAGGGCTTTTCCAGGTCTTCCTCTGTCTGAGAGGGGGGTGGCATCTGTGTCTCTTTGGTCACTGCCAAGTGCCTCTATCCGAAGGCCAGGTGGAGAACTCAATGTTGTGAGCAGGATGGGATGTATGAATCTGACCCACGAGAGCAGGACCAGCGCCAAGCATGACTTGGGTGGGCACCTGCTGTCAGCAATCAAGGCCTGGAAGGGAAGAGATTGGGGACTATACCCTAGTATTTTCAGCCAGATCTACATGGACAGGAAACCACATCTCCACCAGTAGATGCTTTTTTTTAATCTTTAAATTGAGCTATAGTTGACGTATACCATTATATTTATTTCAGGTATACAACATAATGATTTAGTATTTGTATATATTGCAAAGCAGTCACCACAATAAGTCTAGTTAGTATCCATTACCATACATAGTTACAAACTTTTTTCTTTTGATAAGAACTTTTAAGACCTACTCTCTAAGCAACTGTCCAATATACAATACAGTTTTATTAACTATGGTCACTAGGCTGTATTTTACATCCCTGTGACTTCCTTATTTTATTTTTTTTAAATTTTATTTAGTTATTTGACAGAGAGAGAGCAAGCACAATCAAGGGGAGAGGCAGAAGGAGAGGGAGAAGCAGGCTCCCTGCTGAGCAGGGAGCCCAATTCGGGACTTGATCCTAGGATCCTGGGATCATGACCTGAGCTGGAGGCAGATGCTTAACCAACTCAGCCACCCAGGCACCCCTTCCTTATTTTATAGTTGGAAGTTTGTGCCTTTTGAATCTCTTCTCCCATTTCACCTACCCTCATCCCCCACCTCTGGCAGCCACCAATCTGTTCTCTGCATCTATGAGCTCAGTTTGTTTTTATTTGTTTGTTTGTATTTTAGATTCCACCTATAAGTGAGATCATATGGTGTTTGTCTTTCTCTGACTTACTTCATTTAGCATAATGCCCTCAAGTTTCATTCATGTTGTAAATGGCAAGATTTCCTTCTTTCCTTCTTTTTAAGATTTATTTTTTATGACTGAATAATATTCCATTTTGAATATGCCACATTTGCTTTACCTAGTCATCCATCAGTAGACACTTAGGTTGTTTCTGTGTCTTGGCTCTTGTAAATAATGCTGCAATGAACATGGTGGTGCAGATATCTCTCCAAATTAGTGTCTTCACTTTCGTTAGATAAATACACAGAAGTGGAATTGCTGGGTCACCTGGTAGTTCTATTTTTAATTTTTTGAGGAACCTCCGTACTGTTTTCCACAGTGGCTCCACCAGTTTGCATTCCCACCAACCAACAGTGCACAAGGGTTCACTTTTTCCCACATCCTGGCCAAAACCTATTACTTCCAGTCTTTTTGATACTAGTGTTTCTAACAGGTATGAGGTGATATCTTATTGTGGTTTTGATTTGCATTTTCCTGATGACTGAACATCAGCAGATGCTGTTGAGATGAAAATCTCAGTGGGGACTTTGGGGAAGATGCTGGGAGTAGTGAGTGTCTGACCACCAAGTGGGAAGATGGGAAGTGGAGGTGGGAATGCTGGTTGGCTGTTGATGACCTTCATGGGGAAGGTCAGAACATGTCCCCAGGAAACCATGTCCAAGTTCAAAGATGACAATCACTCACCCAAGATAAAAGGTTTATATGAGTTGAAACTTGAAGGCAAAGGTTCCTAACCTGGGACTCCTGGTCCACAGAAATTTGATGTCGAATCGTATTTATGTGTGTGAGCTGGACATTTTTCTGGAAGGAAAGTCTACAGCAGGAGAGGCAAACTGGTGGTATGGTTTGTTTGGCTGGGTCCACATTGTATCACAAATGTTTGAATTATCATCCAACATTTAAACAATGGGAGCTTGTGCATAAAAATCTAAATTTTTAGATTCTTTTGAAATAACACCAGATCTGGCCACCTAGAACCCACATTCCTGAGAGGCAAATACCTCCTTTTGGTGGGGTGTAGTACCGCACTCAGTCACAGTCCACACCTCTTGTGACCTCCCTGATGAATGTCAAATGCCAGCCCTTGTTTATCTTTGCCCTCGCACTGTTTTTCCTCACTGGTTTATTTTTTTCACTTGCCTGGACCCTTTGGATTTACGTTTGTCACTCGTCATCTGAGCTTTTAATAAATGCTCAAAAGGATGTCTGATTTCAAAAGGGTCATTGAGAGTAAGGTCCCTTTCTGTCTAAACTCTTCCTTGACAATCCAGGGTTGAGACTGAGCCTCAGTAGGCAAGGAGCACTACCCTCCCCAGGCCAGGCAACCCAGGCTCTTCCACCCTAAGGAATGTGGTTATGCTCCATGTCCAGGAGTGTGTTTACAAATGGGCAGGCTTATCTTTTGATGACTACAAAACACCAAAAGATCTCTAGAAATGACCGAAATGCCTTTGTATAATCTCTGCAAAAGTCCTGTTTACGATACAAATAGTTCATTATCTGCTCACATAAATAATGCAATAAATGAAATCAATGGCAATCTTTGGGAAATCCTTTCCTTATGGCCTTGAGAACCTGGCTTTGAATGGAAACAAATCAGAGAGAGAAGAACACAACTCTCTTGCTGAGGCCCTTCTCTGAAGCCAGAGCCAAGAAGGCTAGTGATTCTTTTTTTTTTTGAAAGAGTCTTAAGTAGGTCTTTGCACTTGGAAAAATCGGATAAGTCTTTAGGGCCAATTTCTGAACTAAAACACACAGAACCCAGACACACCCCCTCACAAGCAGAGATAGGCAGAATAGGAGGGTGTCCCTAGAAGGTACTGGAACTGCTCTGCTGAGGACCAGCAGACAAGGGCAGGTACATAAAATGCGAGCAAAAGGAATAAGGGAAAGTTGAATCGGGGACTCAGCACTCTGCCAAAGAACAAGCAGAAGTCACATAGCATGGTGACCTCGCTTGTATCTTAGGATGGAATCAATGCTGTGCTTACAACACTGCCCGTTTGCACAATTCTACCCAGACCACGAGATGTCCCCTTGCTGGCTGACGGCCAGCTGCCCCAGTATGCATTTGCACCCAAGTAAAGGAATTCCGTCCAGAGCTGGAAGGAGAGAAAATGATTGCCCAGAAATGCAGCTGAATCCTCTCCTGATGACTCAGCACGTGGGAATGCAGATACCAGTCTGAGGCTCGCTGGGGTCGGACGTCTGAAAACGCCTTGCATCAGCGAATCTGTAAAATGGGGATCATCACAGAACCTACCACCTCACATGAGGGCTGGTTAAAAGAAGTCACACGTGGGAAAGAGCTTCACGAGGTGCCTTGGGGAGCCTGGGGAGGCACTCACTGCTCTCCTAGTCTGGCTTTCCCGGTCACCAACGCTGAGAATCGAATTTCCGTGCAAGTGGTTAATTTGCGAGGAGTCCAGCTTGTACAAGTAGGAGGGTGAGGAGGCGGAACAGGAAGGGAGGGTGGCCACTAACCGTTCACTAGCAGGTTGCGTCCATGGGCCACTGGGACTCGATCCCTCTGGGGACATCTGGGAGCTGTCCCACCGGAGCCACGCCAACACTAGGCATTCATCCACCTACTGTAACCCATCAGCTGCCGGGAGAGCCACAGGTGCTGGCTGAGGGAACCGTGAGCCCCTAGAGGATGTGGGCAGGCGGGGACAGCATCTGCTAACCTTGCTGTGGTTGCTCTTCTGATTCCCATCCCGGAGAGGGAGGAGCCTGGGCTTTGCAGCCACCCAGGCCTGAGCTTACGCCCCAACATTGCCTTTTACTAGATATGTGATCCTCTTTGCCCCTCTGGGCCTCAATTTCCCCATCTCTCAAAATAGAAACAATTTTCGGGTGCTGCCAAATTAATTTGGAGGATTACATTGGGACCACAGCCAGACAGAGGCTGGCAATGTCGTAGGTGCTCAACAAATATGAGCCCCCTTTGGCTCCATTTCTCCCACTTGCCTGCAACCCCAGGCGTGAGCCCTGCTGGCATCAGATGTCGTTTCCAGATGAGCAGGGGCACCCTGACGTTCGAGCTTCTGAGGCGACTTCTGAGTGCCGTGTTGTCCTACAGCAATTCTCTCCCCAGCCATGGATTCTCGTGCCGTGTCCCCTTCAGCTATGAGGCTTGTGAGTCTGCGGCTTCCATCGGATCCAGAGTGGGGGCAGAAGTGGAATAAGATCCAGGAGGGAGATCCCAACAGGAAGAATTTCCGACTCTCTTGGCTCACCTGGGAGCCCAGGGTTTGGGAGGGTGAGCCGATTTAGGGGCTTCTGCTGAGTCAGAGATGGAGGAGAGAGCTGCCAGAAAAAAATGCAGGATGCCCAGTTAAATTTGAATTTCAGGTAATCAACAAATAACTTCTTTAGTATGTCTGATGAAATATTCGGATCGTATTTAGGCTAATAATATATCGATTGTTTATCTGAAATTCAAACTTAACTGGGCAATTTGTATTTTGTATTTTTTTAAAAAAGATTTTATTTATTTATCTGACAGAGAAAGAAACAGCGAGAGAGGGAACACAAGCAGGGGGAGTGGGAGAGGGAGAAGCAGGCTTCTCCCTGACAGGAAGCCCAATGCGGGGCTCGATCCCAGGACTCTGGGATCATGACTGGAGGCAGAGGCAGATGCTTAACGACTGAGCCACCCAGGCACCCCAAGTATTTTGTATTTTTATCTCCTAAATCTGGCCACCCTAGTCTGGGAGAGCAAACCCTTGAGACAGGGAAACAGGAGAGCGGGAGCTGAATAAGGCTGTAGTGCTGGCTGGAACTGGCTTCTGCCTGACCCCATGAGCATTCTGGAACATGATTGGTGCCAGAGAGTTGGTCCCACCTTGAGACAAAGGAATATTGTTGGGGGGGGCGGATTCTACTTTGAGGTTGGAGGTCTCTGGCCTCCCTCAGGCAGGCTTCCATTGCTTCTATTGCTGAGATACTGTTCTGGGAGGAGCCACCCTGGGAACATCAGCAGCCACACAAGCAGCTGGAGGATGGGTGCATCTTTGGGACCTACTCATCTGTTTTCTCAGTTGCAAATTTTACGAGTCTCTCTTGCAAAGTGTGTCTCCTTAGGGACACTCGGCTCCTTCCTGGCTTCTCTAAGGAGCTTTGTGGCGGTAGAGGTGGGGAGGGGAGAGGTGCAGGTGGATCCTTCTGGCAGTGAGGGCATAGGGCTTTGAATTCTTAAGGGATCTGTGGGACAGTAGCCGGATCCTGTGGCATGAGGCTGCTCTGGTCCACACAGGTGATTAGCCCCTTCTGGACTTTTAGGGATATCTTGGCAGCCTCTTCTGGAGTCTGTGGCTTAGGCCTTTCCCCTGGTTGGAAGGTCCCCAATCATGGGGCCTCTTCGTTCTGACTTGTGGCTTCAGCTCACCCATCAGCCCTCTCAGCATCTTCTGCCCTGTGCTCAGGCTCCTCTGTCTAGCCACTCTTCACAGTGCTGCATCACTGCCACAAATGTTTAGGAAGTGCCTCTTCCTGTCGTTTTGTGGATGCCCATGGAAGCAGGCCACTGGGTCTCAGGCACCATTTTCCCAGGCCTGTCGGCATTCCGGACATTACCCTCTGGAATCTAGCATGTCTGCTCATTTGGGGACTTTTTTGTCCCAGAGAGGGAAGGTCAAGTCCCCTGCCCCTGTGACCCACTTCACAGACATTGTCTTCTCTCTTGTGGATAATGGAGCAAGTTTTCTCCTTCCTCTTCTAGAACCCATGGGGCAGATGAAATAGACTCTCCCTTTGTTTTTCCTTTCTCTGAGGAAAATCCTCCTCTTTCCCAAGATGGTATTGCTTTCCCCCTCTCGCTAGGGCTATAACAGCAGAGAGAGGCAGAATCAAACAGCTCTACCCATGAGGGAATGTAAATTGAGAGGTTTAAAAATATGTGTTAGAGTACACCCATATTCATAGCAGAATTACCCACTGTAGCCAAAAGGCAGAAGCAACCCAAATGTCCATCAGTGAATGAATGATGATAAAATTTGGTATCAACCCACAGCGGAATATTTTTCAGCATTAAAAGGAAAACTCTGATACGTGCTATAAAGTGGATGAACCTTGAGGACATTATGCTAAGTGAGATAAGCCGGTCACAGACAAATGCTGTTCTGAGTCCAGTAATATGAGGTACCTAGAATTGTCAAATTCATGGAGACAGAATGTAAAATGGTTGCTGCCAGGGGCTGGGGGAGGGGGGAATGGGAGGTTAGTGTTTAATGGGTATGAAAAAGTTCTGAAGATTGTTTGCACAACCATATGAATGTATTTAACATTATGAAATACACACTTAAGAATAATTGAGATGGTAAATTTGGGGTGATGAGTATTTTACCGCAGTGAAAAATAAAAATAAGTGAACAAAAAATCTGTTAGAAATGCAGATGCCTTGTCCATGGAGGGGAACTAAAACCATTATCCACTCCTTAGATGACTTATTTCATTAGCCCAGCGCCTGGTCCTTTGCAGAGAACGGGGCCCCAGAGGAGAGGGAATGTTTTCATGAAGAAAAAGATGCACAGCCTGATAGTCCCAGTAAAAACCACTATGCAGTCAGAGGATCTCCAGCACAGATGGGAGAAAAGGGACAATTCTATTCGTGGAGGGAGGGTTAGTGACAGGGACAGAGCCTTAGTGATGTGGTCAAGAAAGGTGGAGTGTGATCAGCCAGGAGAGATGTGTGTCTTCTACAGGAGACTGTTGCGGGGTGTGTCAGCGGCAGGCACAGTGATTAGAAAGTGCTAGAAGTTTTGGAAAATTCATATTTTTTTTGAATTTTAGAAAAGCGATATGGTGCCTGTTCTGTGTGTTATAGAGCATTCCTGTTGGAGTCCGGCTCGGTACACTGTAAACAAGCCCATTAATATTCCTGTGGTGAAATGTATAAATATTCACACTAAGTGGGATAATAAAGACTATAAATAGCTTTGTGTTGGTCTAGGCCAGGTTCTGCTGCCACATAAGTTTAAAAAAATCTTCTGGTTTTCAGAGATTTTTGGACCTGAAAATGGCAGGATAAGGACTATGACCCTATATGAATTTTGTATCATCTAAAGGCTGTAAGTTAACAAAGACACATGATGTTGGGAGGGACCAGAACAACAAGGTCCAGCTAATTCAACATTCTGATTTTATACACATAAAGTGGAAGCGACTTGTCTAACGTCATACCACTGGTCAAGGGCAGAGCAGACTCAGGTCACCTACCCCCAATCTGGCACACCCCAAAGGGCTCTAGTAGACCCACCTGACCTTTGGAGTCTGGAATTCATGAAGACAATCCTCCCTCTCCTTTATGGTTCCCCAAAGATGTGGCCTCTTGCCTGTGGGAACATCCCCCTCAACACTGAGGTTTTCTCTGACAGGAACCTACAGAAGAGTTTGTCCTCCAGGTTCATAGACTTCACTCAAGGGCTTGCAAGAGACAATGTTCAGGAAGGTTCTGAGAAATTGTTGTATTTGTTTTAGGTGTTCATCACATGCATCAGGAGAAAGATTTCCAATTAAAGGGTCAGTGTAAGACAGCCACCAAGGAGGAGAGGAATCTTGTTTGTCATTGTAGAATTGGAGTTCAGGGCAAGGAAGGGAAATACTCCTTGTATTTGTGAATGATGAGCATTAGTGGTAAAAAGTGATTTTCACTGAAAAGTGATTTTTTCCATCCCCAATGCCTGCCCCTGCCACAGGGCTCTGGATGGAATGAAGATGCTTTTGTGTCTTGCACTGTGCTTAGTGCATAGAAGGCATACCATAAATACTTGATGAATGAATGAGGGAGGGAGTGAATGAATATGGGGGGCGTTAGTTAGGGCTCTTGGTTACAAATTGTATAATCCCAATTTAAACTGAATTAAACAAAAATGGGAAATATTGCCTGATACATTTGAAAGTTTCAGGAGTAAGGATCTTCAGGCATGGCTAGATCCAGGCCTGCAAGTGGGTCCTGGGAATGTCTCTTTCCTTCTCACAGATCTGCTTTCCTACATGTTGCTTCCTTCGCAGGCAGGTTCTCAGGAATGGGTGATGACAGAGATGGTCACCAGCAATTCTACACTCATATCCTGCCAGCTGAACTTGGCCTGGGCTAGGGAACTCACCACACCCATTTCTGAACCAATTGCCGTGGCCAAAATTATATACTAATTTCATTGGCCAGGCCTGGAGCCATTGGAAAGATAGAGATTAAGGTTTGGGGAAGAGTGAGTCCTCAAAGGGAAGTAGAGGTGCTGGTCCCAGAAGTAGAGAGAGCCAGTGCTGAGCAGGGGTAGACAACAGGCAATGCTTACAAGGGTGGATGCCAAAGGGTCTTTCTGTAGTATGTGAAGCACAGATGGGCTCATGTTTTAGAAGACAGTGCTCACTCATTATCAGGGAAATACACATCAAAACCACATGAGATACCACCTCGTACCTGTCAGAATGGCTAAAATTGACAACACAGAAACCAACAGATATTGGCGAGGATGTGGAGAAAGGGGAACCCTCTTATGCTGTTGGTGGGAATGCAAACTGGTGCAACCACTCTAGAGAACAGTTTGGAGATTCCTCAAAAAGTTAAAAATAGAACTACCCTATGACCCAGAAATTGCAGTACTAGGTATTTACCCAAAGGATACAAAAATAGTGATTCATAGGGATACATGCACCCCAATGTCTCACTGCCCTCCATACACTGGAGGCCAAACTACAGAAAAAGCCCAAATGCCCATCGACTGATGAATGGATAAAGAAATGTGGTGTGTGTATGTGTATACATATATATAATGGAACATTACTCAGCCATAAAAAAGAATGAAGTCTTGCCATTTGCAGCAATGTGGATGGAGCGAGAGAGTATAATGCTAAATAAAATAAGTCAGAGAAAGACAAATGCCATATGATTACGTGGAATTTAAGGAACAAAACAAGTGAACAAAGAAATAAACAAACCAAGTAACAAACCAAGCAATGCTAAGTGAAGATCTAGAGAGTATAATGCTAAGTGAAATAAGTCAGTCAGAGAAAGACAGATATCATATGGCTTCACTCAAATGTGGAATTTAAGAAACATAACAGATGAACAAAGAGGGGAGAAAGAGAGAGGCAAATTGTAAAACAGACTAGTACCTACAGAGAACAAACCAAGGGTTGCTGGCGGGGAGGTGGACCACGGGGATAGGCTAGACAGGTGATGGGCATTAAGGAGGGCACTTGTTATGATGAGCACTGAGTGTTGTATGTAAATGAAAAATCACTAAATCTTATACCTGAAACCAATATTGTACTGTACGTTATCTAACTGGAATTTAAATAAGAACTTGAAGCAAAAGAAGAAGAAGTAAGTAGAAGAAGAAGAAGAAGAAGGGGAAGAGGAATAGGAAGAAGAAAGAGGAGAAGAAGAAGACAGTTCTTAGAAGCAACAGAAAACAACATGACCATATAACCATAGAGATTTGCATAACAATGGGCTTGGAAAACATGATGCGATACAACCCCAATGAATTGGCTCACCTGCAATGGTGTTTACTCTTACAGACAGGGCACTGATCATTTGACATTCATTTAACTCATCTGATCTGCACAACCACCCTGTGGGTGGGTGACATTCATTATGCCCACTGTACAGATGAGGAAACTGAGTGTTTGGTTCTGACATCCTCTCAAGGTCTCCCAGATAGTAAGTGAAGGACAGATATCTGCATTCACTTATCTCTGACTCCCTAGCTTGGGCATTTCTTCTGCCCATCTGCATTGCCCTCAGATCTGCTTTCCTCTATGTTGCTTCCTTCTCGGGAAGGCTCTCCATATGTGCTGACAAAGATGGCCGCCAGCAGGCATAGAGCCCACCAGCTGAGCAATCCTCACAGAGAAAGGCATTCATAGGTGCGCCAGGATGTGGCCTGAGAAGGTGGAGTGTAGCCACGGTCCAGCCCCAGGACACTGTGGTGAGCATGATAGCCCTGGAAAATAATTCCTGAGTTGACTGTACAAAGTGGAGCCCTATGCCTTGAGGCCATGAGCTTCCATCCAAAAAAGGAGTCAACCTTACAGTGTCTCCTCAGACCTTTAACAGCTTAAGGGGAAGAGCGCTCCTCAGAGTTGGACCTCAATGCCATAGGAACAATACCACCTTTCTTTTTATTCTTTATCTAGGAATGACTAGGAGAGAGAGGCAGACCAGGTCATTTGAAGGGAGAAGAGATAGTTCTGAGGAGTGGGGCAGAGGTGTACAGAGTCGGGAGTGGTATTTGACAGGCAACATCCCTTGGATCCTCAGGGGTGAGAAAATGCATACTGTCCTCATTCCCTCCTGGTCCAACTCCATTGTCCTGCCATCTGCAAACTGGAGGCAAGGGTCTCCTTAAGGATAATCCTGAGATTATTCTCACCTTCATTCTCTTGTCTTCCCTTGGTGCTACAAGGCTGCAGGGTTTTGAGACTGTTGGGATGGACCCTGAATTTTTCCATAAATCTGCTTAGTTTAGGGACTATTTTTATTCTCCATATCTTTGAGGCTTTGAGCACATAATAAAGCAGCATAATTTAAAAAGTGTGTGAGTACTCTGAGCACATAAAGTTTTAAAGTAAAAGTAGAAAGAAAATGAGGGCATCAAGCAGAAGAAGCAAATATGATAACTAGGAAGGGAGAGAGGTTTTATCCATGCTAATTTCTAAATGTGGACATTAGATTTAGCTCAAAGTTTCCCAGTAGGCTGAGTAAAAAGAGAAATATGTTTACAAATTCTTTTCCTCATAAAGAGAAATATACCAATTTTGAAAGGTATACTTTTTTCTTCACATTAAAAAACGATTCAGCATGGGGGTCATTTCTAGAACAAAATGTGGGTTGTAGCCCTCTCAACAATGAAACCACACACACAGATTTCTGTCCTGTACCCCTTCAATAAAAGGGGAGTGCAAAACATGAAGCTTAAGTAGTATCAACATCTCAGTTCCTTGGTGTAGGCAGTACCACGTATGCCCAAATATAAAGCAAACAGGAAAATAAGAGAACCTCTCATTTGCTCAATTAGAAGACCCCTCCAAAAATGCTTTTTTTGACCATGTGAATGTAGAAAACTCAGGGATGTAGATAAAATAGTTTACTTATACCTTTTCATTTTGTAATTTCATAATACACACTTAAAATCACGTATTAGGCAAAGTAGTATATTTAGAAATATTACACTTTTCCATTTAGATTTCAAGGAAACTATAGTATTCTAGCTATGTTCATGTATGGTCCACACCAGTGTCTCCATCATTGGGGTCAGCCCTGGAGTCATCTTAGTTGGACTCCAAGAATAATGACTTCACTTTCAGCTAATGGGTTGTTGAGAGATGTCACTTTTTAAATCCATGTACAATGTCCCCATTGGAAATCTTATCCTGAGCCCCAGATACCCATTTGTATGGCATTAGAGCAGCACCTCCCCCCACTCCATTTATCTGATAGGGCGTGTTTGGGATTGCCTCTTCACAAAGACTTATTGTATAGATTTTTAAATGATCTTTAAAGGATGTCAAACATTTGCAACTGGAAGGTCATTCCTTTGGGAATCATGATTAAATTCCTTTGACCCTTTATTCCTTATTTAAACAGGTGAGTGACTTCTCTTAGCCTCTAAAACCAGACTTGGTTGAAGACATTTCCTGCCAAGCATCCTCCCCAAACAGTACTTTGTGGTTCAAAGCAATGTATTTAAGAGGACGCCCTGTAACACAAGACTCTTTTATGGGGCAGGACTATGTTAAGGCATTTGTGATAGTTTTATCATGTGATGGCTGAGTGCTTGATCTGACCATAATGTCGCCCACCCTGAAGCCCACCCTGGAAATGCCCCATGACTTAGAAAGAGTGCTCCCCTGGGAAACAGAGTCAACCCTGTTGATAGGTGCAGGATCTTGAGCAGGTCACAAATTCTGGGGCCTTGGTTTTCTTATGGGTGAGATGAGGGGTGTAGGCTGGATCAGGCAGGGGTTTGAGGGGGGCACAGGGGGAACATGGGGTTGGCTCTGGTGCCCTCCCCTCATTGGCAAGTCAACAGAGTTGTTCTGCTTTGATCTATTTTATATAAAGGGATTCCAGGTAAAATTTCCTTTGAAGTAAAGATCCCTTTTTTTAATTAAAAAAAAAAAGAGTAAGCCATTACGGAGGCCTGTCCACTCTGAAGTTCTCTGACTTCAAAGCCATCAGGGGGGCAATGATACGCCTGGGGAAGGGGGGACAGACACTTCCTGCTGGTTGGTGAGCATAAGCCATCTGGCAACACGGACATTAGACAACCCACTCTAACGTCCCACTTAGTTGGAATCCCATCATCCTAGAAAATCTCCTAAGTTTATGAGAAGCAAATGACAAGGAAACAGTGGCTGTTGAACTTGGCAGCATATTGGAATTACCTGGGGAGCGTTTGAAAATTCCGATATCTGGGCCACCCCCCATGCTAATTAAGTCAACCTACACCCCTCTAGTCAATGCTAGAGGAAGGACCCAAGCTTTGGTTATTTGTGTCTCCTAGCATGAGTTTAATGTGTGGTAAAGTTTAAGAGTATACAGCATTGGTCACTGTGGAAAACTGTATGGTGGTTCCTCCAAAGATTAAACATGGGATTACCATATAATCCAAGGATTCCACGCAATCCAAAAGAATTGAAAGCAGGATCTCAAAGAGATATTTACACACCTATGTTTATAACAGCCTTACTCACAATAACCAAAAGGTAGAAGCAAGCCACATGTCCACTGATGGATGAATGAATGAACAAGATGTGATATATACATACAGTGGAATATTATTCATCCTTAAAAACGAAGAAGATTCTGATGCATGATACAACACGGTTGAACGTTGAAGACATTAGGCTAAGTGAAATAAGCCTGTCACAAAAAGACTAATACTTATGATTCTGCTTAAATGAGGAATCTGGAGTACTCAAATTCATAGAGACAGAAAATAGAGCGGTGGTTGCCGGGGGGTTGGGGGGAGATGAGGGTGAAGAGTTGCTATTTAATGAATTTAGATAGAGTTTCAGTTTTGCAAGATGAAAAGAGTTCTCAAGGCTGGTTGCACAACAATGTGATTATACTAATTCTACCTAATTGAACACTTAAGAATGGGTAAGATAATAAATTTTAGGCTATGTATATTTTGCCACCATTAAATATAAAGTGTAAAAAGAAAAAGTGCCATCGTGTAATGCCTTGCTACTCTAAGTGTGATTCGTGGGCCCCCAGCGTTGGCATCTTCTTAGGAGCTGGTTAGGAATACAGCAGCTCAGGCCCCACCCAGGTCTTCTACATCAGAGCCCACATTTTTAAACAAGACCCGCCCCCCAGGTGGTCCATCTGCACATTAAACTCTGCAAAGTGCTAGTTGCGATGGAATGAACATTTGACCAGGTTGAAAGACATGGCAGACTTGGTCATTGGCTACCCAGCATCCACCTCGTCTCTAGAACCTGGTGTTCTCTGAGGGGCCATATGTCTGGCAGGCTGACCTCATCCACATTCCCACACAGACCACTCCCCTGGCCAGTGACTGGTTTCTGGGTGGGCATGCTGCTTGGTTCTGGCCAACGCAACTAAGGCAAGTTCTACTGGACAGGTTCTGGGGACTCCCGAGAAGAAATGGCCTGTCCTTCCTTTGGAAGTTTTCATGTCTGGATGGGACCCAAGCAAATTCCGTATGGATCTTGGGACCTTGGACACAGCTAGCCTGGTCCTTGACACACACGGACGGACACACACAGATGCTGACTGACAAGACCCCGGGGTCCACCTCGCTGGTGGATTTCTGTTTATGTAAGATTAGAGAAGTATTTTTTAAGACCATCTGACTCAGGTTTTCTTTTACTTTTAGCTGAGGGTTTCTCAACCTTGAATTTATTGACACTTGAAGCAGGGTAATTTTTTGTGGTGGGAGGGCTATTGCGTGCATCACAGGACATTAGGGAGCAGTCCCGACCTTTATCCCTTAGATGCCAATAGCGCTTCCCCGTCCCTCAATTTTGACAACCCTAAGTGTCTCCAGACAGATTGCCAAATGTTTGGGGTTCGGTGGGAGGGGGAGGTTCAATTTGCCCCCAGTTGAGAAGCACTGCCGCAGAAAAAGGCATCCTAATGAACGTGAAGGGCTCTGTTCAGGGGATCCTCAGGAGGATAAAAATTGCAGCTGCCCATGCTCCAGAGTGTTCCAAGGATCAGAGTGAGATCAGGTGTGTGAGAAAAGCAAATACGCACAAGGTGTTGCTAATCATTACCTGTCTTTGATGCTGCTGCTGCATTGATAGCAATGTTGGAGTTTCCATTTATTCTTTTAATGGACAGAGACGTTTAACTTAACAGATGGCCAACATGGATAGTGAATGGAATTTTCCCCCAGCAAAGCTGGTGAACCCCAGGACTCTCAGGGGCTCTTCCTCCTGTTCAGAAACCCTGATCTCCTCCAGCCCAGCCCTGAGCTCGACCCCCAATCCCAACTCCTCATGCCCAGAGGTGCCAGGGGGTGGGGGGGCTGCAGAGCTCACCCTTTAGCACATTTTCACAGATTAAGAGAGATCTTCATATTTAGCTGCTGGAGAGATGGATGCCTCTCTCCCATAACAGTGTCTTCGCAGCTCACACATCTGTGTATTTGAGACCCGCAGTATTGGGGCTCCTGGACAACCCGTCTTGCCTTACACTCCTTGCCTCGAACTGGCTGACTCATCAAGGTCTCTTTCCTTAGATGCCCCCTGACTCCTACAATCAGTGCTTTCAGATTCATCACTTCTTGGAGAGTTTGTGTCCCTAAGTGTCACAAAATGTCCCCGGGGGCAGGAAGGCTTATGAGGGGAGCTAGGCTTTAGGTGTGGGGAGTTGGGAGCATGGGAACAGGTGAGGGGACCAGCACGCACTGGAGGCTTCTGGAAGCAATGGATGGATCGGTCACTTCCGTTACGGAGTGCTTGTCCTGTGCCAGGCTGGGACTCGGACTGGGGCGGGGTGCAAAGGGTGTGGTTAGGAGGTGGCTGTGGCCCTCATGACCTACTGGGGCATATATGATGGACATTGGGTTGCTCTCCTGACCTTGTCCTGTATCATGGTGTGGGGTAACTACCCCCATAACAGGGCACTACCCCAATTTTGTGCTGCATTCCCGCCCCTGCAGCTGATGTGCTTTGTAGGTCACTGACAAGCCTTCTGAACCAGAGCTAGGACACGTATCAGGGCTTGGCATATGATGATTTGGACTGGAGAAGGCACTCATTGGCGGCTTCTAGGGAAAAACAGTTTTCCTTTGAGGGAGGGGGCTCACACCTTGCAAAGCTGATGCCGGGTCCAGCTACAGCCCAGTTATTTCCACAAAGGAATCAAGCTGAGGATTGAGCCTGTATATAAATGAAGGCTGAGCCAAGAGGCTTCTAGGGAACTCAAGCCGGAGCCTTGATCAACGTGTGAGCCACCTCTGGACTTCTTGGTGGCAGATGTTAGTAAGACCTTCTACTGTGCAAGCCAGCTTGAACTGGATTTTTCTGTTCCTTGAATTACAAACTGTCCAAAGTAACCCAGAGTTTTGTACCAAGAAGGGGATGCTACAACTAGCAAATGTCAAATATGGATCAGCTGCGGAGAGATATTCACATGGAGAGCAGCAAGATGCCTTTACCAGAACTAGGAAGACGCTGATCCCAGGCTAGCAAAATGGCTGCTTCTCCCCATTTTACTCTGGGATACAGACCCTATGTGTAGGGTGGCTCAGTGGGTTAAGCATCTGCCTTCAGCTCAGGTCATTATCCCAGGGTCCTGGGATCGAGCCCCACATCAGGCTCCCTGCTCAGGGGAGAGTTTTCTGGTTTCTTCTCCCTCTCCCTCTGCCCCTCCACCCCACTTACTCTCTCTCTCTCAAATAAATAAATAAAATCTTAAAAAAAAAAAAGGTCCTAGGAGGACCTCCTCAAATTTAGGAGGAAACAGAGAAAACGGAGAGGAATAAAAACGCAGCTTGCTGAGAGAGGGCCTTTCTGCCCGTGGCCTGCAATCGGAAGTGACTGGACTTTTATGAGCAAGCCCTGCTGGGTCAAAGAAGCTGATGTAACTGGCTAAAGTTAGAACACAGGCAGCAAATCAGGTGGCTTAGCAAGAGAAAGGATCAGGGCCCTGGAAAAACAGTGTCCCCAGGTCCCAGGTCTCTGTGGAGCATCTTGTCTTAGGTACCTCAAGCCTGCTGAAGGGGACAGCTCACTCACTGTGGACACGAAGCCAGGATATAGCTGTGGGGCAGGGAGCAAACATGGGATACCTTCATGTCAGAGATGAAAGAAGATGCCACTTATCTGGGGAGAAGGGCAGTGGGCAAGGCACAGAGCCCCATTGCTCAAAGATTCTCACCTGAGACCAAATCCAGCTTGAACTACCAACCCACAGACTTGAATAGAAGACATCCAGTAGATTCTTAAGAATGCTGACTTGCCAAAGAAAGGGAACAACCAATGTCTGAAATTGCCCATTCCTTAGGGCAACTCCTGAACTTGTATCCACGAGAAGTGTGTCGTTAAAGCAATGACTCTCCTTGAAAGACATCCCACTCAGATGTTGGCTAGGCAGAAGATGGGGCAGCTACACCCAAATGCAGAACTGGGGCACACCACCTTGCCTGACTGAGGAACTTGCTTTACTACCATGGCAAGGAATCCCCAATATATCCTCAAGACTGCATGTACTATTAGCCAAAGACAGCTGAATGTGTTTCCCATGGTCCCCTTCTCCAAATGGAGAATTCCCCTTCTGGAAATTCTTATTGCGGATGTACTGGGGTTCCCCCCCACTATTGACTATGTTGACGGTGGTGAAGTTCAGAATTTAGTTCATAGGTTACCATCCCATGAGTTGCTACTTCCAGACATGATGGAGAGTATGATGCATCTTCCAGAAAATATGAACTTGAATCTGAGTCCAGTAACTGGATGAATCATAGGGCTTCACCCATCGGGGGAGGAGGTGAATCTACATTAGCCAAGTGTGCGTATTTCTGATGATTATGTAGCGGAAGGAGAATGTACACATGTTGGGTCACCAAAGGGGTGGATGATAGTGGGATGTTATGGTCACTGTTTAACACTCATTTCCCCTTCTCCGGATAACAACCCTGATTTTGTTCAGTAACTACGCTTGATCTCACAGCTTATATGGTTTAAAGAAAGCTAACTCCCCTCCCAGGTTTAGGACTGGAGTGTACTGCCAACACTAAGCTCACATTGGTGACCCTATGCAGACCTTCAGGACTGAATGGGGCTCTGCTTGGAACGCCTCAGAGACACATTCTCTCTCTTTCCTTCTTCTTCTGTGGTGGAGTGTTGGGGAATATGAGTCGTGAAGCAACCATTTCGCTACCATGAGGGGAATCAATCATGACTGAAGCTAACACAAGGAGGGAAAGTTGAAAGAATCAGAGAAAATGGAGCTCTGGCACAGATTGTACCATACCCATCCTTACCCTTGGGCTTTAGAGTTATATAATGTCTTCTTTGATATTTGATCCAGTTGAAGTGTTTCTGTTATGTGTCACTAAACAGCCAACTATTACAGAGTGTGACAATCGCTAAGATAAAAAAATGAGGAAGAGGGCGCCTGGGTGGCTCAGATGGTCAAGCGTCTGCCTTCGCTCAGATTACAATCCTGGGGTCCTGGGATCGAGTCCAGCTTCGGGCTCTCTGCTCAGTGGGGAACTGCTTCTCCCTCTGCCTCTCTATCTCTCATGAATAAATAAATAAAATCTTTGAAAAAATATGAAAGAGTTGGTAGCAAAGAGAGAAGGTGGGTTAATTAGCTAAGAGAAGCAATAATTTCTTTTTTTTTTCTTTAAGAACTTTATTGAGATATCTTGGACTTACAGAAATTGTGTATATTAAGGCATACAATTTTTTTTTATTTTT
>LNAC01000564.1:663080-676370 GCA_002007465.1 Ailurus styani | reverse complement strand
AATGGCAAGATTTCATTTCTTTTGATAGCTGCATAGTATTCCATTGTATATATATACCACATCTTCTTTATCCATTCATCTGTTGATGGACATCTAGGTTCTTTCCATAGTTTGGCTATTGTGGACATAAGGCATACAATTTGATTGACATACAGACACACACTGAAAAGATCACCACAATCAAGCTCAACAACTTATCCATCAGGTCTATATAGGTATTCTTTTGTGTATGTGCACGTGGTGAGATGTAACGTAAGATCTACCCTCTTTGAAATGTTCGAGTATATGATACATTATTGTTAACTATTATTACCGTCCTGCATATTAGATGTCCAGAATTTATTCATTTCGTGTAACTAAACCTTTGCACCTTTTGACCAACATATCCCCATTTCTCCAACCACAATTCTATCTAGAAGCACTGTTTCTTTAAACATGGAATGTGGGAAGAGTAGCAGAGAGAAACCCATTGCAGTTCTTAGCATTAAATGCATCCCTTTGGTGTCATTTACTGGACTCATCCGGGTTCATCATTATACATTTCTCAGTCCATCCAGGCGGGAATGGATGTGTTGACGACTTCAGGGCAGGGCACTGCCCCTGACATCCCAAAGTCCCCAATAAATATTGGGTGGTGGAAGGAAGACTGCCATCTGTTGCCCCCATCCTTCGGCAGGGCAGTACCTCAGTGTCCCCTCTCACTGTGAGCAGCCAGCCACCTCCTAACCCTGTTCTCCCACTGCTGTTACAGAAGATGGATCACATGTCTCCCAGGCTGAGAGCCTTCCTCTCTGAACCCATTGGAGAAAAGGATGTGGCCTGGGTTGATGGGATCAGCCGTGAGCTTGCAATCAATTTGGTCACCAAAGGTTTCAACAAGGTAATTCATTTTTTTCTTATTGCCCCAACTTCGTTCCCTGACCTCACTTCCCCTAGCCCTGCCAGATGGCAGCCGCTGCTATGTGTCCCTGCAAGGGGCCATCACAGAGCAAAGCTGCCACTTGGCAGAGTGCCACTTGATTCAACGCTCCTGACCCCTCATGCTTGGGCAGCCCCGAGGGCCAGTAGATGATGGGCAAATTGAATGGCTTTGGCTCAGAGCAGCTGGGCCGGGCATGATTCCCTTGGTGTTCAAACACCCAGAGGTCAACAGAAGTGAGCCAGCCCCCCAAGTCTGGGGCTGAGCTGTCAGGGTGGATAATTTGCACACACTTCCCACCTCCGTGAAGACGCTCGTGGGGTCTCGCCTGCCCCACCAAGGCACCAGCTTGGCAACGGCTGGTGGACTAACCACGGAGTGGGCTCCACACCAGAGTAAGCGGGTGTGAATTGTTCTAAGATGTCACTCATAGCCCAAGAGTGGCCTCGAGCGTATCCAGTGGAATCCGAAAGCTCTTTTCTATGTAATTATTTGTTTTTATGGTGCTCTTAAAGCTGCTTGGAACTTTAGGAGAGAACGGGAGACGATCCCAAAGAGAACCCAAAGAGAGCGAGCACATACAGAGGTGGATGGGAATTCACGCGGAGCATTGCACGCTTGGTCGAGAGATCTCGCCCACAGCCCTTGCTGCTCATTCCCTCTGGTTTCTAATGTCGGTCCACACCGTGGCGCCGAAAGATGCTGCACAAACGCCCGGCGAGGCTGGGAACTGCTGCCCGCATGGCTGATAGTCAGTGTCATGTGCACCTGCCCCCGGCCCAGCTCTTTCCAGGGGGCCTCTGAACTACTGGGTCTCTAGTTTCCTGGTTAACACACTGCTTATAAACCAGTCGTGAAACATTCAGAATATCACCCCAATCTACCAGCCCATTTAATATCCACTGGGTGGTATTGCCAGGAAGCTAGGGCTCCACAGTTGAGATAGCTTGGATTCTTTCCTCCTGGGTAAAGGAGATGGAACCCTTCCCAAGCAGGTAGGGAAGTAAGCAAGTCTGGTTAGGGAAGGCATTTTAAATTAAAAGTTCCTTTTTGAAGGACATCAGTGTCTCTTTTTCTTCTCTATTGTGGTGTAACTCACCGACACTGATATGAAGGGTTCGGCTCAGTGAATTTTTACATATATATGTAAATATATCTATTTACATATCTGAGTATATGTAAATAGATATATTTACATCACTGAATCTGGGGAGATGCCAGATATTCATGGAGGCACCACCCCCAGATTCAGTGATTGGCATCCTCCAGAATACCCGATGTTCCCCTTGTGTCTTCCCCCTGTCAATGCCATCCTCCACTCTCAGAGGCACCCATTATTCTGGCTTCTCCCCACCTTTGATTTAATGTTTTTTTGCTGTTGTTTAGCCAGACTTGGCCTCTTAAAAATATTTTTTTATTCACACATAGTGAATTTCGCCTTTTTTAGTACACAGTTCTGCAAGGTTTGACAAATGGATGCGGTCATGAAGCCACTACCACAGTCAAGACATAGAACAATCCCAAAACTTCAGAATATTCCTCTGTGTTCTTCATATTCCCCACTCTCAGCCCCTGACAACCCCTGATTTGTTTTCTGTCCCTAGAGTTTTGTCTTTTCCAGCCTAACTGTGTTTTAATGAGAATTTTAATGAGGATTTTAAATGAAGATTACAGGTGGGGCAATAGGCATGTTTAAGATAAAGGAATGAATGAATAATGGGTAAATTTCAGGCATCCCAGAACTTGCCACACAGAGTCAGGGCTGTAGAGAAAAGGAAACTGTTTGCCTGTGTGTGGCCAAGCCCCTCTTAGGTTCACGACTTCCTGGTGAGCATGGTGACCAGCACACCACTTCCAGGCCCTACTCATTCCTAGGGTTGCTGATTCCAAGCACTCATGTAGGGAATTTCACCTTTCTCCTTTCCTTTGAGCCCCTCATGCACCTGCAAATGAGATGAAGGTCGTTATCTCCACTTCACAAGGGAGGAGACAGAGGCTCCTAGGAGTTAGTGCCTTGATCAATGTCCCGAGTGAGGATCAGAATGGCGGTGGATTGCGTGGTCACAAACCACACAGCAAGACCTGCGTCCCGGTGGTTACCACGGCAGGGAGGGGGCTTACCCTGGGATTCAGTGGTGAGACTCCGATTCAGGGCTGGAGCCTGGCTGGCTTTGTGAAAGGATCCAGGAGACCTGATGTGGCTCCTACAAAGGTGAACAAGTGCTTCGGGGTGAGAACTGGTCAGTGGGGAGGGCCAGCAAGAAGAGCCTCCAGGACAAGCAGATCCTACAGGGAAGGAGTCTCAGATTTAGCATATAAAAATGCAGGTGCCTGTATATATTTTTTTAGACTTTTATTTTTAGAGCAGTTTCAGGTTCATGGTAAAATGAATCCGAAGATGCAGAGATTTCTCATGTACCCCCTGTCTTGCCCCCACGTACAACCTCTCTCATGAGCCACACCCCCACCAGAGTGGTACCTCTGTAACCATCGAAGAACTTACGTTGGCACATCATAATCACCCAGGGTCCGTAGCTTATGCTAGGGTTCACTCGCAGAGTTTCTATGGGTTTGGACAAATGTGTAATGACACATATCCCCCATTATAGTAACATACAGAGCCGTTTCACTGCCCTGGAATCCTCTGAGCTCCTGGATTTTTACGCCCTGCCTGCAGGAGACCTTAGGGAGGGACACCTTTCTGGGACTTATGCTAACCTCTATCTTTGCTGGCTTCTGCTGGGGTCCAGTTGTTCCCTCCCCCAGCTATGCCATGACTTTGAAAACTATTACTTCTTCTATGGATTCACCCAAGTCTATTCTGGACCTTGACAGTCAAAGATTTGGCTGCATTCTCTCTGAGGGATTTTGTGCCTGCCCTTCTCCCAGGCAGTCAGCCTTGGCAGATCTAGATCTCTGAGAATCTAGATCTCTGCTGTCTGATATGGTGGCC
This sequence comes from Ailurus styani, assembly GCA_002007465.1. Classification (NCBI taxonomy): domain Eukaryota; kingdom Metazoa; phylum Chordata; class Mammalia; order Carnivora; family Ailuridae; genus Ailurus; species Ailurus styani. The sequence continues at coordinate 672,498 of LNAC01000564.1, read as the reverse complement.
ACTGGCCATTTGTACCTGCAGAACAGAGATGTGTTATACATATAAAGTACACACTGTGATTTCAAAGATTTAAGATTTTAAAGTGCCCCCTCCCAAGGCAAGATATCTCCTCAATCGTTTTTTATTGATTACATGTTGAAATGATATTTTGAAATATGGGAGAAAATAAAGCATATTATCAGAACTAATTTCACCTGTTTCATCACCTCCTGCCTTTTTCCTGTGGCTACTAGAAAATTAAAAATTATATATGTGGCTGGCTCACTTTAAATTTCTACTGGACAATGTTGGTCTAGATTTAACACAGAAGGGCCACAAGGGACAAAGGAATGACCAGGAAGGGAAAATCACATTGGTGCACAAGGCACTCAAGAGGCTTTCGATGGCTTGGCTCTAGTTCTGTCTTACACACCCCACCCCCACCCACTCCATACCCCCAGCCAGTCTGTCCATGAATCACAAACACAGACAGGACCACCCATCTGCAGGCCTCTCTTGAAGTGGACACTCACCCCCTTCAGGACCCCATTCACAACAAACCCTCTACCCTCTCCGGTAAGAAAGCCTTCCTTCTGCCCGCCCACCCTAGCCTAACAGGCTTGTGCTTCTGAACACTGAGTATTCAATAGAACCCCTTGCTGGGACATCTGTCCTGTTGACTATTCTTTCCACACACTGCCTGAGAACCCACACTTGTTATGCTAGAGAGGCACAACAGGATGGTTCTACAATCTTTGTCCTCCTCTCCTCCCTGTGAAAACCCCGCCCAGGGACGAGTGAATTTCCAGGCACTCAGTAAATTTAGGGACTTTGAACAGTGCCCTATGGGGAGGGTGCATTGGCAGGGGGAGGGGGACCCTGAAGTTATCCAACAGTTAGGAAGTAAGTTCACCATCCCGGAGAATCTGATTTGGTTCAATGTTCTTTGAAGACTTTATAAAGTCCTATCCTTGAGCCTGAATCTTCCTCCTGATAGATACTTGGAAGATCAGGGAGGGGTGTATGTTCTGGGAGCCCACTTGCTCCCTAAGGCTCTCTTAATGGCAGAATTCGTGCGTGATGTTTGCTACACATCAGGCTCTGTCCTCAGTGTGTTACCTGTATCTCCTCGAATCATCAGAAAATCCTATAAGGTATGCTATTTCACCTTCGTTTTACCGATGGGGAAACAGAGGCACAGAGTAGCCACATGACTTGCTCAAAGTCACTTGGGGTGAGAGAGGTGAAATTTTCATCTGGGCAGACAGTCTCTGGGGGTGGGGGGTAGTCATGCAGAGACCCCACTGCCTGATGTCTGGGCCATGCAGGGAGTCAGTCATGCAAGTTTCAGGTTACCCCGAGTACGGTTGCCAGATGAAATACAGGGACCTGTTCCGTTGAATCTGAATTTTAGTTAGAAAATAATTTTTTAGTGTACATATATCCCAGGGAGACATGGAGAAGAAAGAAGAGGCAAACCTTGCATCGGATCAAGGATTCACTCTAAAGACAAGTTTTAAACCAGAGATAACTGAGAGGTACTGGATTTTCAAGATTGTCCCTGGCTACCAGTGACCGTGAAGGCTGAAGAGCCAGCATCCGGTTAGAGGAAAAGAGAGTTGTTGATTCCACAACGAAGTCTTGTGGTCACCCTAAGTGCACTCACTCTAGGCCCCAAAGAGCTGGCAGCTGCAAGCAGACATATCGGAGAAGCCTGGGAGTCGGCAAGGGCCAAGACCACGGATGTGTTTGCAAAGGCCAGGTGACGGACGGAAGGTACACTTGCGGGGAGCCTTGAGTAACCTGCAGGGTGTCAAATCACTATGTTGTACACCTGAGATAAATGTGTGTCCACTTTATTCTAATAAAAAAACAGTTAACAAAAGAAAAGAAAAGGCCAGGTGTCACAGTGAAGGCGGAAATTTTTCATTGGCATGGACCAGGACCAGCCACCTAGCATGACACGAAGATCCGAGGCCCCTTGTTCCCCTCTAATGAGGGCTTCAAGATGGCCGCAGCAGAGCATTAAACCACAGGAGCCTCTGTCCAGAGTGGTGGGGGTAGGCCATGTCCGCTCAACGTTTCCATGTCTCTCTGTCACCCTATCTGCAGCCAGATTTTTGTGAGCTTTGGTCCAAGGAGGGAGAGGTGAGAGATTTTCTCCTCCTTGGATAGGGGCTCTCTTTCTGGAGCCACGGGAGAAACAGAACAGGCTTTGGGCATGGGGACCAATGACGACGGCTTCCCTTGGGAGCAGGATGAAGCAGGCTAACTGTGGCAGAGTGAGGGGACAAGGAATGGTCAGGTGGCAACTTGGTTCCGGAGGCCACGAGAAGAGGCCCTTCTTCCTGCAGCCTTCCTGGAAAATTTGCCTCTGGTCCTACATGTCATGCGTTCCCTGGCTTCCCGGCTGCTGAGGCTGATGGGGTGGGGTGGGGCGGGGGTGGGGGGTCTCTGATCACCCGACCAGCCGATGCCAGCAGCGGGGCCTCTGAAAGGGCAGAGGCCACCATAGGTTCGAGGCCAGATGCAGATGGTCAGGACGGGCAAGCATGGGGCTCAGGAAGACAGGAATCAACCCCTCGGATTCTCAGTGATCCCATCTGGAGAATGGTTAAAACGAGCAAGGGGTCTGCAGCCCATCAAAGGTACACAAGCGCCACTTGCCATTATCATTATTATTACTATCATTTATCATCATCACTACTGTTTTTCTCCCTGGACAGAGCCCCTTGTTCCTTGATCCTGTTATTCACCTCTGTAACCCCCACCCCCTCACACTCACTGCAGCACCTGGCTCAATGAACATTCAGTAAATGTTCATTTTTTTTCACTGTCGAGTTTAAAAAAATCTCCATAAAATCGCCACGGAAAATACAAGGATACTGATAAAGTAAAATGAGATCGTTCTAAGCAACAATACAGCTTTTCTAAAAAGACGATTCAAGTGGCAGTTGAAAACGACCGTGACATCCTGGCTGTTTTTTTAATCTTTTCAACAACTGGACCATGACTAAAAATAAGAAACCCCAAGCTCCAACAGCTTGGGTACATTTTACAACTGCAATTCAGCTTTTATTTCTTTTTTTAAAAAAGAATATGTTCCCTTTGGTTAAGACGAAGTTTGCTTTGTTTTATGTAACTGAAAGTAAACAGACAGCAGCAGGTTTTCCCGGAGAAGGCCCAGGACGGCAGGCGTGGACACTGGTTCTCGTTCATTCCAGGCTGGAGAGCCCCCAAAAACCGCCGCGAGAGACGGGCGTTTACGTGACCTTAAATCTCCAGGCTTTGCCATTTAGCGAGTGGCTCGGTCAATCTGTGGCCACACGGTTTTGGGTGTCACTTTCCCCAGGTAGTCCTTGCTCCTTGTCAATAATCATGTGATGAAATTATAAAGAGATTAGTGAAAAGCTGAAGAGTGGTAGTTAGAAAACCAAAGAATGCCGAAGAGCTATCAGTCCTGGTGTACTTAATACTACTTACATGCGTTTTTCATGGACGCGGACTCTTCAGAAGGGAAGGACGGGCCACATTTATCCCATTTTATGTTCTGTGCTCATCCCGTGGGCTCGTCCAGGACATTTTCCTAAGGTTCTCACATTGAGTCCACTTCATTCAGTTTGCGAAGTGGGGCAGGGCATGTTGTGTGCCTTTAAGCGATGCAGAAACTGAGACCTGGGTTCGTGGGGTCCTCGCTTCAGGTGCAGAGTTGCCTGAGGTCACACAGCTGGTTTGCAAGAACAGATTGGGATTAAGATGCCCTTCATCTGCCAGTTCCACGGGCAGTGGCTCTTGATGGAAGGAGCTCTTGTCCCCAAGGGGGCATGTGGCAGTGTCTGGAGGCAGTTGTGATTGTCACCATTTGGGGGGCTGGGATCTAGTGGGTAGAGACTGGGGATGTGGCTAAACTTGCTGCAAAGCACAAGACAGTCCCCGCCCCCACCCCAACAGCACAAAATTATCCACAATGGCAACAGCAATGGGAGTTAGAAACTGCAAGATCGATCAAGAAAGCGATGGGGCGGGGAGCATCTCTGAGTCCTCTTGATGTGTGCATGAGTGTGTGTGTTTGTGTCTGTGTTAAAAAGAAATACTAGGGGCATCTGGCTGGCTCAGTTGGTGTAGCATGCAACCCTTGATCCTGGGATTGTAAATCTGAGCTCCATGCTGGATGGAGGGATTACTTAAAAATCTTTGAAAAAGGGAGAGAGAGAAATGCTAGATCAGAGGCCAGAAGGGAGTACGCTAGGCTCTTGCTACTCACAGTGCTGTCCCTGAACCAGCACCAGCTGGGGACCTGTTCAGAATGCAGACTTCTAGGCCCCACTCCAGACTTAGTGAGTCAGAACCTCCTTTTTAACAAGTCCCAGGTAATTTATGCACTCATTAAAGTTGAGAAAGACAGGTTCTAGTTTATCCCAGGTTGGACACCCCACCCCCCAACCCCGACCCGAGAGATGTGCATTTCACTTGGCCTCACATCCCCCCAAGGGCCAGTCCCAGAATCCCCATCACCCAGGTGCCGTCCTTGGCTCTCGAACCTGACTTGTGCCCCTTCCTTCGATGCTCACGAGAGTCCTGGTGTGGGAGAAGAGCACCTCTGGGCCGGTTTATTACAACCTTTCCCTTTTTTCTCCCTGCCTCTCCCCTGCCCTGCAGGCCTACATCCTCTTGGGACAGTTCCTTCTGATGCACAAGAATGAAGCGGAGTTCCAGAAGTGGCTCATCTGTTGTTGTGGCGCAACCGAGTGTGAGGCCCAAGAAAGTTCTCACTGTCTGAAGGAGTGGTGCTCCTGCTTCCTCTAGACACACACCTCCTTGCTCTGACGCCTGGGTAAACGGCGCACTCTGTACTGGCACCCAGGCTTGGGGTCATTATTTTTGTGTTTAAATGGAAGGATACACGTTCATTATACAAAATAGTGCAAGAATATAAAATAGGACAGACAAAAGACAAGTGGCCCCCAAATTCCCCACTCGGAAACAACTGTCATTCACTTCCCATGAATAGCATGCCAAATATCTCAGGCATAAATTCACATAAAAGAATCTTTTATTTTAAAGTGGGGATTAAGTTTTAAGCCAGTGTATTGGTTCTATCAGTTGCTGCATAGCACATGAACCCAAAACATGGCAGCTTAAAACAAACAGTTTTACCCCACACAGTTTCATAGCATCAGGAACTGAGAGTGGCTTAGCTGGGCGGCTCTGTGTCTGGGTGTCCCATGAGGTCACGAACTGGCATCTGGGCAGCAGTCATCTGAAAGTTTGACTGGGGCTGGAGCATCCACTTCAAGTTAGTTGCACTCAGGTGACTGTTGACGGGAGGCATCCGCTGCTCTTGACTCAGGCCCCTCCATAGGGCTACACAGGGTGTGGCATCTAGCTTCCCCCAAAGTGGCTCATCCAAGAGGGAGTAAGAGAGCAAGCAGGAAGCCACAGTGCCTTTTACAACCCAGTCTCTGGCTCACACTATATCACTTCTGCCTTCTTCTATTTTTAGAAGCAAGTCATTAAGTCCTCAAGAGAAGAGAATTAAAATTTCTTGAAACAGCAACTTATATGGCAGACATATTTTTAAGAGCATCATAGTCAGGTTTCTGAGGTATAATTTATATTCAACAAAACTTGCCCTTTTTAGGTGTGCAGTTCTATGACTTTTCACAAATGCATTGTCCCAGGACCACCTCCAGAATCAAGATGGAGAGCACTTTTATTGCCCCAGAGAGTTCCCTAATGCCCCCCTGTAGTCATCCGTGTCTCTACCTCCTCAGCCCTTGCCAACCAATGATCTGGTTTTTGTCCTAATAGTTTTGACATTTCTAGAAATCCAAATAAATGTAATCACACAATATGTTGCCTTTTAAGAGTGGCTTCTTTCACTTAGCATAATTTAGTTGAGATGAATCCATTATACAGGCTTTATAAATTCAAGAAAATGTTGGCAGATGTTGTTGGTGCCTGGCCCCATATCCTGTTGGCATTCACTGTTCTAATAGAGCCCAGTAACTTCCCTCAGCAAGCACCTGAGAAGCCTCTGGCAGCAGGGACCTCTGATTGTAGGAGTGGGGATCCGTCCAGGCACAGGGCAGGGAGGAAGTGCCAAGGAGTTAACACTGAGTCATGGGTGGAAGTTGACTTAACTGAGGTTAAATGCCTCAGCTTCTTTGTGCTTTGGGTGGAAGACCTCTGAGCTGGTATCTCCCAGCTTCCCAGCGGGGTTGACCCCAGCTGTGCATGGTGGCCCCCTGCCCTTGGGCATTTGCTTTCTTCCCCTCCCACTAGTAAAGTAGTAATAGTAGTGATAGTAAATCAGGGTTTCCTGGGATCACCCCTCTAGGAAATATTCAATTTTAGTCTCAGTATGGTTTGAGAAGGACCCAACTTAAGACAAAAGTGTTAGAATTTAATTTTATTTTAATAGAAGAAAAAAAAGTGGAACTGAGGGAATTGTTGAATCTAATTGATTTTTTTTCTTCATTACTAGATACAGTCCTTTTCTAAATCAGTTTCTTCCAAGTGTAAAGAATAATATGGGGAAAACAGTAAGAGAGAGGTTTGTGTCATTAGGTATATTTTTAAACTCTGTTTTTCAATATTAGATAGTATGTATTCCCATTTTTAAAAAGAGAAATAAGAGTAAAAAGAAATTAGCACTCTTATTTATTCTCATTTTTTAAAATTGGTTTTAGTATTATTTTTAACTTGTCATGGTTTATAGCATTTACATGCTTCCCATAAACTTAATCACTGCAGTTGTTCAGTCTTAGTTGTATATTTAAGAGCTTATCATGAACACTTGTTGGTATAATTATTTTATACCTGGCTTTGTCATTCCTGAATTCTTTGTTTTGATACATCTCTCTGTTGGTTGAGTTGGATGATTATATTAGTCAGAATAGGTCAGATTTTGCTGCTTTAACAAACAATTCCCCAAAGCTCAGTAATTTAGCCAGCAAATGTTGATTCTCTCTTAGGCTTCATATCTAGTATATGCCATCAGGAGGGTTCTGTCCATTGTAATCACTCTGACAGTTAGGTAGATGGAAATTCTCTTTCAATACATGCTTGGGGTGCCTGGCTGGCTCAGTCAGAAAAGCATGTGACTCTTGATCTTGGGATCATGAATTTGAGTCCCATGTTGGTTGTAAAGATTACTTAAATAAACAAAACTTTAAAAAAATGCTTCCATGAGTACCACAGCAGTGGCAAGGTGCCATGGTGGATTACACACTGTATTTCAAAGCCTTTACCCAGAGTGATATATTCCACTTTTGCTCACATTTCACTGTGAACAAAGCAGCATTTGTTCACATTTCATTGTGAACAAAACAACAAAGCAAATCACATGGTCATACCTAACTTCGAAGGGTCAAGGACTTTTCTGAACTCAGAAGAAGCAGAAATATTTGGTGACAGCACTAATCAAGACCATGGTCATCAGTTTGGTTCAATGTTTTTTCCCTGGATGCCTCACAGGTGTTACACTTCCTAAGTTTGTAATATGATTGGGATATTTCCATTGGGGTCTGTTTAACTCTTTCTAGCTCTGCATCTCTAGTTGTCCCCAAGGAGAGCCAACAGGCTGGCCCAAAGACTGAAATAACGCCATGTCCTGAGGTCTCAGGTTCTGACCCCACCCAGAGCCCTTCCCTTGCTCCCTCCTGTACAGCCCATCCTTGAATTAATTCCCTACTGAGATAGTCGTGAGATTTAGAAGTCACTCATTCTCTTTTCTTAAGATTTTATTTATTTATTTATTTATTTATTTATTTATTTATTTATTTATTTATTTCAGTGAGAGAGAGCACATGCATGCACATGCATGCACGTGCAAAGGTGGGGGGGGGAGCTGGGGAGGGAGAGAAAATCTGAATCAGACTCTGAGTGCCTGAGCCAAAACCAAGAGTTGGACACTTAATCGACTGAGCCACCCAGGTACCCCAACGTCTTTCATTTTCTAAGACAAGAGCTGGTTGGCTCTAGGGAAAGGAAGGTGGGAAGTAGCCTTGTTCTTCCCTCTATTTCCACACACCTCCCACATTGCTGAAATATGTCCCTTTAATCAGACTGATGTCTAGGATCAAGTAGGAAGATTAGGGAGCTGAGAAACTTGGAGGAGACAGGCTTCCAAGATTAAGGAGCCTCTACAGAGGGACCCTAGCACAGATAATTGAAAACCAGGGTAGATGTTCCTTGTGTACTGTAACTGAAGGGACATTGAGGATGAACCCTGTTCCCCACGATTTTCTCTACGGACACTAAGAATGTTCTCCATCAGTCATTTATTCTCTTGTGCCAATTTTAGTTTTTCTCATAAATAAAATTATTGGCCCCAATTCTTCACTTTCCTGTATTTTGCAGTCCCTCCCACTAGAGGCAAGGTAACTCCCAGTCCCTTGACTTAGACTTGACCATAATTTGCTTTGACCAATAGTATAAATTTGAAATGACAGCATGCCAGTTCCGAGCTTCATTGTACATTTCCACTTGCTCTCTCATATCTCTATCAACATTGAGAGAAGAGCTAGCTCCTTGGGTAATTGCTGCCCCTTCAGGATCCTAGAATGAAGCCCAGTGAAACTGAGCTGAGCCTAATTTGCAGCAAGGACCCGAGGGCAGCCAGACCTGCAGCTTGATGCAAAGTTGCCCAGCAGAGCCTACCCTGGATCAGCCAACCCTCAGCCAACTCACAGATGTGTGAGCACGAATAAAGGATTGCTATGCAAAGCCACTAATGTTTGGGACAGTTTGCTATGCAGCAATGTCTAACTGATACATTCCTTCTAGTCTAACATGTCCTTACGATGTCAAATGGTGCTGCATTAAAACCCAACCAGACCTTTCAGTGGAACAGCGGTCCAGGTGGGTGAAAGAAAATTGCCTCTGAAGGCAGCCAGGCACAGGTGTGAATTCCAGCTCTGCCAACCACCACCTTATCCTGAGTAAGCTACTTAACTTCACTGAGTCTTGGTTTCCTTATCCATAAATTAGGGGCAGGAAGGTGATTACCCTACCTCAAAGCCTGGATTAATTGAAATGGCATATGTTAGATACATGGTTCATAATAGAATCTCTGTCTCTGTTCTTAGGGCTCTCCTGAGTCTGACCCCCTGAGTGCTTGGTCATCTTATGATACTTGGAAGAGAATTCATAGCTCTGAGTTGGAAGGGAACCCAGCTATCAGTCCTATCCAATTCTGTTCCAGCATATGAGTACAGGACACTGTACACTATACACTCTTTAGGGAGATGAATGGGTAAGAAAGGACAACCAGTACAAATCAGATTTTGGCTGGGCTCTTATAGAGTCCCAGCAGCCCACTGATCCCCAAAAGCATTTTCAAGGACACTCAAGAGGGCACATGTGTCCTCAGCCAGGTCAAAGGCTCATCATCTACTTGGCAGGACAGTTGTTTCAATGACTTGGGAAAGGATTG
>LNAC01000564.1:611464-660263 GCA_002007465.1 Ailurus styani | reverse complement strand
TGAGATCATGACCTGAGCCGAAGGCAGAGGCTTTAAACCGCTGAGCCACCCAGGTGCCCCAATAAATCCTATTGTTTTAAGCTGCTATGTTTTGGTGGTAGTTTGTGATACAGCAAAAGCGAACAGCTAGAATGCCCATGTGAACCTCAGGGTGTGGAGCATCTCCAGGTGTAAGATGGGAAGCTCCCACTTGTTTTTCAGAGGGCGCCCTGAGTGATATCCTGGTAAATGGCGATAATGGGAGGGATCCCATGCGTCATAAGCAAAAGCCAAGTGACGGTGGTGGGGTGGTGTGGGAAATAATGGCAGCGAAGCTCTGAGCCAAGTATTTTGTAAAGAGTGTAGGACAGAGTGGAAGAAGGTAGGATGAAACTGGGATGGTCTCAGAGGGCAAGGCAAGAGTTATCGATGGTGGGGGCACCTGGGTGGCTCAGTGGGTTAAAGCCTCGGCCTTCGGCTCAGGTCATGATCTCAGGGTCCTGGGATCGAGGCCCGCATCGGGCTCCCTGCTCAGAGGGGAGCCTGCTTCCTCCTCTCTCTCTGCCTGCCTCTCTGCCTACTTGTGATCTGATCTCTCTCTCTCTGTGTCAAAAAAATAAATAAAAATCTTAAAAAAAAAAGTTTTCACTTAAAAAAAAAAAAGAGTTATCGATGGTGGGACCAGTTGTGGGGGGCAGGGTGATTTATTCCTGGAAATTTCTGAAAGAGTACTGACTCATGGAGATAAACCTTTAGCAAGTGTTTCTGAAAATATGTGTGTATATGGGTGTGCGTGTGTGTGCATATCTATATACATATATATTTGTGTATGTACATGTGTACTTATGTGTATCTACATATATGTGTATATGAGTACATGTGTATGTATATGGGTTTATATAGGTAGACATATAATTTTTAAATGTTTGCTGCTCTAAATACAGAAATGCAGACAAAGGAATGATTGAGCACACACGGCACCAAGCACTTTGCTAGCACCCCAAATCCTCCCGGGGCGAGTGTCTTAAAGATGAGAAAACTGAGGACCAAAGAAGTCAGTCCTGCGAATCACTTTGCTCCAGGTCTGCCTGACGTGAAAGCCATGCCCACCGCCTGCAGAGCCAACCTTGGTGGTGGGGAGGGGACATACCTGGCAATTCAGAGGTGCTCTCAGTGACACAAACATAGCACCTACCAGGGACAGGCAGGCATTAGAAGACACAATGGAGACTTATTCCCATGGTCACTGGAAGATGACTGATGAGAGAGGCATGGGCTGAGGGCCTCAGGACATATCATGTGTTATGGGGTTGCCCCCCCCAACCTAGTGTCACTGGTCTCACACCATGAGCTGTCGCTCTAGTCAGAGGGGAAAGCTCCTCTTGAAATCCTTTGGCTTGGAGACTTAGGGGCCGCCTTTCTCATCCCCCCCCCCACTTTCTAGTTCTCCCCTTTCTTTCCTAAGATCAACGTCACTTGGAGAAATGGAAGTAGGTAGTTCTCTTTACAGACCCATTCTTGCCCATTTCTACCAGATGCTTCTTTGCTGCTCTTTGGTTTTCCTTCTATAGCCAAGTCTCTGGTTTATCATTGAACAAACTCTGCTCTTGTATGACTTAACTGGGTCCAATGACTGGATCTTTTTGGACCAGGCTGATGGGCTACTGGATAGTGCCATGAGTGGGTGTGGGAACCATGGACAAAGCACTTGACTTGTCTGTGCCATGAGGAGAAGATCTGATTCCTCTGTCTCTCAGCTTGGCTTCAAAGAGAGCTCAAAAAGAAACATAAAGACATTTTAAACATAAAAGGGGGTAGGGTGCCTGACAGCCATGTGATGGGTAGTTAATGCCCTGTTTTATTCTGGACAACAGTTACAGATGGTTAATGGCGGTGGTACCGCTTTAGATTTCATGGTTTACACACATGAGTTGGTACCGGCTGGGCTGGGCTGTAACCAAAAAAAAAAAAAAGAAAAGAAGAGCCCACAAAGCTTTCTGTCCCACTCACCTCACATGACCATCTCGGGTCTGCTGGGACCATTGTTCTGTGTTGCTGTGACTCTAGGACCCAGGCTGACGGAGCACCTCCCATCCTGAACGTTGGAAGTTTACCTCCTCAGAAAGAGTCTTGGGGATGGCTCCCTGACACGGGCAATTACATGCTCCGGCTCAGAAGAGACCGTCACTTTAACCAACAAATCATTGGCCAGAACTAGTCCTGTGGTCCTTCTCAGCCCCAACAGGACCAGGTGATGCTGTCTGCTGGAAAATGGGGGCACACTTCACGAATCACTGCCATGTGGGTGAGGGAGGTGGAGATTCCCAGCAGGTCCCCGAGAAGGCTCTGTTCCATCCCATACTTGCCCCTTTTCTTTGTCATTATGCAAACTTGCCACCATCACTGAAATAGAGGAGAAAATCGATAACCTGCCCCCACCCCACCAAAAAAAACCCCCCACCATCCAATATTTTATTGTATTTCTTTCCAGTCTTCAGTGGCATGGGTGTATGCTCATTAAGAACAGCTTTATTGAAATATATTTCATATGGCGTAAAATTCACCCTTTTAGAGTGTACAATTTAGGGGTTTTTAGTATATTCACAGAATTGTGCAAACCATCACCACTATTTAATTTCAGAATATTTGTATTACCCCCAAAAGAAACTCCGTTAGTAATGGGCAGTCACCCCTCAATCCCCCCGCCCCAGCCCCGGGCTACCACTCATCTACTTTCTACCTTTACGGACCTGCCTATTGTGGACACTTCATGTAAATGGAATCATACAGTCTCTTTGGAGACTGGCTCCTTTCACTGAGCATAATGTGTTCAAGGCTCATCCATGCTGTAGTGTGTCCATGAGGATACCTGGGTGGCTCAGTCTGTTAAGCATCTGTCTTCCGCTCAGGTCCTGATCAAGCCCCACATTGGGCTCCCTACTCAACAGGGAGCCTGCTTCTCCCTTCTTCTGCTCCCTCTGCTTGTGCTCTCTCTCTCCCTCTGTCAAATAAATAAATAAAATCTTAAAAAAAAAACCAAACTGAGATCCTATCAAACATCAGTTATCCTGTTCCTTTTATTTATGTTTTGTTTTCCCTCATCAGCCAATCTTTGGAAAATAGTTTTTACCATTTCTATAGCAATTCATCAAGTGTATGTGCTATACTGAATTGAATTGTGCCCCTAGTTTTGGGCTTTCAGGTGTTTGCTGGGTTTTTTGAGCATTGTAAACAAAGCTTTTATGAGTAGCTATACATTTTTTATTGAATGGATGGATGGATGGATGGATGGAGCCATAAATATAACATTTCTCGTTCTTTCCTTAAGGAAGATGCCTAGAAATGGGTCTAAATGGGTGAATAAACAAGGATATTCTAAAAGTTTTTGATTCTTTTATTTTTAAGATTTATTCATTTATTTACTTACTTGAGAGAGAGAGTGAGCAGGGGGAGGGTCAGAGGAAGAGAGAGAGAGAAAGAATCCCAAACAGATTTCCCACTGAGGGTGGAGCCTGATGCTAAAATCAAGAGTCTGTGGCTTAACCGACTGACCCACCCTGGTGCCCCTAAGACTTTTGATTCTTAATGCTAATGTTTTTCTAGAAAGCTAAGTCAATCTGCTATACATGGCTTTGAGTTAGTTGGACCACATGTCCCTCAGAGTAAAACCAATTCCTTACCGTGGCCCAAGAGGCCCTGTGAAGTCTGGGCCTATTCCCTCTCCAGTTGCCACTTCTCAGCCGCACTGGCTCTCTCCGCTTTAGCCACCAGCCTCTTTGTTGTCCCTTAAACACCAGGACTCACTCCATAGCAGGGAACTCCGTGGTCTGGCAACGGCTGTTCCCTGTGCCTGGAACACTCTTCCCCAGTCTCCCCATAGCTCACTCACCTATTTTTCCCATTAGAAAATGGCCCGGTCTGGGCCTGGGTAGGAGCTCAATAAATCTGTGTTGAATTGTGCTGAAGGCCAGCACTGAGAGTCTTCCTTCTAAAACCGGTGACTCCTCCACCCTTCTCCCTACATGGCAGTGGCAGCTCTGGTCTTCGAACAAGTCCTCACTGGTGGTTCCTTCTTGACTCAGCTCTGGAGCAAACTGGACAGGTGTCTGCCTCCAGGACTGTTTGTTCCATCCTATAGTGAAACCTGGAAGAAGTGAACCCTGACACAGAAGCCTGCTGGTGACTGGGGAGTACAAAGATTTGTTTCTGAAAATAGACCAAACCTTCCCAGGGCCCACGTAGCAAAGAGCACACCAGTGGCCCAGCCAGCCTACAGCTCCTGAGCTGCTTCCGGGACAGACCAAAGCACTGGGATCTCACCAGCGCCTCCTAAGGAACAGGCTCCCCATGCCCAGAGAGGGACAGTGGCCTACAGGTCCCCGCAGAGTAGGTGGTTTCCTGCATAGCCCAGACTGCCATACAGGCAAGAGTCAGGAGAGGAAACCCACAGGAAGCCGGGAAATCCCTTCTCTGGCCCCTGTTAGCAAAACAGCAGGGAGTCCCTCAGGAGCCTCCCATTGTAGGACATTTCCGGCCAGGCTCCTGGGGTTTCCACTGCAGGCAGAAGATCAAAATTCCCAACTCCATACAGCAGTGTTTTTAAAAGGTCTATAAGCCAATGGACAAACAATGTCCCGTGATTAATACAGCTTAGAGTTAGGCCTGCCTCGAGGAAGCCAGTTCAGAACCAGCTGGAATCCCAGAGTCGTTCCCAAGTCACCTCCACCAGCAAGCAGGCCCACCTCAAGGGCCAAAGAGCTTTTCCTCCTAATTCACCCTACCCAGGCCACTGGGTGGGGGTGGGGGGTTCCCATTACTGGCTCAGAGCATTCTGGAATTCCTCCATTAGAATGATCTCTAGTGCCCCAAATTTTTTCTTAAATATTCTCAACATGGTAAATCTCTGTCATCTAAGACAATAAGTGAAGCAGCTGGGTGTCAGACAGTAGGGAGCAGTGGGGAGTGTGGCAAACTGGAAAGGGAGCAGCTGGCACTCAGCTCCCAGGTCATGGTGGCCATGTTGTGATCTCTTTCACTTTTTCAAGAGTTGCCAGAAACCCAGATTTTCTTGTGAGGTTTCCCAATTTTTCAATATTGTAACAAATTCAAAAAATTTGAAAAATATTGTACAGGGCAAAACATGTTGATAACTATAATCTGCCTTATAGCCAGGAATTTTTACCTCTGGTAAACTAAACAAAGATGTGCCCTGGGGAGCTCAGGGACCCCAGCCCAGTTGTGGTCAGAGGGTGGAGGAAGTAGAGGAAGCTTTCTGAAAGGTGTGATCCCCAAGTGGGGTCTTGAGAAGGAGAAGCTGGGGTAAGAATGTGAGGAAAGAAGAGGAAGAGAATGTCAAGCAGAGAAAGAGGCAACAGTCTGACCCCTGCTTGGGGAATAACAAGAAAGTCTTGGAGTTTTGGGGGATGGTATATCTTGAGTGCAGGACACACATGGGGATGGGGACTTTTCCAAAAAGACGAGAGTGTCAATGACAGTCCACCATATGCCAGGCATGGTATTAAGCACTCATGTGCATTGTTCATTACATTGTCTAACTTCTAACAGAAGTTAAAATCATTGTTTGCTTTGTATATGGAGAGAATAAGACACAGAGAGGTTAAGTTATTCTCCCAAAGTCACACAGTAAGTAGAGAAGCCATGACTCAATTGGACCCTTACTGCAGCTAGGTGGGGTGGAACCAAATCAGTCAACACCTTATGTGTTATTCCTGGATCTTTAAATTTTGTCCTGACTATGATGGGAGACACTGCAAGGTTTAAGCAGAAAGGGTCATGTCACTATGACTACAGCCTAGAGAGGGCAGGGGGAGGGAAGGCAGGATCAGAGGTGACTGCAAGAATCTGGATGAGAAACGGCAAGGTCTCAGCTAGGACAGTGTTAGGGCATGAAATCAAGGAGAGAGATTTAGGAGATATTCTGTAAGCCACTGCCCTCCTTCCCAGGACTTGGGGACTGATTAGAAGTGGTGAGGGTGGAGTGGAGGAAGAAAGAGGTTTGTAGGAGATGCTGATAAGTTATCTTTGCATACGTCGAACTGGAGGTGTCTGTGCAGAATCTGAGGGACAATGTCTTATAAGCAGATGGCCCTGTGGTTCTGAAGTCAGGAAGAGGAGGGCAAGAGATGAGCTTTGGGGGTCACTAGAACACAAGCTGAAGATACAGGTGGAAGACAGGCTGGTGGGAAGAGGAGAGGAGGTGGGACAGAATTGGGGGGGGTACTGCAAGGGTTCAGGGCAAGAGGGTAAAAATGGACATACTCAGATACCAAGAGGGAGCAGTCAGAGGTATGGCAGGGACACTGCAAGAAAGTGGTTCCATGGGCCATTGAGAGAGGAGAGAGTTTCCAAAAGGCAGCATCAATTTTTCAGAGACTGAGCAAGAAAATAACAAAAGAAGTGCCCATGAGGTTTGGCAACAAGGATGCCACTGGTAACCTTAGTGGGGTCCCTTCAGTGTGGATACAGGCAGATTGGGATGCACTAGGGAGGGAAGAGGAGGTGAAGGAGAAGGAAATGGTTAAGAAGCATAGGGACCAGAAACCTGCCTCACCCAGGGCGCCTCAGGAGGCTTCGATGATGGAAGTCTTTCAGCTTTCAGTTCAATGCCATGTTTGATTTTTTAAAAAATACATGTGTATTTGTGTATCAACCTCCATCATTTGACTAGCTTTTGGGAAGAAGACTCTCCATTCTTTTACCATCTTCTTGAAGAGTGCTTGCAGCTGCTTACAGTGCTTATGTTCTTGCACACCATTTCTTGATCCAATTTCAGGGTTAAGTTCTTTTATTTTCCCCCAGGCTCAAATTCTTAGGATGGTTTTAAACCCTCATAGTGGGGGGTGGGAGGGGACAGGATCCATAATTTTCAACTTTTCACATCACATGAAGTGATCTAGAATGACATGTCCACATCCAGCCTGGAAGAGCTATGACACACTGTATTGCGCATGTCTGTTCCAGCATCTGCCATCAGTGGCTTGAGAAGGAAGTCAGGGTGTTAGAAAATTCAATGCAGTGACTCATGTCCTCATTCACTGATTTGTTCATGTGGGCCAGAGGAGCAAGAAGCAGAGCAGGCCAGCACCTGAGTGGCTCAGTGGGTTAAAGCCTCTGCCTTCGGCTCAGGTCATGATCTCAGGGTCCTGGGATCAAGGCCTGCATTGGGCTCCCTGCTCAGCGGGGAGCCTGCTTCCTCCTCTCTCTCTGCCTGCCTCTCTGCCTACTTGTGATCTGATCTCTCTCTCTCTGTATCAAAAAAATAAATAAAAATCTTTAAAAAAAAAAAAAGCAGAGCAGGCAATAGGAAAGACCTTCTAATTGAATTGGCATGGAGGAAAAAGGCATTTGTCTAAGTGCCATCTTTTGGAGAGGTTCCTCAGTATTGAGTTTGACTTCAGTGGCTGATATATGAGACCAATCACCTAGGCATACCCTAATAGATTCATCCATCCATCCATCCATCCATCCATCCATCCATCCATTCAGTTTTTTTAATGGCTACAAATTATTTTACATTCCTCCCATCAAAAAAGGGATATAGAATCTCATTTAATTGCTTTAACCAACAGAGTATGGTGGAAGCTCTGCCTTGTGACTTCTGAGGCTACAAAGCTCTAGCCCAGTTCACTGAAAGAATATAAAGAATCTGATGACCCTGAGATCACCTGGCTAAGCTCCACCAAACATTCTCAGCTGAGCTCCATCTCCCAACCATTCTAGCCCAGGCACTAGATATGTGAGTGAGGAAGACCTCTTGGAAGTGGATTCTCTAGCACTAACCCAGTCCTTTGAGATACCCCTAACCACTCCCGTCTTCCCAGCTGATGCCCCAGACATTATGACACAGAAACAAGTTATTCATGCTGGGACCTGTCTGAATCTGTGGGCATAATTAAATGGTGTTGTTTTATGTCTCTAGGTTTGGGAAAGCTGTTGTGCATAATAGATAAGAATTATCTGGGATAAGGACCTATTATGTATTATGTGCTATTCCAGGCACTGCAGATAAGCAATAAGCAATAAGCAAGATAAGCAAAGTCCCATGTGGGTCTAACAGTCCACCTGGGGCAGACAGATAATGTAAACAAACACTGAGTTGGTAACTCAAAGATTCAGAAAAATAAAACCAGGGAATGTAGCCGTGACTGTCAGGCTATGGTGGGGGTGACGGGTCCAGGGAAGATCTACCAGAGGAGGTAATATTTTAACTGAAACTTGGACAATAACAGGAGGATCAGGGGAACAGCAAGTACAAAGGTGCTAAGGATATTGAAAGAGCAGACAGAGCCAGTAAGAATGGAGTGTGGTTAAGGAAGGGCATGAGGGGAGGAGATGAGGCCAAGGAGACAGGCTGGGTCAATCTGGCCAGACCTTGTGTGCCATGATGAGGAGGCTGGATGATATCCTAAGAACAATAGCAAGTGACATTATCTGTACCTTAGAAAGGTGGCTCTATCTGTTGGCAAGGAATGAATTGCAGAAGAACAAGAGAGGAAGCAGGAACACCAGTGAGGAGCCCTGGTTAGTAATCCAGGTCAGAGATGATGGTGGCTGGGATAAGCAGGTCATATTGGAGATGGTGAGAAGCAGATGAAATGAAGCTATGTTTTTGAAGTAGAACAGAGAGGTCTCACAAAGGGGTTGGTTACAGAAAGCAAGAGACAGGGAAAAATCAAGAACAGCTCCTAGGTTTCCCTATGTCCATCTTGGATAGTGTTCTAGGTATTATGGATATGATTTTGTGGAGACTCTGGATTCTGTTATATTCCTCTGAAGAATATAGGTGTTCATTTGTCTGTTTGTTTGTTTTATAAAGCAATAAACTTGGCTAGATTCAAACTGCAGACTCTGCCTTTTGGGAACTAGCTCAAATCTCAGTTCAGTTCTCCTAGCCTGGCTGGGCTGTTGGAAGTCTTTCCCACACATGCATGGTTCAGGGGTCAGCCAGAGATTTGGACAGTATTAATACACAGAGTAGGAGGCTGATCTTCACCTCTCTGGGTTCTCTTCCCCCTCTTAACAGCTGTAGTTCCCCACATTCTGTCTCTGGTTCTTTCAGCCAGAAAAACTGCAGACTTTCTATTGGAGTTTTAGTTACCCCACTTAGTTCAGGCTGGGAACTGTCCTCAAAACCATAGAAATATAAAATGGGAAACTCTGCCTATGCCATTCCTTTACTTCCAAGTATAGAGGCCGCTCCTGTTTCTGCCTGCTTTTGTTCACTCTCATCCAAGCAGGTTTTTTTAAAATTAAACTGCATATTTTGAGATAATTATAAATGCATATCCAATTGTAAGAAATAACAGAGATATCCTTTGGATGCTTTTCTCAGTTTCCCCCAGTGGCAGCATCTAGCAAAACTATGGTACAACAGCACAGCCAAGATATTGACATTGGGATAATCAAGATACATAATATTTCCATCATTATAAGGGTCTCTCATCATCGCCCTTGTATAGCCATACCCATTGCCCTCCCATCTACACCCCTTCCTTAGCTCCTGGTCACCATTGATCTGTCGTTCATTTCTAAAATTTCATCATTTCAAAAATATCATATAATTGGATTCATACAGTATGTAACCCTTTGGGGATCTTTGTGTTTTGTTTTGTTTTGGTTTGGTTTTGCCTAACATAATATCCCAGAGACTCATCCAAATTGCATGTATCAATAGTTCATCCCTTTATTCTATGGCATGGATGTATCCTAGTTTTCTGTTTATTTGTTTTATTTTGTTTTTGACCATTCACTTTGTTGAAGCATACCTAGGCTGATTCCAGCTTTTGGCTATGACAAATAAAGCTGCTATGAACGTTTATCTGTAGGCTTTTCTGTGAATGAATAGAATGAATACAAAAGTATTCATTTCTGTGGGATAAATGCCTAGGAATCCATTGCTGGGATGTATGGTAGCTGCATGTTTAGCTTTTAAAAGAAATGCTAATCTCTTGTCTGACATGGCTGTACCATAATACATCCCACTAGACATGAATGAAACATCTAGTTTTCTGCATTCTTATCAGCATTTGGCATTGTTACCATTTTTTATTTTAGTCATTCTGATAGGTATGTAATGATATCTCATTGTGATTTTAATTTGCATTTCCCTAATGGCAAAAGATATTGAGCATCTTTTCATGTGTTTATTTGCCATCTGTATATCCTCTTTGGTTAAATGTCTGTTCACTTCTGAGCCTTGTCTTTTGGAAAGCAAAGCAACACATGTAATTCTAATATCTGTGTTCCCTGCAAGGTTCCACATTTGCAGCTCCCCATCTTCCACCAGCTGAGGCTGTCATAGTCAGGGCATTGCTGCTCTAGGGTCTAGGAGATGATCATGGGTGTAATCACCCATCAGATCAGAGAGGAGGCTGGGGAGAGAGGAGGGAGAAAACCAACTTTGTGGTGTCCTTAAATAGAGAGCTGTGGATAGGATTTCTTCTCTCTCCACCTCTTTCCCTTTTCTAACCAGAGCAGAGGTCCTGATCCATTTCTCAGAGTACCATCCCTTCTATATCTTCCTGAGGAATCCCCTCCTATAGCCTCTCTCAAAAACACAAAAGCTGACCATGTTGTGTTGTACCTAGTAGATGTTCCATAAATTTTTAGACTTGGTGGATTTGGTCTCATTGGAATTCCTGGTGTGCACATGACAGAAATCCAGTTAGAGTTTGCCTGACCCAGAGCAGGAGTTTGTTGGAAGGAACCATTTCTGAGGTATAGCCAGTTGGTGTGCGGTAAGGGCAGGAGCAAGCGTTCCCATCATTACTCTCCCTCTGGCTCTCATCTCTCTCTCTCTCTGCCCCTGTCTCTGTCTGTCTGTCTCACTCTGCCTAGCAGCTTTAGTCCCTCTGAGCACAGACTTCAACTTCCATAATGCCAGGAACATGGTTGCCACCAGCCTGGAGCCTCACACCCATGGCACCCAGAAACAGAGGGTCTAACTTATACCTATAGTTTTAAAAGTCCTGGTGGAAGGTCATGGTGGATTCAGTGGGGGCCAGAGGGTGGGCCACCATGGCTGGCAGTAGAAAAGAGCTTCTCAAAGTGAGAAGACCTTGTAGACCTAACCATTAGATGCCCTCTCCAAGTTTACTGCCAGCTTTGGGGGTTCAAATGGGACTGCTGGAAGGCACACAAAGTTCATGTTTTCCTTTGCTTTTCTTGCCTTCCAACCTGGAACATCTGCTGGACTCCAACCCAAATGCCACCCAAGCTTGGGAGCTTATTCAGGTCGGCCTCCTGTGTGACCTCCCTCCTGGATTACTCTAACTTTTGACAACTTCCTATATGAGTTAGGGTAATGCTGGCTGCTGTAACAAAAACCTGCATTACGGTGGGTTATACCACACGAGTTTTTTTGGGCTCACTTAAAAGTTCAGTATGTGCATTTGAAGTTGAGGTTGCCTTCCACATGTTAACACAGGGATCTAAATTCTCCTTCCATCTTGTGGCTCCACTTTTCCCTGCCTCAGAGTCCTGTGCATTCAGCCAGGAAGATGGGAAATGACATAATGGGGAAGACACATTCACTTCTTAAGACCTCTCATCTATTCACATCCTCATTGGAGGGAGCCAGTCACATGACCCTTCCAGAATATATGTGGTGTTGGGAAATGTAGTTCCTGGCTGGGTAACTGCTGCTTAGCCACAACTTTATACTATGTAAGGAAGAACATACAGGCATACCTCAGAGACAGTGCTGGTTTGGTTCCAGATCACCTCAATAAAATGAATGTGACAATGAAGTGAGTCAAATGAATTTTGGGGTTTCCCAATATATATAAAAGTTATGTTTATACCATACTGTAGCCTACCAAGTGTGCAATAGCATTATGTCTGAAAAAAAAACACACAATGTACATACCTTAATTTAAAAATACCTTATGTTGGGACACCTGGGTGGGTCAGTCATTAAGCGTCTGCCTTAGGCTCAGGTCCTGATCCCACAGTCCTCAGATCAAGCCCCACATTAGGCTCCCTGCTCTGCAGAGAGCCTGCTTCTCCCTCTCCCACTCCCCGTGCTTATGTTCCTGCTCTCACTATCTCTCTCTGTGTGTCAAATAAGTAAATGAAATCTTTAAAAATAAATAAATAAAAATAAAAAGTAAAAATAAAAATACTTTATTTTTTTTCACAAGCACAGACTTTGTTTTACTAAACCTTCAGCTGTCATAAAAATACTTTATTACTAAAAATGCTAACCATCATCTGAGCTTTCAGTGAGTTGTAATCACTGATGACAAATCACCATGACGAATATAATGATGATGACAAAGTTTAAAATATTGCGAGAATTACCAAAATGTGACACAAAGACATGAAGTGAGCAAATGTTATTGGAAAAATAACACCTCAAGACTTGCTTGATGCAGGGTTGCCACAGACCTTCAATTTGTTAAAACCAACCAACCAACAAACAAACAAACACCCCAGTATCTGTGAAGCACAATAAAATGAGGGATGTGTATGTTTTGATGGGGTGTTGGCTATCTTGCCACCCCTCTCCTGGCTGTGCAGGCGGCCACCCACAGATGAGTGTCTCATTGTCCTCTGTCTCCTGTCTGCTAATCTCAATGTCCACAACACCTGGAGTCCTTGTCTTTTGTCACTCCCAGAGACGCAGCAAGCTAATGGATTCATGAAAGAAGATGGTCAGCCTCACCCAATAGTTTTTTTAAAAGAAAATTGGCAAGCCGTGGTCTACAGGCCAGCAGTCTGGCTTTTTAAGTGGGGTTTTATTGGAACCAAGGCAGGGACTAGGGACAGGTGAGTGAGACAGGGTCAGGCAAGTGAAGGATTAGGTCCTGCCTTCCTTTGAAATTTTGACATTTTGTTCATGGATTTTTGGAGTCACTTTCGATTTTTAAAAATAGAGTGTTAAATATTTTTTATCCTGATTACCGAGTTTCTTGTTACTCCCTTAAATGTGCCCAAGGCAAGTGCCTCACTCACCTGCCTGTCATGGTCCTTCCTGCTCTGAAGAGCCTGGCATCTGGGAACATGCCCAGACCAGGGCGAGACTGGCACAGAGAGAGGAGGAGGAGGGCCCCACTGCATCCTGGGAAGAAGTAGTACTCCACACTCTCCCCCCTCACCGGCCCTGCAGCACTGGCAGGCTCCTGCTACTCTAGGGCCCCTGCAGGTGGTGAAAGGACCTGATTAGTCACCAGAAGGCCTCCTTCCTCCACCAAATCTCCTTCTGCCTCTGGAGACGGCCCTGGGACCCTGCTTACCTTACTTCCCTGGCACCATTTTGAGTTGAGTCCTGTAAGCTTTCAAATTGAAACCACATCTCATAACAATTTGGTAGAAAAACACAACTGTCACCAGTTTGAAGCTTTAGACTTCCAGAGCTATTTGGTTTCACTTCATAGCCCCCAGGTTTTGTTCCTTTCTGCTTTGCAGCTGATTAGCTCCTCTCTCTTTTTCTCTCTCCCCTTCCCTCCCTCCCTTGTCTTCTCCTTCCCTCTTGCTCTTTGGCTATCTCTTCTCCTATCACTGTGGCTTTCATCCCCTCCAGTCTTGGAGCAGGTGTTGTTTGGGGCTGCGTTGGGAGGAAGAAGGAATGTTTTCCTGTAGGATCCAGGGTCTGGCAGTTTCTTTGGAGGTCATGGTGTGGGGGGAAGTGACAGCTCCCTTTAAAATGAAAATAAGACTGGAGTGGCTGGGTAGCTCAGTGGGTTAAGTGTCCGTCTTCAGCTCAGGTCATGATCCCAGGGTCCTGGGATCGAGCCCCACCCCACATTGGGCTTTCTGTTAGGCGGCGAGCCTGCTTCTTCCTCTCCTTCTGCCTGCCACCCCACCTGCTTGTGCTCTCTCTCTCTCTGTCAAATAAATAAATAAAATCTTTTAAAAAAATTAAAATGAGACTCTTCCCCAAACAAATCAGACACGTTGCATCCCACAAGAGAAAGACCAAAACCTTAGAAAACAATTTTAGCCCTCCGGCGAGAAAACAAACCAGTTTCTATGAATTAATGGAAGCTGACCTACTACACACATTCATCCCATGGCCCAGCCGTTCCCTCCCAGATGTTTAAAAGAAAACCAAGAGCCGTGTTCAAGAAGGTTCACAGCGACATGAAGCATAATCAGATTAGAAGCTACACAAACATCCATCAACAGTAAAATGGACAAGTAGATTGAATAAATAATAATCAATAATAATCATAAATAAACAAGTGGCTAAATAAATAGGTGCCATTCAATGGAACATTCTACAGCAGCGAGAATAAATAATCTACAACCATATACATAGACACCATGCTGAGCAAAAGAAGCTAAACACAAAGCACATGTGGGATGATTCCGACTATGTAAGCACAAAAAGACAAAGTGAATCTGTGCTGTTTGATGATGGTGGCTACCCTGCAAGGTACAGGCTAGAAGGGTATGCAGGGGTTCTGGTGCTGATATTGTAACGACTTTTGATCTAGAGTAGAGGACTTTCGTTTGTGAAAATGTGACAAGCTACACACTTAAGCCACATGCATGGTTCTATGTATCTGACGTTTTTAAATAACTCAAAAACCAACTGGCCAGTTGGACTTGAGGAGTGGTGAGGAGATATGAGAGGAGGGGAGGGCAGATGGCCTGCAGGCCTCCTGAATGTGCCACTGTGAGGGGACAGCCCTCAAAGCTGGCCTTCCTCCCACCCCTGTCTCACCCCACGATAACCAAGTGGGGCTGGCCACATGGCCTGGGACACCATTCCTGCCCCCAGAACTCAATTCCCCAGCTTTCAGTCTAGCCAAGGCACATGCTCAGTCGAAGCTCAGTGCAGCCCAGTCAGCGCTGGGTAGGTGAGCCCTGTCTCTCCTGGAAGACAACGTGAGCCCACTTAAAGCAGACCTGATGCAGGGCCGGCTCTCACCTGCTTGCCAGGGCCACCATGCTCCAAGGCCGATGGCATGCTTCAGACTAGTTCACCTCAGCCCCCTATGACCACACTGTGTTCCTTATAGCCTTGAGAGAAGCCAGTAGGTTGGTGGGCAGCTTTCACTGACATAGTCAGCAAGTGTTTATTGAGGACCTACTATGTGTCAGGCACTATACTAGATGCTGACAACCCACTCCTGTCCCCACAGTCCTGACAGATAAAAAGGAAACACAAAATAAACAGGATGATTATCAGTTATGACAATAGAAAGCAGACCCACCCCTAATATTCTTGGGCACCAGATAAGAGTTCAAGTGGAGGCCATTGGCCTAAAGTCCACTTCCTTCTCTTCCTGCTCTATGCTCCATTCTGCTTCTTCTTCTTTTTTTTTTTTAAGATTTATTTATTTATTTATTCATTTGAGAGAGAGAGAGAGAAAGCTTGAGCAGGGAGAGGGGCAGAGGGAGAGAAATAATCTCGAGCAGACTCCCCGTTGAGCACAGAACTCGATGCAGGGCCTGACATGGGCCCCAA
Organism: Ailurus styani; assembly: GCA_002007465.1. NCBI lineage: Eukaryota > Metazoa > Chordata > Mammalia > Carnivora > Ailuridae > Ailurus > Ailurus styani. The sequence continues at coordinate 644,848 of LNAC01000564.1, read as the reverse complement.
TCCCATTACCCTGCGATCATGACCTGAGCTGAACTCAAAAGTCAGACTCTTAACTGAGTGAGCCACCCAGGCATCCTTCTATCCTGCTTCTGAAGGGGCCTTCACACATGTGAACAACCCAGGTGCACAGCCATCTTCTACACCTTCCTCTCCACAGGTGCAGGAGGAGACACCCAGAGAAGTCAGCCCTGTGTAGCTGTGTCAGCAGGGAGGGGACTGTCAGTGTAGAGTTGTATACACCATTGGGCTCTGGGTGAGTGCCTTCTCTTGGCCCCGTCTGCCCCTTTCCCTGTGGGGAAGGGCATAAATAGGGGAGGGTAAGAGCAAGGTTGAGGGCAGAGCTCCTGCTCACCTGGTTTGAATGGCAAAACTGATCATATTAATTGGAGTAGGAGCTACTGGAGAGGGGGAGGAGAGGAGGGACCCGGTGAGTGCTGGCTATACAAAGACCTAGGCAAGAGCACTTTGGAAGGAGGCAGGATGGAGTTTAAAGAAGGAAGGCCAATGTGCCTGGAGCAGAGGGAAATGAGCAGGGCAGACCATGCAGAGAAATTAAGGCTTTATTCTCAGGGTCAGAGGGCCCACTGGAGGGGTTTTTTATTTCTTCCCTATTGAAGTATAATTGACAAACAATAAAATGTACCATCTTAAGTGTACAGGTCGATAAATTTTACAAATGCATATACGTTCATGAAAACACTACCAGTGCAAGACATAGAATATTTCCAGGGTCCTAGAGAGCTCCATTGTGCCCCTTCCCACTCAATAGCCCCCCTCAAAGATAACCACTGCTCTGACTTACATCACCAAAGACTGCTTTGCCTGATTCTGATCTTCAATACAGAGAACTATATGGCTATGTACTCATTGATTCCTTCACTTAATATTCTATCTGTGAGATGTCCCCATTTGGCCACATGTAGTGGCAGGTCATACTTGTTTGTTGTCATGTAGTATTCTACTGTGTAAATTTACCATAATATGTTTACCCATTCTTTTGTGGTTGGACAATTGGGCTTTTCCAATTGGAGGCTATTAGGAAGGAAGCAACCATGAATACTCTTAACTAAGTCTTTCAGTGGTCCTGGGTGACCCATCTCTGTTGGGTGTGTGCTCAGGAGTAGAACTGCTGGTAGATCTATGCTGCTCTTAGTAGGTCCTATCAAAGAGTTCTTCAGAGTGGTTTGAGAGTTGGATGGAGGGCTTCAAATGGGAACCTGCACAACCTGCAGTATATGTATGAAAAAGCAGGCCAGCTGCTGGGTGGCAAAGAGCTGAAGGGGTCAGAGTGGAGGGCAGGAGACCAGTTAGCAGGTGATGGAATGATCCATTTAAGCAAGGATGAGGTACAGGTGTGATTGGTAGCAATGGGAATGAGGAAGATGTCATCCCATTTCAATGAGAAGGACACTGTGAGCTTGCTGCCCAAAGCCACACAACAAAGCAGAGTCAGTCCTTGAACCCAGAGATTCCAACTCAGCCCAGTCAAGTCTCTCTCAGCTCAGGGCTCTGTTCCCTCTCCAGAACTCTTTGAACTATGCATCCTGCAGCCCCAAAGGCTAATGAAGCTGGTATGGGAACTATCAGAGAAAACAGACAGACCTGCTGGGGACAACTGGCCTTCCCTCTCAGCCTGGAAGTCACTTGAAATCATGTTGGTTTTGCACATTTATATATGGACCCTGTTTAATTCCCAAAAACCCCATCTCCTTGGCTCTCCCTTGGGTTCTCTCTGGGGTTGGAACCCCAGTAGCAAACACCCAGAACTTTCTCAAGCCCTGTTCACACTCTACCCTAGGGACACAAGCTGCACACTGGGAAGCTCACTTACTTGGCCCCTTTGGGCAGCCAGTGGTTGTTGTCAGTGTTGCACCCATGCTTGGCCAGCATTGAGTATGAGGCATGGCAGGCCTCCTCCACCTACAAAAATCAGAGCCAGGAAATTCATGGGCTTCCTATAGTGACTAGTGAAAATTGTTCTACTATCTGGACAGCTGGCTAATTAGAAATGAATCACCTTTACTACTCACTAGGTAGAGGTAATGACTCTCTATATGGCTTTGGATCCTCTGGGAGTGTCAATGAAGGGTCTCACAAGGACTCTTTGAGTCTGAGATACAGAAATACAATTCCAACTAGTTTTAACAGCAACACAACAATTTCATTGATCTATGCACCTGAGAAGTCTAGAGATATTGGCTTCAGGAATAGCAGGCTCCAGATGCTCAAAATATCATAAGGCTCCTACTCTCTTCATTTTTCATCTTTTCTTTTCTTTCTGTTGGCTACACTTTCAAGCTAGCTCTCTCCATGTGATAGAAAAACATGGCCACCAATAGAAGAAGCATATGTCCTATTTATTAATCTCAGCCATAAAAGAGGGCCTCTTTACCAATGTAGTTTTCAGGGTTGGCTTTCTTTAGACTAATCTAGGTCAGGTGTTCAACTTGAACTAATCACTGTGGCCAAGAGCACTGATGTGCTGATTAGACACCCTGGAGTCAGAGGGTGCACTCAAAGGGAAGGAGGGGGTCCCCCCAAAGAAAAGTGGGTTATTTAAAGAAAAAGGAGAAATAGATGATGAACAACCCAAAAAAAGCAGATTTTAAAATTGTATGTGGTTGCTTCAAACGCCTATATTCAGGAAAGCTTCTGGTAAACTCATTCTAAGTAGTCTGAGAAGAGTAGGTGGATGGATGGATGGATAGATGGACAGACTGATGAATAAACAAATGCACACAGGAACAAATATTTACTGGTCACAAGATTTTAAGCTACTTGAGAGTAAAAATCTAGGTGAGGACCTGGCACATAGCAGTAGGTCAAGGGTGGCAAATGTCAAGAGATGACTGCTACCTTCCCTGTTGAGCCCAGACTGGCCTGAGAGTCCTTCGCAACACAGCACTCCAGATGAAATTAAGCACCACCTTTTTCAAATACATCACCTCCCTCATAGCCTGCCCCAGGTCTCTGGTCCTGCTCAACAAAAGCATGTTCACATAAAGTAGGTATTTACCATGGGCTGGGCTCATTTAAACACAATAGTTTGTTAAATGAAGGCAGTCTGCTTCGCAGATAGTTACCATCTTAGATGTCTGTGGACAAATTCTGGACACTTCTCAGAACTTGGGGAAAGGGAAAGTTGACAGGGAAGGAATGCAGCAGACTGGTGTGTTGATACACATCTAACAGCCCAGCTCTCCAAATAGAAAGGTCCCAATTTGCCAACCACCATGGTATAAATTCTCCCACTATAGCCAATCTCAACCTTCCCAACTGAAGCCTCCGAAAATAGAACTGGGAAGAGATGCACACAGTCAGCTCTCGAGTGCTGACATGAGATGGCTGCAGTAACCCACAGCCTTAGAGGATGTTGTGTTTCCCAAGGGATTCTAGAACCACATCAGAATTTTCTCTGATGGGCGCCGGGGTGGCTCAGTGGGTTAAAGCCTCTGCCTTCGGCTCAGGTCATGATCTCAGGGTCCTGGGATCGAGGCCTGCATCAGGCTCCCTGCTCAGCGGGGAGCCTGCTTCCTCCTCTCTCTCTGCCTGCCTCTCTGCCTACTTGTGATCTGATCTCTCTGTGTGTGTCAAATAAATAAATAAAATCTTTAAAAAAAAAAAAAGAATTTTCTTTGAGGTGAGGTTTCACCAACGGTCACTCAAGAATATTTGGTTAGAATCCAATACAGAAACCTAAGTTCTCGCCTAGAAATTAGAGCTACTTCCAAAATCAAAGTTAATGTTACTTTAGGCTCCAGAGTGCAATATGCAGGGGAGGGGGGCTCGTTAGCTGACTTCAGTCATAATATCTACTCTGAGGTGTATACCTTCAGCTTATTCTGTGGTGTTCACATTTAGTCCACTCCCTGACAATACAATAACTTCTAAAGTTTTTCCTCAAAATTTCATATTGGAAATGTTAAACATATGCCAAAGTGGTATATGTCCATTGTGATGGACAGTTCAATTATGATCAGCTCATGAGCAATCTTGCTGCGTCTACACCTGGCCCATTCTCTACCTCATGTATCACTTGGAAACAAATCCCACACATCAGAAAATTCACCTGTAAAGATGTTAATAAAAAGCAATACCATTTTAGTCTGGAAAACTCACTTAAACTGAGGTGTAAGTAACTGAGGATGGTCTAAATTGTCGGCCTGCTCTGACTTGGTGGCATTTTTCACTGGGCCATAGGCTGAAGAATGGCGTCATGATGGTGGCATCTTGTGCATTATTTCCCCAGTGGGGAAGTGGGGATAAAGTTTTGGGGGTGCTGAGCTGTTGATGGTACTTCAATTACACCCTATAAACAACTATTGCCTCAGCTGCTTACAAAGTCATTTTTGTCACTACCCTCCGTCAGAGGCTCGCACAAAAGGATATTTGAGCTCAATCCATGAATGCTCCAACTTTGTCCCCAGCCCATAAGTCTCAAGTATATAGATCTTGTTCTAGTTCAGATTGATCCATAAGAATTTTTTCTAACGGGGGTGGAAAGGGGCTGATGAAAAATTGCCAAGTTAGAAGCCGTGGGAAAACCACCAGCCTCTCAGAACTCTCTGGTTCTTCTGACTCCAGTGTCTCTGGAGGTCTCTCTCCTAGCCTGGGTACCAAGGAGGCAGTCGCTTGCAGGGAGGACAGTGGAGTCCTGCAGTCCTCCCAAAAGCCTTGACAATCCGGAGGTCCACAAGCCACATCTCAGAGTTCAACTTGTTTTGTTTGGCTCTTGTAACATTTATTTAAAAGATGTGGGGGATCTTTTGCCAATACTTATCCATTGGGAGGCTTTCCATAAAAATCTTTTGGAGGCCAACCCAACAGCTTTTCAACATAGCCTCATGCGTGGCAGGCTGGGGACTCGAACCCCTACCTCTCCCAGGGAGCCAGTGATGGACAGATGTTAATGGAATAAACACCCAGCTTTCCTGACCTCAGGTGGGCAACTCTGCAGCGTGTTCTGTGCCTGCTTCCCAGTCCTCAGGCAGTTGGAGCCCCAGTTGTACCTGCCCAAGTACACCCTAACTAGGCTTCCTTCCCCTGCCTCTTTCTCCCTTCCCCACTCCCCTCCTCCCGCTTCCGGGAATCATCTTGCAAATCAGCTGCTTGCACTCAATCCGTGTCTGGTGTGGGAGAATTCAACCCAAGACACGTTCCACCAACTCCCAGCCCAGTCCTCCCAGTTTATCAGCCTCTAGCCCTGCCGGGCCAGTTCCTTGGAGCACGGAGCACCCCAGGAACCAGTCATTGTGCAAGGACAGCTTGCCTCAGAGATCAAAGTGGCCTCTGCATTCGGGGAAAATATTGGGTCAAATAGCATGTCATTTCAGAAAAGCTCTCAAGTACAGCCTTCCCCCCGAGCTTTGCAATTACAGCCTCTTTCTCTGCTTGCTTTAAATGCCCGTGCAAGCAGCTATTTACTCTCTGGCCCGGGGCACCACTAAAGGGCTCATTCTAAATATATCACGACAAACTCACAACCCTCCGGCGGCCCAAATGCATCTTTGTGAGTCGCCAGGGCCCCGTGGTTGAATGCCTCCAAGTAAAACCCAGCCAGTGATGTGAAGTTCAAAGTGCAGCAGAGCCTTCTTCCCTGCTCTCCCTTCTCTCCACCCACCCTCTGAGAAGCCTGTAGGGGGGGGGAGAGGGAGCAGGGATTTCTAATGGGAAAGTAAAAATGGCAGGGAGTTGAGATTCATTGTCAGACTGGCTCCCAAGGGCAAGAGAGTCGTAGGGCTTAACAATATGTCTGAAGCTTAAAATACGCACTGATACATATTTGTCAATTACATTCTGTAGCCCCTATAGGTGGATTACTTTTCCTTCATTCTTTTCTTCCCTCCTTCCTCCCTCCCTGGCCCCTCCCTTCCTCCCTCTCTCCGCCCCTTTCTTCTTTCCTGCCTTCCTTCCCTCCATCTCTGGGCACAAGGCATACACGGATGGCACTGGTTGTGATAGGCAGAGACTGGAACTGACCTTTGTGTCTGTGGGTGAGGGAGGGTTAATTCCATTATGTTCTCTCCACCTAATGGAATACTCGGTGGCCTTTTCAGAGGGAGCTTAATGCTCTGAGCGGAAGTACCTCCAACACATATTGTTAAGTGAAAGAAGAGTGTGCGTCGTGTAGGATCACTTGTGGAAAAAAAGAAGAAAAATGCCTGTAAATGCATGTAATGTCTCTGGAAGGGTAAACAAGAATCGGTCAAGGGTTTGCCTCTGAGAACTGGGACACAGGAGACAGAGGTGGAAAAGAAATTTCACTTTGCATGATACATACGCACAGACACACACACACACACACGCACACACACACACACACACACACATTTAATGCACCATCAATAAAAACCAAGAGAAAGGAGCCCTGTTCCCTAGTCTGAATCCACTAAGCATGGTGAGCAGTCTCATGATGGGTTTCGGAATTTTACGTCGGCTCACTGCCCGGTGTCTGGCTCAAAGCAAAAAACCAATGGGTCTCTCATGAATAAAGCCAGTGTGGTCCTATGTGTGGCCCCCGCCTCTCGAAAGAAGACTGCTAACCGCCTCCTCCAGGAAGAAGCAACAAAAATCGAAGAAAGAATTCTAACAAGAATGCAGCAGACACCTTCATTCATGCAGGACCTATTTGCTGAGCACCTACAGTGTGCCAGGCAATGTCCTAGGCTCTGGGGTTATAGCAGAACAAGACAGATAAAAATCCATGCCCTCACAGGGCACGGGGAGGAGGGGGGATAGATGATGTACAAGTTGAATAAGTAACAGAGGCAGTGTGGCTAAGGAGGGGGGAAGAGAGGCAAAGTGGATGGGAAGTGGGTGGTTGCAATGTTAGGGTATCAGGGAAGTCCTCACTGAGGTCAAGGCCTGAGAAGGGGAGAGAATGGGCTCTACAGGATCTGGAGGGAAAGGGCAGCAGGTGCAAAGACTTGAGAGACTCGGGCTCCTGGGTGGCTCAGTCGGTTAAGCAACTGCCTTCAACTCAGGTCACCATCCCAGGGTCCTGGGATCCAGCCCTGCATCGGGATCCCTGCTCAGGAGGAAGCCTGCTTCTCCCTCTCCCACTCCCCCCTGCTTGTGTCCCTCTCCCGCTGTGCCTCTCTGTCAAATGAATAAATAAAACCTTTAAAAACAACAACAAAGGACTTGAAAGGCTTGAAAAGGGACGAAGCCCTCCCTCATTTGTGTGATGGTCTATATGCCCTGGAGTCCCCGAGAACTTCCCAGAAGCCTGGTTCTGTCCTCCCCTGGTTTGTATACATATGACTGGAATGGAAATGGACACATCAACTCCTATATTCAGAGTTGGATGGAACCAATAGCCAGAGAGGATGGAGGGCTGTGGGTGGTGTTCCCCGGGGCTGTCCCAAGAGAGACAGACGCCCCCTTCAGGACTGACCTCTGCCTCAGACTCAGACCCAGATTTGGAGAAAACAATCTCTGGGGACCAAAACAAAAATAAATATTCCAAGAATACTTCATTCTGAATATCCCTTTCCACAGACTTTCCCAGTGCGGGGTCTTCAGGTCACTCATCCTGCCAAATAATCCACTGGGAGAAAAGGGATGCAAGGGGGGTGCTCTTGGAGATTCATGGAAATCAGAAAAGTTGCCTCACTTTGTTCAGTAGGGGGAAGCATCTGAGCTCATGGGACAGACAAGGGCCCTGGGGTCAGGGTTGCCACCCATCTAAGGGAGTACATTCAGTGCAAGGATGTCCCTCCTCCCACTGCCCTTAAAATCTTTCTCTCTGCTGAAGGATGGGGGTGGGAGGGCAGGCACAAGGGGACTTCCTAACAACGCTGCCTGGAAATTCTACAGCTGGGGAAAGGCCCTGCAGAAATAAGCGCTCCCATGGCGTACGAGCACCTGAAGGTGTGTGCAGGAGTATTCATAGCAGCCCTGTTCACAAGAGCCCCAAACTGGAACCAAACTCCCACGAGCAGGAGGCTGTATAAATAAAGTGCGTATGTTCACACAACAGAGCACAACTCGGTAAGAAAAAGACTAAACCACCGCAACGTACAGCAGCATGGATGAGCCTGAGACACCTAACATTGAGCAAATGACTTCGTTTATGTGAATGTCAAGTTCAGGCAAAACACACCAATGGTGACAGAGGTCAGAGTGGCTCCTGATTTGGAGGATGACTGACTTAAAGGGGGTGCCCTGGAGGTGCCCCATACCCTGATCTGGGCCATACAGCTGTGTACACAGGCAACAACCAGCAAGCAGCCCACTTCCATTCCTATACTTACTGTCTATACGTTATGTGTCAACAGAAAACCTAACAACAAAATAAAGAGTAAAAACATGAAAATAAAGTCTGGAAAGGGGGATGAGGTAGCCCAGAGCTGCCTGCTTTTCTTGGCCTATTAGGGACTCCCAAAAGCCTTGAAGAGGTGGGGGTCTTTTTCACTCCACTCCCTGCACCAGCCCAGCCCAGCCACAACAACCTTCAGCTCCTAGGGGATCCCTCCACCGTCCCTCTGGTACCCGCTCCCCCACACTGCTGACAAAGCCATCAGAGATCACACCTGACCCACTTAGACCCGAATGGGCTCTGTAGGGGAGAGGGAAATGGGGTGTAGGGATGGTGGGGTGTCTTTCCAAAACATGAACCTCGGCAGGCCACTCCTGTGGTTGACTCTCCTCAATGATTTGCCTTTGTTCTCAGGATAAAATCCCAACTCCTGGGTGCCTGGGTGGCTCGGTTGGTTAAGCGACTGCCTTTGGCTCAGGTCATGATCCTGGAGTTCCGGGATCGAGTCCCGCATTGGGCTCCCAGCTCCATGGGGAGTCTGCTTCTCCCTCTGAGCTTCTCCACTCTCGTGCTCTCTCTCACTTGCTCAAATAAATAAATAAAATCTTTAAAAAAAATCCCAACTCCTTAATATGACTTACAGGCCCTTCCAGGTCCAACTGTAGCCCACTCCTCCTCTCCTGCCTCCTTCTCCCCAACAGAACCCATGTCAGGTCCCTAACTGGGTCGCGTGAGCTCTCCTTTGCATTCCCAGTGCTCCACCAGCCTCAGCAAGTACCCAGGTGCTCCTCCATCCTCTGAGGAGCCATCCTGACCTCTCCTGGGGTCGCAACATTTGTTCCGTCTACTGTTTATTACACCAGTGTACAATCATCTGTTCAGGGGTCTCTATCTCCTGCCAGATGGAGCCCCAGTAGGGCAGGGACTTAGCTTGAAGGACTGCTGGGATTATCTGCCATCGTGCATGGGAAATGCCTAGCGAGTACCAGAAACTAGATAAATGTTAGTTTCCCTTCCCTGAATCAGGGGGTAGAGGGGTGGGGGTGAGAAAGGGCTGAGGGTATAGAGATTGGCTCTGGGGATCCTGGAAGGGCCTTGGGGGCTGAGGCCACCAGGACCAACTGTACTTGCACAGTGGGCTAGAAGTTTCCCTCCCTTTGGGTTCTCATCCCTTTGACTCCTTTTTCCAGGGAGGGGAGCAAACGCCTGGAATGAATCACTGGGGGGATCTTTGGGAAGATTCCTTACTTCTTTTTTTTTTTTTTTTTTTTTTTTTTTTTTTTTTGATTCCTTACTTCTTTCTTTGCTGTGCTGGAAGCTCCCATAAGCCCCTTTAGGTGGCAAGCCCTGGCCTTCAGCCTGTCCCTTACCCCCACTGCTATACCAAATGCTGGTTCTGCCCCCTCCTTGGGGCTCATCACATTGGAGAAATGACTGTGCTCCTGAGGTTCTTCTAACGGATTGAGAAAAAGATTACTTACTGGATGAGTTTCAGAGACTGCCCCTTCCTCATGACGTGCTGGGATGGGAGGTGTTGGTCTCTGACCTCTAGTCCCCCTCCCCTCCTGGCTTCCTGTGGCCAAATAAGACAGGGAGGGAGGGGATGAGGGCTAGGGAAGCTCAAGAGGAGGCCAGGCCAACACTTCCCCATCCCCTTGGTGTCTTCCTTTCTGGTGACCCTTGTTTCTGCTCTGCCCCTCTCTTCTGTCTCCCCTCCCCCCCGTCTGGGCTCTTAGATCTTCTTCTGAAAACACAAAGTCAAGTCAACTATCTTGGAATACCCTGACTCCAAGAAAACTGTACTGAAGCGGGTGGGAAACACTCCCAAAGTGGTTGAAAGTTGGGTGAGCCTCCCAAAGAGGAAAATGTCCCGAGACACATGAATTCTCCAAGGTGGCCAAGTCCTATGTGTTGGTCAAGATAACACATGGGCCTGGGGCTGGACTGTAGGGGCAATTGGCGCTGCAGCCACCCCAGATGGGCCTCTAGTCTGTCTTCACACTCACGTATCAGCCCAGCAGCCCAGCCAGCCAAAGTGCAGCTAGAAGGCCCACACCACCCCCCTGGTCCCCAACACCCCTCCCACCCTCCCTGATCCCCACCACTCATCCCTTCCTCCATTCACTTGCTCACTATTTATTCCCAGCCACCAAATAGATGCCCAACAACATGTAATGGATGCATAGAAGGATTGATCTTTCTGGAATGAAGTTGTAACAAACTTGGATGCCTGGCCTGTGATTCTAGGGCTTTACCAATTCCATCCACCAGTGCCTGCCTCTCTTTACAAAAAAGCTTTCATGGAAGCCTCAGAAGGATGCCTTGCCCGTGAGCAGGGTAGGTTGGAAGGGTCAGGGGATTTAATTCCACCCCTAGCAACCTTCAGGCAATGGCTGATGGGAACTGGTGTATAAATACCACCCTTCCCTCTCTCTGGGGAGGGTCATACTGATGAGCCGGCACTACCCTGCCCCCCTCCTTCACCCCCGCCAGTTTCCCCACACCATTAAGCTCTGGTTGCCCACAGTGGTAACCTGCTCCATGACATACGTATAGTGACTCCTTCCCTTCCCTATCCACCCCTCAGGCCTCCCCAGTGTCTCTTGGGGCCCCTCCCGAATAAATGACTTACCTTTAATTCCTTGTCTCAGGCTCCAGTAGTATGACTTCTCTCAGACACACAGCATCCAGCACTGCATAAAGCTGAATTTGGGCCTCCAACACCAGATCCTGGACGTGTGCCCAGACGTCCACAGAGCACACAGTGGGTGGGTGTCAGAAAGGACGGAGCCGGCGAGGATTCACAAACAGAAGGGCCGTGACTGCCAAGCCGAAAGAAGCGGCCAGAATTCCAGGGGTAAAGGAAAATATGAGGCCATGGGGACTCAGTAAAGAGTGACAAAAGCAGAAATTAAGGTTGGAAATGAAAAGCCCTCTACAGAACTGTGCCAGATGCCTGGAGGGGGACTGGGTACCCCCCCCAACCCCATTCTGGCTTGTGAAGAGTGACGCAGTGGTAGGGGGAGGGCAGCTCGCTGCTCAAACTTATGAAACGCAGCAGAAGCCTGTTGGCCACATCCTGTTCCAGCCCTGGAAGGCCCAGGAGCTCCACGATGACAAGCATAAAGCATGTACTCAAGTCTGGATGGTGCCAGGAGCTCTGTTTGACTTGGCAGAGATGCCTAAGGGATAGAGTGGAGTCTGAATGCACATTCCCAGGTCCCCTTCTGGGGGATCCATGCCTCTGACCACATGGGGCCCACAGCTCCCTTTCGAGGGTGCAGCTAAGGTCCCTTGGTGGTCTTGAGATTGCACACCCGGGATCCTGAGTTAAAGATGGCTCCCTGGCTTCAGAGGAGAATGGGACTGGCATGTCTGGCTGACAAGGACAAGATATGGGCACCATGCATGGAGTGGTGGGCACTGGGAAGGGAAGTTGGCGTCTGGAACACATTGACCTTGCTGTGAGCACAGCGTGCCACCCCGGCACCCATAGATAATTGGACTCAACCTCAACTAGGCCTGAGAAGGCCTGGGTGGGGTCCATGCCCCCCCTTCAGTGCTCCATGTTGAGTCCTATGTCGGCCCATCCTTCAGCTGGGCTTCTAGATATGTTTCTAAAACACTAACTATGGGTCACATTTCATTGAAAGGATATTTACACTGCCTAGGACACACACAAAAAATGCCTGGGTATTGGGTAGCAGTGGGCAGAGAATCTTTATCAAGAGCAGGACAAGGGCACCTAGAGCCTAAGATACGAAACCTGTATTCTGAGTTAACTCCTAGGCTGATGCTAACTGGACTTAGGCTCATCCCTATCTGCAAGGCCGTACCGACTCCGTCTATACCTGCACTGTCCAATACGGTAGCCCCTACCCAAGCCTGTGGATCGAGTGCTGGTAATGCATCTAGTCTAACTGACACGTGCTGTCAGCGTCGAGCAGAAACCGATCTCAAGACAAAGGCTGATTTCAAGAAAAAAACCCATAAAATGTTTTATGAGTAATGTTTTATATTGATTATAGTTTCAAATGATAATGTTTTTATATATTGGGTTAAATAAAATATATTATTAAAATTAATCTCACTTTGTTATAAGTTTGAGTCCCCCCCCAAAACATGTTGGAGTCCTAACCACAGACCGTTATCTTATTTGGAAATAGGGGTACAGACGTAATCAACTAAGATGAAGTCCTACTGGGGTGGGGGGCCCTTAATCTGATATAACCAGTGTCCTTACAAGAAGGGAAGAGGTGCACTGATGTGTCTACAAGCCAAGGAACACCAAGGATCTCAGGCAAACACCAGCAGCTAGAAGAGGCAAGAATTCCCCCCTACAGGTGTCAGAGGGACCACAGCGCTGCCCCCAGCTCTTGATCTTGGACTTCTGGCCCCCAGAACTGTGGGGCAATACATTTCTGTTGTTTTGAGCCAACCAGTTTCTGGTACTTTGTTACCAGCACCCCTAGGAAACAAATGCATCTCTTTCTATTTCTTTACAAGTGTCGACCAGAATCTTGTGAAGCATATTATCACTTCCGTTTTCCAGATGAGAAAACTGAGGCCGGGAGGAGCCAGGCTGTGTGAGCAAAGTTGCCAGGGCTCCTAAGTAACAGACATGGACTTTAGACACCTGTCTGCAGACCTCACGCTCTCTCCAGGACTGACCAGAGATACACATTTGTTCATCCTACACTGTTTATTGAGCATCTACAATTTGCCAGATACTGTTCTAGGCACTCACTGGAGACAGATTAAGGAACAAAACAAAGATCCCTGCTTCCTTGTGCTTATGTTGTAGCAGGGAGAAACAGACATTAAATAATAAACATAATGAATATAGAAACTATTTATCATGTCAGAGTTAAATGCTATGAAAGAGTAAGTAGGACAGGGTAAAGGGGTGGAGGTATAAGAGGGGGTGGGGGTCCTTGTGTGGTGTTAGAGGATCAGGGTCGGCCTCACAAGAAGGCAAGACTTCAGCAACATGAAGGAGCTGAGAGAGAAGAAACTGCTGATATCTTCAGGAAGCCTGGGAGCAGCTGGTATAAAACAATTGCACGAAGACTTGAAACATAAGTGAAGGGAAATGAGCCACCTTCTAGGTGGGCACTTGTTTTGAATGTTCTCTTCTTGGGGTGACTGGGTGGCTCAGTAAGTTAAGCCTCCGGATCTTGATTTCAGCTCAGGTCATGGTCTCAGAGTCATGAGATTGAGCCCCGCGTTGGACTCTGCGCTGGGCGTGGAACCTGCTTAAGATTCTCCCCTCCCCCACCCATGCACACTCTCTTTCTCCTTCTGGGGGGAAAGAAAGTGAATGTTTTCTTCTCATCTCTTCATGAGCCTCACCCCCAAGGACCCTCCAGGAGAAAAGCCCTTAGAAGGCTCATATGGGGTTGCTCTGCACGGGTGGAGAACTCAGCCACTGTGGGAAACCTGGTACAGCGGGGGGTCAGATGTCCCCCCTCCAAGGACAGTCCAGAGCAGCTGGTCCCACAGATTCTGGGAGTCCAGAATGCATAAGCAGAAGACCACCCCCCGCTGACTAGGGACAAACAGGCTGCTGTCCTTCAGTCTACAGGAGGGTCTGGTCCAGGGATGGGAGCCGAGAGAGAGGGACGGTTTCACTTGCCCAGAATGAACCACTTAACATTTTATTCACCTGCACGTATAATGACAACTGTGTCCCTGTCAGCGATGGGGTGAAAAAGAGGTGAAGATAATTTGTTTAAGGCAATTTGGCCCCAGGTGTGTCAAGCATGGCATGGGGAGTATTTGGGAACACACCCCAAGAAGAAGAGTCTGAGATCAAGTTAAACAGCCTTCTCTGAGAACAGAGTGTGACTCTAACCACCCTGAGCTTTGCAGAGAGTGACACTCCTAGACGTTAAATTATATGGTGTCACCATTAATTATTTATTCCAGTAAGAACACCATCACTCTTACCAGATGTCCATATAGTGTATTAACCACACTTCCCTGACCAAGGCAAATAACAGAAAGCCAGAAAGCCCAGCGTCCCTACAGGCAACATCAGAGTGGTGTCGTGTTGGCCACATGAAAGAATCTTGATTCCTAGGGCTCCAGTCATCCTGGCCAGAAGGGGCAAGGCCAAGAGGCGGTTCCATTTCTTGGCAGAGAAGGCAGACACAGACTCTCCTCCCACTCTGCGGCCCATCCCCTCCATGCTGTTTGCTGCTCACATCTGTCCTCTGTTTAGACCAGTATTGCTAGACAGGATGGTGGCTCTGGAGGGCAGCCCTCCTCTTGGCTGGGACAGAGGAAAGAGAACAGAGCAAGGCCGCAACCCTGGGGTCAAGAAGCTAGCATACTCCCTCTCTCTCCATTTCCTACCAGGATGCCCCTCATGCCTCCATTTTAATTCAATTCCCATTTTGCAGATGAGAAAATAGAGACCCACCAGAGGGGGCCAGATTCTGCCCAAGATTGTGCTAAGGTCAAGACAGGGCTGACTTCTAAACCCATGTTCCCCCTGCCCCCCGCCACCACCACCCCATATACTCTCTCTCGCTGAGGTCCACCTCCTTGGAACAATGGAAAACAACTTCCAGGAGAATAAAACATGGAGACTTCTAAACTTGAGAGAAGCCAGAAAACAGGTTCATTTATAAGCGTCTCAACCAAGGGTCTTCAAACTGTGTTCCCAGGAGCCCCCCGATGCCTTGTAGGGGCTTCTGGTGCTATGACACGGGGCCATGGCTGCCCACCCCACCCCTACCACCTGGACTGCACCCCAGGATCTCAGTTCTCATCTCTTCTGTACTTTGAGCTCCCACAGTGGACTTCATGTAAAGAATCCCTGATCTCAAACACAGGTTTGAAATAGAAAAACAAAGTGCGCTGCAATCAGCCAATACAGCTCTGCATCACAAAGGCATGAACTGCTGATATCTTGACCAGCATGGAAGTCTCTCAAGTGCATTACACTGGCTGAAAGGAGCCCCACATTCAAAAGGTAACACACTGTATCATTCCACCTATATGCCATTCTAGAAAAGATAAAAGGGTGGGGACAGAAAACAGATCAGGGATTGCTAGGAGCTGGGGAAGGAAGGCAGGGCTGACTGTAGAGGGTCACAGGGTTTTGGGTTTATGGGAACAGTCCGTGTCCATTTAGTGGTGGTGTCATGCACTATACGCATTTGTCAGAAGTCATAGACCTGTGCGCTAAAGATGGTGAATTTTATGTAAATAATACCTCAATAAACCCGACTTAAAAAAAAAAAACTTGGAGATCCCTGCCTGAGAAATCTTTCATTCTAATGTCTTCATGAACAAGTGAAAAAATGAAGCTAAAGGTAATAGCCTCTGAGTCTAAAGGATAAGAAGGGGAACGACTGACCACTGAGGGCCTCCTGCATGTTAGGTAATCCGCTAGTCATTTCAATTCACTTACTTCTTAAAATTCAAAGTTGTGTATATGTATTATCCTCCTAATAATTCTATGGAGAAGGTGAAACTCAACAGGCTAATTGTGGCAGTTTGCATTTTCCAGAACAGCAAGAGATCATGTAGAAAAAAATAAATAAAATAGGAAAATGCTGTGGTTCTAGCTACTTGGTTTGGGAGATGATTTGCTATGTAGCAATAGATAATTGGAACACCAGGTAAGAAGCCCAAGGCATCTCCACAGCCAGTGCTCACTCCCTGCATCCCATCTGCTGCCTCTCTGTTCTGCTTTGTTCCTAAATAAGGCATTGTGGGTACAAGCCTCTAGATACAGCCACAGAAAGAAACTCTGAACACACCGTTTTCTTTTTTTTTTTTTTTTTTTAAAGGTAACCCTTTTNATAAAATAGGAAAATGCTGTGGTTCTAGCTACTTGGTTTGGGAGATGATTTGCTATGTAGCAATAGATAATTGGAACACCAGGTAAGAAGCCCAAGGCATCTCCACAGCCAGTGCTCACTCCCTGCATCCCATCTGCTGCCTCTCTGTTCTGCTTTGTTCCTAAATAAGGCATTGTGGGTACAAGCCTCTAGATACAGCCACAGAAAGAAACTCTGAACACACCGTTTTCTAGAGCGGCAGGACCCGGCCCTTCTCTGAAAGCCAGGTGCTAAAGTGTTACCTGACCCCATAGTAGGTGCTCAATAAATATTGGCAAATTAAAGAAGAGATTCCAGGCCCATTCTAGGAGCTGAAATAACAGAGAAAAAGATGCAGTTCCTGCTCATATAGAGACTGCTCTTTAGGGAGAAGATAGCAATAATAAGATGACTTTAGACACTAACTGACATGAAGAAAATGAGCAAGTCCATGTGATAGAGAGGGGACTGGATGTGGTATGGAGGTAAAGGAAGCTCTCCATAAGCAGGTGACATTTGAAACCTGAAAGATAAAAAAGATGCCATCTTTGGGCAAGTGAGAACTGTATTCCTGGCAGAGGGAATGGCCAAATAAAATAGCTTTAAAAAGACATATACACACACAAACAATTCTCAAAATAGAAAAGGAAGACTCAGGTTAGTGGATACCTACCTTTTTCTCAAGACAGGCAACTGAAACAAATAGTAAATGGAAGTATGGAATAAAGGGAAGGGCATTGGTTAGGAGTCTGGCTTTGTCACTAATTCCCCCACATGACCTGGAGGGGGTCATTTTCTCTCAGGGCCTCTGTTTTGTTTGCTATGAAATGAGAAGGTTGGACTAGAATCGGCAGTAGACTGGAGCCAGCTCACACCAGCTTGTGGGAGTAGATTGTGCGCATCTCTTGCTAGCTCCACATTCAATGGTGTCACACTGGTAGGCTGAAATTGGCCATTGAGGGAGTATCCACACCATGGAAGCTGGCAAACGCTGCAAACAGGACTGTTTGCTCTTGCTGTTTTAGAACTGGTTGTTAAACACTTACCAGCACACCACTGAACTAAATAAGTGCTAGTCAAACATCTCACTCAAGTCTCTTATTGTCATTTTAAAATGCACAATTTTACATTCTATACCCAAATGTATTTGTGCTTTCTGTTTTCACATACTTCAAAATAGGTAAACTTTTATTTTTCTTTATTTAGGAAGATGCATGTTGGTAATCCTGTGGATTTTTTACATGTCATACTCACACACACACACACACACACACACACACACACACACACACACACACATGCAGGCATGTGTGCACGTGCACTCCTTCCTGGCTAAGTGCTGCCCTGTGGTCAAGGTTNCACACACACACACACACACACACACACACACACACACACACACGCAGGCATGTGTGCACGTGCACTCCTTCCTGGCTAAGTGCTGCCCTGTGGTCAAGGTTAGCATTATTCAGTCCCTCAAAGGGTAAGCCATCCTCCCGCCATCATCTCTCCCTCCCTCCTTTTTCTCTTTTTCTTCCAAACCCAAAGCTTTCCCTGACTTGGATTTGAACTTGGGCACTGGGGAGGAGTAAGCCAGCCCTGGTAGCCCACTTGAAAGTGCATTTGTGCCCTGGGGCTCAGTAAAGAAGCTGGCCAGGGTCTGCTCTTGATACTGGGACCCAGACCTGGCCAAGTGGACATTCCCCCACCCTCTTGTGACATGGGACTCCTTGCAGGTGGCCCTACAAATGCTGCCAGCATCCACGGTTATTTCCCTGAAGACAGAAAGGAATGAGAACTTCCTTTTCCTCCACCTCCTCCTCCTCCTCTGGAAGTGTGTGGGCTTAGTTCATCACACTGGGGCTAGGCCTGGGAGATCTGTTTTCTGTGTTCCAGACTCGAGGCTGCTGCAGGCTTCCTGGCTGACCTTGGACAGATGGTCATGTTTTGTCTGTGCCTATTTTTCCGCCATCAGCTGCCGCTTACCTCATTGCTGAGGATGGCTGGGTTGATGTATGAGGCAGCCTCAAAAAAACAGACAACAATAGTTTCAAACACAGAGCTGGTACATGGACTGTGGTTCCATACCATTGAGACAGGGACAGAGACCCCTTTTCCATGGATAACAGATTCTGGGGTGCTAGAGCATACATCATGCCAAGTTCCAGAAAAAAATTTTTACAAAGCAACACCATCCCACAAAGCAGACTAGAATACTCTGTGGAGGGGAGAAGGCAGAATGTGATGAAAATTGAGTGGGAATGGGGGAAGGGGACAGCTGGATATTGAAGGGACTGTCTCTTCCCTCTCCTCTAAACTTCTCAAAGCAGTGCTCGCTTTCTCTCCTCAGTTCCCCAGCACCACCCCATCATGCCACTAAATTGGCACCAAGGATGTCAATGGCTTGTCCAATAGCCAATCTTCCTAACTAATATCATTACCCACCTTGTCCCATTTGAAACAATCCTTTACTCTCCTAAAACTCTCTACTCTCCTCTCTTAGTTCAGGTTCACTCAAAGTGGAATCTGAGACAAGGACTTGGGTGCGAAGAGTTTATTTGGGAGGTGGTCCCAGGAAGCAGAAGTGAGATGCAGGGAAAGTGGGACAAGGAAAGAGCATATTTTTAGACTCCTGCTGTGGGCAGCTGGGGGACCATCGCTCCTGGATCCTCTGAGGAACCATAGAGAATGTACCTTAGAACTTCTTCTGCCAAGGATGAAGAGCAGGAGCATTTAGCTGGACTGTTGGCACCCACTTGTTTAGGGTCACTCACCAAGGGCGTTAACTCCCTAAGGCAAGAGAGCAGAGAGCCATGGTGGGTGTTTGAGGTGGGGAGCCATCTGCATGCACAGGAACTATCCATGCTGCATGCAGCTCCATTCAGTGGTGGACTGAGTGATGATGTGGGGGACACAAGTATGTCTTCTAGACTTGGCCCCATGACAACTCACTCCTGTGATCCTCCTCCTGCCCCATTACCACACCCTCTCCATCTGTTTCCAGAATCCTCTTCATTCTGTTCCACTCCTCACAGGCGCCTTAACCAACTACCCTCCTTTGCTGATACTTGTCCTCTTGCCAGTCCTTTCCTCATCCAATGCCTTTGGCTCATCTCCATTCATGCACTTAGCACACTTTTCTGTTTGGATTTCATCCTCCTCCAAGAAACTTCTTAAAGGCAGGGACAGTACTTCTGTGACACACAGTGTCACACAGTTTTGGGCACATAGTAGGAGCTCAAAAAATTGTAGCTCCTCTCCCCTTCTCCCTACTAATGGCGATGTTCTGGAATCATGTTGTGATTCCATGATAATGGTGACATTATTGAATTTCTCAATCCCTAAGATCTAATGTGAAATTACTTGCTATTTTCTATTTTCTTTACTTTCTGGAGAAAACAAGTCCCCAGGATGGTGGGAGTTGCCAGCATAGTAGGTGGGATGCTGCCTGTCTGGGATGCTACCCTGAAAGTCACCCAACTTAGAACCTTTCCATCCATCGTGTCTCCTCCCTTTTTCACAGGGCTCATTGAACTTACAATTCTATGTGCCTTCCAGGCAATATAGGGTTTGTTATAAAGAAATGAAGCTTGGATACTCCAATTAACCAGTAGATGAGCAGTCATTCCATGCACAGGACCATGACAGGCACTGGGCCACAAGAAGGATAAAGTGGATGAGGAAGAAGAAGGGAAGAAACAGAAGACACCTCTGTCTTTAAGGAATTTACAATCTATGCGGTGTAGGCAAGCCTGAGAACACAGAGTGCCCAGCTGAGAAATGCTCATGTTGTCACAATCAATTGGAAAACAACAGGCTATTTATTAAATGGTGCTGGGGAAACAGATGAAGAAAAATTAAATTGGATCCCTGCCTATCACTTCATACAAAGGTGAACTCTAGCTGGGTTAAAGACCTAAAATAAGATGCTAACTATCAAGAGAAGACATGGTAGGGGAACAATTTTATGGCCCAAGGATAGAAAATTGAATACACCTTTAAGTGCACAAACAATATGGCAAAATATTGGTGAACTGGTTTTATCAAAACTAAGTATCTCTAATCCATAAAATTCACAGGCAGACAACAAAATGAGGGGAAATACTTGCAATATATAAAACTGACAAATTAGTATGTAAAATATTTGCATACCTTTGACAAATCAATGAGAAAAAAAAAGCAAACCCAATCAAAAAATGGGCAAAGGGCATGAACAGGCAATCAACAAAAGAGGAAACCTAAAAGCTAACAACAATTTAAAGAAACACTGAAAGTTGCTAGTAATTACACAAACTGAAAACTAAAATAACAAGATAATGATTTGGAATAGAAGGACCTTCCACCCTACTGGTGCACATGAGTGTGAACTGGCATGGTCAACGTACTTCTTACTCTAAAAAGAAGTCACTCATCCGAGAAATTCTGTCCCTGAGTAAATCCCCAGATTTGCTCTTACAAACCTATAATTGGCCGAGGATAGGGCTGTGTGTCACATTAATGGTGGTGATGACAGGAGCCAAAAGCAAGGTGAATGTCCTCCACTTGTGGTGGAGAAATTGTGCACACCATGTGCAGCTAGGAGGTCCAGCCAACAATTTGAAGCAACAAAATAGATAGCACATATTGGTATCATGGGGGGCTTTATAACAGTACTGAGTGGGGGTAGAAAGCAGAATGAGATCTGTAACACAATAGCATTTATATAAATTTAAAGGCATGCACCCAAAATAACAAAACATATTTTCAAGCAAAGGAATAGACAGAATGGTGCTATTCCAGTTACTATGGCTCTGTGACAGATTATCCCAAAACTTAATGACTTAAAACAAACCTTCTATACTATTGCACAGATTACATAGGTCAGGACCTTAGACAGGTTTTCCAGGAGCTACTTGAGCTCCATATGGCATTGACTTGGGGTCACTAGGTGGTATCTGTGGGAAGCTGAGCTGGTCTGCCAGGCTCAAGGCATCTTGTTGACATGACTGGCATTTTCGCAGAGGATTAACTGGGGCTATCAACAAGAGTGCCTTTAGTATTAGCATGGTAGTCTCAGGGTAGTTGCAGTTCTTACACAGAGGCTCAGAGTACCAGCAAGCAAGTAGGAGGCTGCATGGAAGTCACATGGCATCACTTCCAACACACTGGTGGAAGTAGTTATAAGTCCACTCAAATTCAAGGGGAGGGACGTAGACTCTGCTTCTGTTTCAAAGAATCTGTGGTCATTTATTTTTTTATTTTTTTTTAAAGATTTTATTCATTTATTTCACACACAGAGAGAGATTACAAGTAGGCAGAGAGGCAGGCAGATAGACAGGGAGAGGAGGAAGCAGGCTCCCTGCTGAGCAGAGAGCCCGATGCGGGCCTTGATCCCAGGACGCTGAGATCAT
This sequence comes from Ailurus styani, assembly GCA_002007465.1. Taxonomy (NCBI): domain Eukaryota; kingdom Metazoa; phylum Chordata; class Mammalia; order Carnivora; family Ailuridae; genus Ailurus; species Ailurus styani. The sequence continues at coordinate 623,366 of LNAC01000564.1, read as the reverse complement.
GACCTGAGCCGAAAGCAGAGGCTTCAACCCACTGAGCCACCCAGGCGCCCGAATCTGTGGTCATTTAAAAACCTCTGTTGACTGTGGTAGGGAAGGAATATAGGATCAGAGAATGAGGCTAAAATAAAATAAATGGGTAAGAAATTCTATGTTGAATGGTAGTTCCATTCAACATGTCCATCTCAAGAACATATGCATGTGACCTTATTTAGAACAAGGATCTTCACCGAGGAAATTAACGTAAGGACCTTTAAGATGAGACCATCTTGGATTAAATGGGTAGGCCCTAACTGCAATGCAGGTAACCTTATAAGAGAGAGGCAGAGGGAGATTAAGTAACAGGACAGGGGAACAGACGGGGGGAGGAGGTGGGAGGCTCTTCAAGGGAGAGGCAAAGATGGAGCTACGCAGTCACCAACCAAGGAATGCCTGGAGAAGAGCAAGGATGGATTCTCCCGTAGAGCCTCTGGAGGGAGCACAGAACAGCAAGGCAACACCTTGATTTTGGACCTCCAGCTGGGAGATTTGTGAGGTAATATATTTCCATTGTTTTAAGTCATCAGTTTATGGTAATTTGTAACAACAGTTCCAGGAAATGAATGCATACAGTGACAAAAATGTAACAGGATTTTTTAAAGGGACTCTTCCCATCTTCATTTTTACTGAGGCCCAAAGGCCAAGAATGTGCAAATGAAGGGATGACCTCAGCATGTTGAAGGGAATCCAGGCCAGGTTCCCAGAGGAGGTGGCTTGGAAACCAGAGATGTGACACTTCATCTCTTGACCACCAAAAGGTTACATAGGGTTGAACCTAAAGCAACCAAAGAGTTCTCTGAGGAAAGTGGTCAGTGGGTGTGAAGCCCACCCTCCTAGGAATGGGGTGGGAATGCTGTCGCCTCACCTCGATCTGCTCAACCTGGAGAAAAGTAAATCAATGAGACACCTCAGTTTAGGAGCCTAGGAGGCCAGAAGCTGTGGTCATCAACGTGAGGAGGGAGGTGGGAGTGTGGTAGGCTGTGCCAGAGCCAGCCAGACCTCCATGAATGGCAATGGCAGAACAAGGGCACCTACAGGCTTGTCGGGTACCAGACGAGGGTGAGAGAGGGTGACACCAAAACCATTTCAAGTTCTGTTAGGACTTTCCTGACCCTCACCATTCCCCCTGAACTTTACCCCAGGAAGAGTCAATGGTGGATGTCAAGGAGGGGTAGGAGCTCAAGTCAGAGAAAGAGCAAGAGACCTCATCCCGCCCACTTGCCCACAGCCCAGGCACACCTGAGCTGGGAAGGACTGTCATATCCAGAGTATAGGTGATCACACTGAGCTCGGCATATCAGGAATTAAACTGATTCAAGTCTTCTATCTGAGGACATTTTATTACCTAAAACTGAGTAGATGAGAAGAGACAGCTAGAGGTTCTTTCCTGGGGCTGAGGAAGAACTGGCCTAGTGGAGTGCATGAGATGGGTGCAAGGAGACAAGAACAGTGTTGGGGTCATACAGATTCCAGTTATGGGCACAGGAATATTTACAGTTACCAATTGTCACACCACGACTTGCTGAGCCAGCACAACACTGGGTACTAGCATCTACCTGTGTTCTCTTTTTAAAATGTTTTATTCTTTTTAATTGAGGTGAAATTCACATAACATAAAATCAACCATTTTAAGGTGAACAATTCAGGGGGCACCTGGGTGGCTCAGTCAGTTAAGCACCCAACTCTTGATCTCAGCTCAGGTCTTGATTTCAGGGTGGTGAGTTCAAGCCCCACATTGGGCTCCACACTGGGCATGGAGCTTACTTTAAAAAAAAAAAAGTGAATAATTCAGCAGCATTTAATACACTCACAATATTGTGCAACTAGCACCTAGGTCTGATTCAGAAATATTTTCATCACCCCAGGAAGGAACAACATACCCACTAAGCAGTCATTCCCCATCCCCCACCTCCCCCAGCTCCTGGCAACCACCAGTCTACACTCTGTATGGATATTTGGTATAAATAGAGTGAGAAGATATGTAACCTTTGGTGTCTGGCTTCTTTTACTTAACATAATGTTTTTGAGGTTCATCCAGGCTGCAGCATGTATCTACGGATTCATTCTTTCTGTGGCTGAATAATATTCCATTGTATGGATAGACCACAATCTATTTATCTGTTTATCCACTGATGGTGCATTTGGGCTGTTTCCACTTTCTGGCTTTTGAAAAGAACGTCGCTATGAGCGTGTGTGTACCTGTATGTGTTGGAGAGCCAGTTTACAATTCTTTTGGATATACACCTAGGAGTGGAATCACTGGGTTGTCTTGGCAATTCTTTCCCACTGAGGCTGGACCAGTTTTCATTCCCACCAGCAATATCCAAGGGGTCCAATTTCTCCACATTCTTGTCAACACTTGTTATTTTGTTTTGTTTTGTTTTTTATTATAGCCATTCTAGGGGGTGCGAAGTGGTATCTCATTGTGGTTTTGATTTGCATTTTCCTGATGACTATTGATGCTAAGCATCTTTTTATGTGCTTCTTGGCCATCTGGATGTCTTTGGAGACATGTCTATTTGCATGCTTTGCTCAAGTCCTTTCTTTAATGGTGCTGTCTGTCTTTTTGTTGTTGAGTTATAAAAGAGTGTTTTATATATTTGAGATACTAGATCCTTACCAGATGTATGATTTGCAAATACTTTCTCCCACTCTGTAGGCTGTCTTTTCACTTTCTTGATAATGCCCTTCGATGCACAAAAGTTTTTAATTTTGATAAAGCTCAATTTATCTAGTTTTCTTTTGTTCCACAAGCTTTTCATGTCATACCTAAGAATCTGCTGCCAGATTTGAGGTCCTAAAGATCTACCCCTGTCTTTTCTTCTGTCTTGTGGTTGGTTCATTTTGAGTAAGTTTTGTAGACATGGTATGAGGTAGGGATCTGACTTCATTCTTTTGCGTGTCAATACACAGTTGTCTGGGTGCTCTACTTGACTCCTCATATTAACCCCATGAGAGAAGCGGTGTTATCAACTCCATTTTGGGGAAACTGAGGTTGCCCAAAGCCACACTGATAACAAATGGCAGCACTGTGATTTAATGTGGAGCATATCTGAGAACTAGTGCTCCTAACCATCATGGCCAATGCCTCCAATGCCTGGGCCATCTCCCCTCAGTCCCTCTGATTTCGGAGTGGCTGGGGTGGACAGTCCATGCATGTTACCAGCATCTTTTCTCAGTTGTGCTGGAGTGTCACCCCACGTTGCCATCTCAAGGCTTTTTCTTGAAGCCATGAGAGGCAGCCAAGTTCACACACAGGCACAACTCTGGGAGGTAATACTCTTCAAGGGGTTTATGTTGAAGTGAATTCTGAAGATTGATCCCGAGTGCCCGTTGCACAGAGCTTCTTGATTCATCACGCTGCACCCCTGCCTGCTAGCATCACCACCAGAGAAGTCACCTGCACCAAGTCCTTGTTCAGCTCTGCTCCGGAGGAAGCCACCCAAGACACTCCTCAGAATTCTTGGCAGGGGCCTTCCTCTCCCCATCAACTCCCCTCCCTTCAGTCACTGCAAATCCAGGCCCAGGCCCGCATGGCCCAGACCAGGTCACGGCTCCCCCTAACCTGATATCCAACCTGGAGGCAAAGAGGAGTGGATGTTACCACTGCTCTGAACCTAGCAACAAGAGAGAAAGCAATCTCCTGTGTTCATACTGATGAAGCTAAAACCCAAACAAGAATTTTGCTTCAAGTCTTTTTCCAAGAACACTGGCAGCTGAGCCTCCCCACAGAACCATGGCTCTGGTTCTAGCAGCCACATCTTTCTCCACTCAGTGCCCTCCTTGGGCAGACCTCACCCAGACAGACAATGTCCCTGCAGAAGGAACTAGGGAAAGGACAAGTGCCAAGGAGCCTGCATATTTGCCCCAGAGTATGACTTACTGTTATTTGTAACTTAGAGGTACAGAGGAACTTCTCTAGTAGGGGGGCCTGGACAAGAGACTACTTGGAATTCCACCTCCAGAAACCAGAGGAGTCTCAACAGCCTGGAAATATGAGTGGTCCCAGCCTCAAATCACCTGCAGACTCTGCTGGCTGCCCATGGCCGCTGCCCTCCCTGTCTGCCCAGGGGTTCCCCTGACACCCCGCCTCCAAGCATACCAGCAGGATTTTGACCTACCTCCTGGCTCCTGGCTCCCACCTTACCACTCTGAAGGCTGCCATTTTCCTGCTGACCATGCCCCTTCCCTGCAAGCTGCCAGAGACAGTATGATTGTAGGTTAGGAATCAGAGAGCCATGGTGCACCTGGGTGGCTCAGTCGGTTAACCATCTGCCTTTGGCTCAGGTCATGATCCCAGAACCTTAGGATCGAGCCCCACATTGGGCCTCTCTGCTCAGCAGGAAGCCTGTTTCTCCCTCTGCACCCCACCCCCACTCCTACTCTATTTCCCTCTCTCAAATAAATGAAATCTTAAAAAAAAAAAAATAGAAGGAATCAGAGAGCCATGCCCAGCTTCATGGTTTGGGGTCATCCAGATATTTACTGCACCCATTGCTGCAGGGTCAGGCTGGCAGAGAGGGTCAGGGAGGATGATGACTTCACAAAAGCAGCCACTTCCCCAACATTTAATGGTTTCTTTTAAAAACCTGTCCTGGGCCTTGTTTTTTCCCCAAGGTCTTGTCTTTTTCCACCCTCCCCAAGCCCTTTTCCCCTCTGCACCTATGGGAATGGACACACAAAACTGCATCCCCTTATTTACGTGCTGTAATCCTGTAAGATGCCAGCCCTCAAGTCTTGGGTATCAGCTGATAGCCTGCAGGGCGTATTGCTGGGGCCCAGTGAATGTGTGCTGAGTGAATTGCACGTGCACCACACACACAGCCGTTCTCAGTCCTGGCTGCACATCAGAATTATTGAAGCAGCTTTAAAAGATGCCGAAGTCAGGTCCCCCTTCCCACCCCCACCCTGAGAGATCCTGCTTGGTCAGGGGTGGGGGATGGTTTTAATAATTCCCGAGGTGATTCCAACTTGAGTGCACCAGTGCTCCCAAGGGAGCAGCACCACCTAACCTAGAAGACTTGTTAGAGCACAGATTTCTGGGCTGAATTTCCCATTGAGCAAATCCATGTGCAAGCCCAGCAAGGGGCTCTAGAATCTGCGCTTCTCACCGGGGTGCAGGAGACTCTCAGGAGACAGGGTACACGTCTTCCTGGACGCAGAGAGCTGGCAGCAGGAGTGCAGGGGACGGGGATAAGGACAGAGCTGGAAGAAGCAGGGGAAGACTGTGCCTGAGTTGAAGCATGGAGCCTGGGGACAGGCAGAAGGCAGAGTTGGAAGAGGGTGGGTAGGGCAGGAAGTGCAGACCTCATGGGACTGGAGCGGCCTGAAGGTGAGAAGGTGTCCACTTTGCTGAGATGAGGCAGGAAATGGAGCTGAGTTCCACTTTGCCTTGTTCTTTGAGTGCCCCTGAGGACTGGAGTGAGTAGATCAAACACCATAGTCCCCTGGACGAGATTACAGCCTCCTGGCTGGCCGCCCTACCCCCACAACCCACCACCACCAGCCCTTCTCTACTCAGCAGCTAGAGTGTCCTGGCTTACATTGTCCCAAGAGTTTCCCCAGTATGCCTGGAATGAAGTTCAAATTCTACATCTAGTTGGCCATGCCTGTCTGTGGAGGCCTGGAGATGCTATGTGGAGGGTGGCAAGCAGGCAGACAATTGACAGAGGGTCCCAGCTGCTGAGCTGTGAAACTGTGGCCACTTGCTGCATGGAGGCCACGCCTCCCATCAGCTGCCCCCAGCCCATGACTGGGCACAGAAGATGCACTAGTGTGGCCCATTCCTGGGGACACAGGCTTGCTCATGAGCAACCTTGGCTCCAGGGCTCCCCCAAAGGCCTTGCTGAACCTTCGTGAGCCACAGGGTCTAGGACACTCCCAACTAAACTTCCCTCCCTTGGGAGGTTGGTCAGGCTTATATGATCCCTCAGAAATTCTAGCCAGCTTCTCCTTAAATGAGGAGGTGGGTCCCTGGTCTATCATCTTGCATAGGAACAAAGGAAGCAAGTCCCACTACCCTACCAAGTGCTCCTCTGCACACAGGAGTGACCCACCATCTTAGGGCAGCTTTCCCTGTGTCAAAGATCTGGAATAAGCAATTTATTACAGAAGTATTCCCAGAGAGAACTAGCAAGGCGTGAGAGGGGCCAGATGGGGTAGGGGAGGAAGCCAGGCAGGGCTTACCCATCACGGCTCCCTGGCCATCTGGCATGGATCCAGACCAGGGGCGCAAAGGCTTGAATCACAGCTAAGCTGAATATGTTGGTCAGAGTAATGCCCCGCAAACATGGCCACCTCCTAATCCATGGAACCTGTGACTAGTCTCACTTCTGGGGCAAAGAGGACTTTGCAGGTGGAATTAAGTAGAGGATCTAGAGATGGGGAGTTTATCCTGGATTACCTACATTGGCCCTGCATAATCACAAGGGTCGTCATCAGAGGGAGAAAGACATGAGCATGAAGGCAGAGGTTTGGCTGGGGTGATGGCGGTCCGGGGCCATGAGCCAGGGGACGCAGGCCTCTAGCAGCTGGAAAAAGGGAGGAGAGTGATTCTCCCCTACAGCCTGTGGAAGGAGTACGGCCCGGCTACAACTCAGCTCTAGCCCAGAGAAACATACTTCAGACTTCTGGCCTCCAGAGCTGTACCATAAATTTGTGTTGTTTAAGCCCCCAAGTTTGTGGTGGATTACAACAGCAATGGGAATGGAACACACTGAGAACTGGAGGGACACCTTGATGGTCCTGGAGCAGGAGAGGGTGGAAGGCTGTCCCCTCTACCCCCAGAACTTATCTGGAGGCAGTTTATCCCCGCCTACAGGTTTCTGATGAGGGATGGGGTTTCCTGTCCTGCCCCTGCCACCCCTCCCCACCCCTGCCCTCCAACAAAGCTGCCACCTAGAATTGGCTCCTCAGCATCAAGGTAATCCCAAGTTACCTTGAGGTCATCTGGTCTTCTTTGTGTTGGTAAGCATCATTTTTTGGTGCATGAGACAAGGATCTGGGAAGCCGGTGCCTTTGGCTTATGCTTCCTTTCACTGTCCATGTGAATAATTAACCATCAGAATCTAAAAGTGGTTTGTCTGCATTCATTAGCCCCATCAGTCAGGGCCTGCTGTTGGCCTGACCTGAAGGTGTGTAAGCTTGAGAGTCCCAGCCTTGGGCTGACTGACCCCTCCCCCACCCCAGGAGCTGGGGCAGGAATTACACGTGGAGGCGAAGGGGCTGATATCCATTCTCTGCCAACAGTCACAGGCTACAGGCTGCACCACAGGGAGACTTAGACTCAGGCTCTTGGTGTGAGCAAAAAGCCCTGTGCCAAAGGCAGGCCCCCAAAGGCCCCAAGTGTGAGCTGTTAGCAGCGGAAGTTGGAAAAGGGATCCCAACCGACCAGGGAGGGAAAGAAGAGAAGAGAGTGTATAGAGTTTGCTATACCCACCAAGAATAGTGTACGATCTTGGGTGATGGATTTCGAGTCCATGGACTGAACACAGACACAGCAGCCCATCCTACCCAGGTGCAGAAGCACCACCCAGCTCCCAGCTCCTGAGTTTAACACTCCTGCCAACATCCAGGCGGGCAGGGGTGGTTGTCCACAGACCAGGAAAAGGTGGTTGTTTCCTTCAGGAAACAATACAAGGGCCCAAGCCTGCACTCTTCATGCCAAACTGCTCATGGAAGCCAGTGGGCAGCAGACCATGCCAGGGTTCTTGGAGGACAGAGCTACAGAAGCTGGCTCGGCCTCCAATCTGGATGCCAAGCAGGTTGATCAGAGTGGCCCTTCTTTGTGCTTCAGGGACAGCACAAAGAGCAGCTTTGCCCCTCTTGTCTGGATACACCTTTATCTTTTCTCTTGCTAATCCCGTCTCCAGTCACCCCACCGTAAGATTCCAGTCCCTCTATCTTCCCACCTGCTTGTCTTGTTGTCTCTGGACTTAGGGATGCCAAAAGTCCACGGGCACTTGGAGTATCACTCAGCCATACAGGACCCTTGGGGACAAAGAGGATCCTTGCCCACAGAAGACAAGATGGGAGGAAAGGAGAGAGGTTCAAATCAGAAGGTGGCGAATTTTTTCTGTAGAGGAAGGAGCTCATAGCAAACTGGTTACTGCAGGCACGTGGTCTCCATCAGAAGTACCCAGTTGTCTTCTGTAGCAGAAAAGCAACAGACAATCCACAGACAAGTGGGCCTGAGTGGGTTTTAAGAGAACTTCTATTACACAAGCCCACAGTGGGCCGGCTTGGGCCTGCAGGCATAGTTTGCTGACATGTCTGCAGAATCCAATGACCTAAAGTGAGAAGGAACTTTAGAGAGTGTCCTGTCCAGGAATGGCAAATGGGTTTCAACCCACCTGATTGCTCAGTAGTGGCTTCCTGGCTCACTATGTTCAGAAGGATTCTGAGGCCAACACCTAGCTCAGTGCTATAACGGACTAGCACCCCATGCCATGGGCAGGGAAAGGGTAGCACAGCACCAGGGCTTCATGTTGGCCACTTGATTAACCAAACTCCTTCATTTTCGATAGGACCAGCTTGATTCCAGAGAGGTTAAGTGACTCGCCCAATGCCACACAGCTATAGTCAGGGAGCTCGACAACTGGCTTCTTCATGCTACCGAGGCAAAATGGAAAGTTACATTTATCCTATTGTCTCATTACCACATCTAAGCCAAAGAGATCCCTGTGCCCGCTTTGTGCCAAGTTTCCAGGCTTGGGATCTCAAGAGCAAAGTGACAGAGTCCAGGACCCCATCTGGTACTTGATTTGTGAGAACTGATGTTTTGGGGGGAGCTTTCAAAACCACTTTAAAAACATATCATATTTATAATGTCTGAAAAATGAGGCTGACTCACAGGGAGTGCCGCCTGCCAGAACCTTGTTCACGGTGGGGCAAGAAGTGGCCCCAGAGATAAGCCGTGGTTTCCCTTTGTAGCAGGAAATGCTTCACAAGAACCATGGCCTGCTATCTCGTGAACCCTGAAGGGCGAAAGCCATTCTCAAGCCCACATCAACGTTCTGAAGCATGAAGCTCTGCTATTTCTCCCCCGTGTCTATTTCCTAAGTTTTGAAATGCTTATCACTCTCAGATAATAACTGCCACAGTCTTTATTAATGCCAATTAATAAGCAACTGTAATATCCAACTTTCAAAACAGGATGCAGGTCAAGCTTGTGGAAGAAACTTTTAAAACCCTGAACTCTGTAAACTAGGTCATTCTATTTTAAAAAATCAGATTGCCTGCTATTAGAGCATCTCCAGGAGCAGAGCTTTGAAAATTGTTTGAACCTCAGTGTCCTTGGCTAGCAAATGGAGTAATCCTAACCTCATGGGGCCACTGCAATGGTCAAAGTAACAGATTGCAGCAGAACCCACTCTGGAAGTCACTCGTAGCCTCAGTGGACAGTTCTGGGCCAGGCCAAGGGCTTCCTCCCTTGAGCATCTGCATCCCTCTGCCTGAGAGTGTCCTTTATCTCCCGCCCCACCCCCCTGCCCGCACACACATACACACAGCAAGTCTGGCCAGAAAAGAGAGGGAGAAACCGCTCCCGGGAGCAGTGATCAAGCAATGATGCCAAGTGGTGTAAAGGACTTCTGCATCCTTATCCCCCTGTGCACAATTCTGAGGGATTGTTTGCAGTGATAAAACTATACAATCTCTCAAAAGGTCCCCAAGGGCACTTGAATCCTATTTCCTCCTCTCATTAACACACCCAATATTGGTTTTCTTCTCTTCCTTGTCTTACTTACTCCCTCCTTTCCAGTGCATCTAGGGTCATTTCTCAAATAAACTACCCATACCCAAGTCCTGGTCTCAGGGGCAGCCCAAACTGAGATACATTCATGCTCGAGCTGGCATGTGTGTGAGAATACGTGTGCTTCCCACCTCCCAACGCCAGGGAAGCGTATGAGAGGGTTACGACCTCTGGGTGCCACTAGAGCTTTCACAGTGAGGAGTAAGATGCTGAAGTGGCCAGAAGCGACCATAGCATTAGTCTGTCCAGAATGCTTTCCTACTTCCCTTCGGCTGGTTTCTCTGGGGAGCTCCTATTCGGGACACGGTCCTGGTGGGGCTGACCACCATGACACCCAACCCCAACCTCACACCGCTGCAGTGGGCATGTGACCCAGGCTGGCCAATCAGAATATGCCATCTTCTGGGACACTGTGATTGGCTTAGGCATGTCCAATCAGCGTCCTCCCTGAGGTTGATGTGGGATCCTGGGAGGGGGAGAGACTGTGGTTTCTAAACCCAGACTAAACTGGGAGGGTGTATCTGGGATTGGGAATGCCTGGGATTTCTGCCCTGTGAATAGGGCTTGGGTGCAGGTAAGAGAGTCTGGGAAACGCCACTCACAGAGTTCCAGCCCCTTTGACTTGGAACGGAGTACAGAGGACAGGAATTGAACAAGAGCAAATGAGAGGTTCACAGAGCAAGTGGAAGGTGTAGAGAGAATGTGTGGATAGATGTAAGGGAAGTCTATCTAACAGCCAGAACTGGACAACTGAGAGAAGAGAGAGGGAGACAGAGAATACAACCTTCCTCTTCAGTGCTGCTTCAGCAATAGTAGAATGGGGGTTCCAGTGTTTTGCAGGTCACTGGACAAAATGTCTTACAAGGTCCCTTCAAGGCACAGGAGTCTCTGATTCCAATTATGTATTGTTCACATTCACGATTCCATGTCTTCTATTGCGTGGCTTTATGCATTTCGCGATGGTGTTGATTATGTGGACATTGACATTAGACATTGATCTCCCTGGGAACTGGACTCACAGCAAGCTTCTCATCCTATTGCCTCCCAGCCTCTGTGCACCGCCTTCATCAATGTTATCTCAAGGCTCGTGGGCTTCTCTGTGTGGGGGGTTTATTTAAAACTCCTCTCCACTCTTGAAATGTGCCAGGGTCTTAACAGAAAGATCCCTTTCAGAAAATGGACAGGCACCAAAATAAATTATCTAGAAAAATAAAGCCTCTTTCTCTAGCACAAAAGAAATTTAAGAGCTCATTAGCCTTAGGAATAGAGTATTTTCGAAAGCGTGAGGCCAGTAGGCAGAACCATGAATATTCATGAGCATGCTCCCTGCCTCTCCATCCTCAAATGAAGGTGCTGGAAACCATCTTTTTAGGTACCTCCATTTGGGGGAAAGGTATATTAACTATTAGGAGGTCTATTGACCAAAAATGCTCTCAAAATAGGATTTCTGACATTTTCCTTAGAGTTTGCACCATGTTTTCCCACAAGTTAATTCCTGGTGAAGACAATGGGAAAAAACTAGCTAACCTACAAATTTCAGGTCAAAAGTTTGGGTTCAATGAGGCTCCTCACTAGTTTTATGAACTCTACCAGCCCTATCCTCATTTGGCTTCCCACCATGGCGTCCATGTTGTTCCTATATTCCCCCACCATATGGGCAATTACATGCAGAAGGTCCCATGGGAACCAAACCAAGGGGAGGGGGTTGGGGAGGGTGGAACAGAGCCACCTAAAATCTGATGAGGACCTTCCTAGGCTTCATGGACCAAGCCTTGGGCTCTTTCCCTCCACGGGTCTTTTGTGGATTGCCTTTTTTTTTTTTTCCAGGATTGGATTAAGCCAATTGTTTTCAACCTTGCTGTGCATTAGAATCACCTCCAGAGGTTCCTCAAAAAGTTGAAAATAGAGCTACCCTACGATCCAGCAATCGCACTACTGGGTATTTACCCTAAAGATACAAAGGTAGTGATCCTCAGGGGCACATGCACCCAAATGTTTATAGCAGCAATGTACACAATAGCCAAACTATGGAAAGAACCTAGATGTCCATCAACAGATGAATGGATAAAGAAGAGGTGGTGTATATATATATATATATATATATATATATATATA
>LNAC01000564.1:581901-604858 GCA_002007465.1 Ailurus styani | reverse complement strand
AAAAAAAAAAAAAAGAAGAAGAAGAAGACATGAGTTGAGAAGAACCCATCACATGTGTTCTTTCTGGGCTCCAGCCCTGAGTCGGAGTGGACACCTTTGCACCTCCCTATCCTCCAGCCTCAGCCCCAGCCCAGAGGTGGCCCCAAAGACTGCCCAGGTTCAGGATTTCCTTTGCTCTAGATCTTCACAGTCCAATCTGGTAGCCACGTGTGGCTACATGGAGCTATTTAATTAGATTTAAATTAAATTTAAAATTCAGTTCATCAGTTGCACTCACCACGTCTCAAGTGCTTGGTCGCCACATGTGGCTGTTATAGTGGACAGTGCAGGCTCGGGACCTTGCCATCATCCCAGAAGGTTCTATCAGACAGCACTGTTCTAGAGGCTCCGTGGCACTCCAGAGGACAGCCCTGGACAGTGAGGAATTCTGGTGTCCCTTTACAAAAGCATCCTCCCATTTCTGCAATACACCTTTCCTCCTTAAAAACAAAAATCTACAAAAATACCATCTAGATCTAGTATCGGGCAGATTTGGGGGATGTACCTAAGAGAAAGCAGACTCCTGGGTGAGTGAGGTCTGCTGGCTCTGCAGGCATCAGACCCTGAAGCTAAAAGAGGCTTCTGCTCACTGGCTATCTGCTCTTAAAAAAAAAAAAAAATAGCCAATAAAGAAGTGGTACTTCTTGTTTTTTAAAACAGAACTATTTTAGGGAAGTCTGGCTTCAAAACAGCTTGGGCTATTCACAGGACGGAAAGAGAAAGGAGAGCCGTCAGCAGTGAGGACCTCTGGAGCCCCCGGAGAGCTTTTGGGGTTCAAGAGAGTCTCAGCACTCCCCAGGTCCTCCTTGGGGCTCCGCATTCTCTCAGCTCTAGCCCCAGGTTCTCAGCAGTCCCGGGACATGCGGCGGCTCACCTGGCTGGCAGGATGACCTGATCCCGCCCTGCTTCCCCAACCTTCTCTAGACGATCTTTGGGAATCTTGACTTCTGTGTGGCCCTGGCTTCCTCCCTCATGAAACAATTTAAACAACCGATGCTGACCTGTTAGGTTTTGTTCCTCTCTGCGGGATGTGCATGTGTTGCTGGCATCCTCAAGCCTTGCCACGGCTCGGACCTCCAGCTAGCCCCAGCTGCTAGCGGAGCCCACTTCACTCGCACGCAGGCAGAACCATCCACAAGTTCACCAGCAGCGTTCAACAGTGTACAATGGTACAGAGACTCCCACTCCTTTGTCCCTTAGGGAGACACTCCAAGGCCCTGTCCCAGAGGCCCCAGCATGCCCCATGAGCCACAACCCCTTTGTTCCTCCCTCCCGTCCCTGTGTCCTTCCCCATATCCCCACTAATATTTCCTAGGATCGCCTCCCAAATAAACTATGTGCCCTCAAAATGCTGGTTTCAGGGTCTGCTCCTAGGGGAAGCCAACCTAAAATAAAGACTAAATAAATCCCCACGTGGTTCAAAAGCAGCATAAGAAAGTTCTAGAATTAAGTGAGAAATGTGTGATTGAGATGTGGGGGAGACATCTTTCAAAATTCCTGAAGATTGTGAGCAATTTCTTTTTTTTTTAAAGACTTTATTTATTCATTTGACAGAGAGAGAGAGAGAGAAAGCAAGAGCAGGAACACAAGCAGGGGGAATGGGAGAGGGAGAAGCAGGCTTCCCACAGAGTAGGGAGCCTGACGCAGGGCTTGATCCCAGGACCCTGGGATCATGACCTGAGGCTAAGGCAGACGCTTAACAACTGAGCCACCCAGGCGCCCTGATTTTGAGCAGTTTCTCAGTGAAGGAGCCCATTTGCTTCTCTAGGGTCTGGAGCCAATTGTCCAGGGGTCCCCATGACTTAAGGGGATCCCCGAGATTCAAATATATACTTCTATACGCTCAGACTGTAAATAGTGCCATGGAACCTGCCCAAGCTTCATCTGAATAAAAATCTAGGGGTTGAGGGAGTAAGAAAGGGGCACATCATTCAAACACTCCGGAAGATCATTTTGGACACCCTCATCCACCTTGCCCAGATCCCCAGTGGAGAACCAGCCCACAGAAGTCTTGGCCTCAACAGTCACTCAAGAGCTCAGTGAACACCCAGAGCTTACTGGAAACCACCAAAGGAGGGGGCCAGATGAAGACTGCGTGGGCCTGGGGGCAGTGGTGTCACGGGAGGGTGGGGGGTGAGGACAAAGGCCAAGTCCTGCCTCTCATTCTCAGGCAGGAGGGGCCAGCAGGCCTACTGGCCACAGAGAGACGCCCCTTGCTGCCTTCTTCCCCTGCCCGGCCGGCTGCCCGGCTCAGAAGCCCCCATCTCCCCATTTCCTGCACCCCACAGCACACCAGGCTGGCGACTCCTAGAAGGGCCACCAGCGCCCAGCACTTCCACAGCGCCAAGAGCAGCCGTCCTCTAACGGAAAAGTAAGAACCTAAAAACACCCTCATTGGCATTTACCTCTGATCCATCCTTGAATTAGCAAACCAATGGTTTCCTCTTGCAGCAGAACCTAACAGATTCCCGGTGGACGTTTCCAGAAGGCCTACACCAGTCGTTCCAGGGGCGCCTGAAGGAGACAGCCGAGTCAATGGCCCCGGCAGCTCACTGCCTGGCTGACTGTGCCGTCTTGGTTTTTCACACGTAATTTTAAACTAATTTTAGTCTTAGAAAAGTTGCAAAAGTAATACAGAGGGTCCCCTTGTATTTGTTAATGTCTTATATAATCACAGCACAATTTTCAAGAACAGAAAATGAGCATCAGTGAATTTAAGTGAACATTTGTTAACTGTTTCACCAATTTTGCCCACACTGTCCTCTTTCTGTTGCAGAATTTTATCCATTTAGTGGGTGTTTCTTCTCAGTCTCCTGTGTTCTGTGATAGTTCCTTAGTCTTTTCTTGTCTTGTGACCTGGACAGGTTTGAAGAGTACTAGTCAGTGATTTTGTAGAAAGTCCCTCAATCTGGGTTTTTTCCATGCTTTCTCCTATTGGAGTGAGGTTTGCATTTTTGGCAAGAATTCCATTAAAATTAGGTTGTGTCCTTTGCTTATCAAAGAGTTCGTGATGTCAGTATGTCTTATTACTGGTGATGTTAACCTTGATCACTTGACTAACTTGATGTCTTCCAGGGGTCTCCACTATAAATAGTATTCTAGAATACATACCCTTGGGTGTCTGGTTTTATTCCCCTTCTCTATCACATTTTTGGAATTCGTCTGTATTACTGCATGTATTGTTTGTTCTATTTCATTGCTATAGAGTGTTCCATTATATGAATATAACACCACCTCTCTCTACCTCTAGGAGAGGTGGAAAACATTAGGCGTCTCCTTCTTTATTGCCTGCAGCAATATTTGTGCTGGGAGCAGTGAGTACAGCACACAACCGGTTTTGAATTGTACAGTGCACAACTTATGCAGCTGGACAAGGCATTCTATGATCCAAGGAATCACAGTTAAGCATGTCAGATTTCTTTACTCCAAGGTATTCTATTTGTAATCTTATTTAGGAAACTCAGAGTGAAGTCCATATTGTAGCACGACAGTATGGTTAGTGAGTATGCCCATAAAATTTGAAATCTTACTCCAAGTTCAAATCTTGTTCTTGCCACTCATGGGCTAGGTAAATTGGAGCAAGTTACTTCCTTACTGTGACTGTCCCATTGGTAAAATGGTGTGATGATGGTAGTACCTGTCCCATAAGGCTATGCCAAAAATTAAATTTGATTACAAGAAAGCCTTTAGCATGGTGTCTGGCATATAATAAACACATATGCTGTTATTTTTAAACAAATATTGTTATTGTTAATACATCATCATTGATTTTTATTATTCACTAGTTATTTTTAATATTATAACACTGCTCATTTGCTTTGTAGCCTCCATCTTTGAGGGCAGGGTTTGAGTGAGAATGTATCCCCAGGAGCTTCTAGGAAACAGAATTTCTATCCCTCTTTGTGCCTGAAAGGTCCTGGGGTCGTCAACATATAACAATACTCACAGGATGGGTGTGAGAGAATTATTTTAAGGAATTGGCTCACCTGATTGTAGAGGCTGGCAAGACCCAAATCTGCAGGATAGGCCAGCAGACTGGACCCTCGGAAGTGTGGATGTTGTAGCTGGAATCCAAAGGTAGACTGAGTGCAGAATTCCCTCTTCCTCAGGGGAGACAGTATTTTTCTCTAAAGGCCTTCAACTGATTGGGCAAGGCCCACCCACATTTTGCTTTACCCAAAGTCTACTGATTTATTTTTTTCAAGATTTATTTATTTAAGAGAGAGAGAGAGAGTGAGAGCAGGGAGAGGGGCAGAGGGAGAAGCACACTTCCTGCTGAGCAGGGTCCCCAGTGCAGGGCTTGACCCCAGGACTCGGGGATCGTGGCCTGAGCCAAAGGCAGACGCTTAACCGACTGAGCCACCCAGGCGCCCCAAACTCTACTGATTTAAATGTTAATGTCATCTTAAAAATAACAGCAACATCTAAACTAGTGTTTGACCAAATATCTGGGGTTCCATGGCCTCACCAAGTTGATACATAAAATTAACCACCATAGTGGGCTGTAGTTTGAGGCCTCTGTTCACATATAGGTTTCAAGAAGTCAAAATCCCCATGGCAGCCAGTACAGTGACATAAGTGAGGGGGCTTCTCAGGTGGGGCTCACCTCCTGACCTTGAGGAGGAGTGGGGACTGTGGCTAACCGGCAAGCCCACTTCTCATTGCAACAGATGGCCCATGCTTGGCCCCAATCCACTGTCACACGGGAACACGGTGAAGCAGGAATGCAGAGACACACCAATTTTTTCAAGAAATATTGAAATGACGGGGCACCTGGGTGGCTCAGTTGAGCATCTGCCTTTGGCTCAGGTCATGATCCCAGAGTCCTGGGATCAAGCCCCACATTGGGCTCCCTGCTCATCAGGGAGCCTGCTTCTCCCTCTACCTCTGCCTGCTGCTCCCCTTGCTTGTGCTCTCTCAATCTCTGTCAAATAAATAAATGGAATCTTTTTCTTAAAAAAAGATTTTAAAAAAAGAAATATTGAAATGTGGATTTATATGTGAAATATTCTATTTCTTTAATGCCGGCAACTAGTTAGATGGTTAAAAATATATGCAGCCCAAACAAATCTAAGAATAACAGGTGGCCCCCTGGCAACCCGTTCGAAATCTTTGACTCATGGGATCTTGCTGAATCTGTCTGCTCTCTGGTTTTCTTTATTCATGAAGATTCTAGTAATAAAAGTTGTCGCTTTGTAAAGGAGGCACTAAGTTCTTTCAAAGCAGGATTCTCTCTGAATTTCCAGAACGTTGTTTCTCATGCATTAGCGTGGACCTGGAATCACCTGGAGGGCTTATGAAACTACAGAAGCTGAGCCCACTTCTAGTTTCTGACCCAGCAATGTGGAGTGGAGACTCAGAATTTGCATTTCTAACAAGTTCCCAGGTGATGCTGTTGCTGCTGCTGGTCCAGGGACCAGACTTGAAGAACCGTTGGTCTGGAGGGAAAAAGGCAACATGGGCATGCAGAAAGTGGGCTGGTGTAGCCACGAGGCAGGTAGATTCTGCAGTGGCTGGTCATCTGAGTCGCTGGGTCACACCGGTCCTGGGCGATCGCTGTGGGGTCATCCCCGTTCTGGGTCCTGTCTGCCTCCGCTCCTAGGACCCTGTTCCTCACAGCTCTGTAAAGAAGCACAAATGATGAATGGCAGTCTGTGTGGTGAAGGCGTCTCCTATAAGAAGCTGCACCCTTGAAGGATGCTTTGAGGCCCAGGGGCCTGGGGATGAGACTTCTGTTTCATTTCTGACAGTTGCACAACAATATGAGTGGGCTTGAAGCTGCTTAAAAATGGGTAAGGGGTGCCTGGCTGGCTCAGTTGGTGGAGCATGCAATGCTTGATCTCGGGGTTGTGAGTTCAAGCTCCACATTGGGCGTGGAGTTTACTTTAGAAAAAGAAAATGGGTAAAAGCTTGGTTTATAGAAACCCTCTGTTGTGGGCTGAATGGTGGTGTCCAGAAAGATGTGCACATCCTAATCTCTGGACTCTACGAAGGTGATGTTATCTGGAAAAGAAGGTCTTTGCAGCTGTAAATATCAGGGTATCAGGATGAGCTCATCCTGAATTTTCCAGGTGGGCCCTAAATCCAGCGACGAGTGTCCTCACGAGAGCCACAGAAAGGAAAGATACAGAAATGAGATGAGGCCAGAGGAACACAGAGGCAGAGAACAGAGAGACGCAGCCCAAGACCAAGGAACGCCTGAAGCCACCAGAAGCTGGGAGACGCCTGGACGTGTTCTCCCCTGGAGCCTTCAGAGAGGGCCCAGCCTCGCTAACACATTGATTTTGAACTTCTGGCCTCTGGAACAGTGAGAAAATGAGTTTCCCTTGTCGTCAGACATCCAGTTTGCAGCACTTGTTACAGAAGCCCTGCGTAACAAACATGCCTTCCAGAAATGTCAGCCGGAAACAGGAGGGAGGAGGAGCGGTGATTTGAAGGTGACGGTACTTTAGGAAGAGCTTTGACCTATGTCTTGCAGTTCTTGTGGAACCCAAATCAGTCTCAACAGTAGTGATGCAGTCGCCCCTCTAGGATAGGCCCTCACCCCAGACTCCTCCGAGTCACTCTACTCAACTTTCCTCTGGCTCGTGGAAAACCAGCTGGGAGCACCATCCCTACCTCCGAGCAGCTGCCACACCACCTCCCAGACCCCCAGGAGGCCCAGGCTGGAATCCCTGGGGCCACACACCCTGAGCGGGCTCCGGAGCCCCCATAGGAAAAGGAGCAGCAAACTGCACAGAATTCCTGTGCAATCACGGTGGGGTGAAGGTCTAGCTCTGATGGCCCATCCAACCCAAGTGGAAGTCAAGTGCTGTCTTCAAGGGACATCTCAGCTTCCCTGCAGGGAACCCGGCTTGCCCCTAAGTGGCTTTTCCCCAGATGCTTGGCCCTGCCTTTACTGGTTCGAGTCAGAGGCTTCTCTCCAAGGCTGAGAAACAGAAAGGAGTTCTCTCCAGCTGCTCTTTGATGCTGCCAACGGCCAGTCTCCCCTCCCATTCGATCTAGGCTCTGCCCTCCCCAGCGCAAGGATTAGGGTCTCTACAGCTCGGCTGGTGTGGAATTGGTTATGGAATAGGCCTCGCCACCACTCCCCCCCAAAATTAGGAAGGGCCCCAGCCCCCATGTCAGATTGAGTCACAGTGACCAGCTAATCAGGAAGAATGAACTCAAAACCTCTGGAGAATGTCCCGCTCTCTGCTCTCCAGGGAGGAGGCTGAGTCAGCGAGCCACAGGCTCCTCCCCAAACCTCCCTGGAAGAGAAGACGTTCTAGCAACTCCACGCCACGAATTCCTTCTCTCCCAGACACGGTTTACCTCATGTGCTCAGAATTTCCTATGAAGGGAGGAAAAAAACAAAAAAACAAAAAAACAAAAAAACGATCTCAAGTCCATCTCGGAGGAGGAAGGACATTGTCTCTGGCCAGAAAGAGGCAACAGTCTATGAGGAACACAAGACTCACTGCCACGTGGCTCCCCAGAGGCCTGGAAAACGTGGGAGCTCCAAATTCACACCCCCTCCCCGAAAAACGGCTTTTGAAATGAATATCCCACCTCCAGGGTTTCTGTCTCTCTTTGCTTCTTTCTTTCAATCCATAGCCAAGTATCTTTTGAATTTTTTCCTTTGGCCAAGAGACACGTGCTTCCCCGACCCGCGCCCAGCAACGCCCTCCCCTCTGGCCTGGGCCTCAGCCCACGCTCTCCCCGGCATCCCTGGGCAGGGAGAAACCCAACCCACCGCAAAACGTGGAGGGGGAGCAGCCGCTGGCAGTGTGGGATATGGTCCTTGGGTGGGACAAGGCCAGGAGGGGCTGACAGACAGGTGGCACTCAGCCTTAACTTCTGGTGAAAGGTCAGGACAGAACCCTGAAGGCACTTCCTTTCCCTCCTAAAAGGTTCTGCCACCTGCTCCTCGAGGAATCGGATTCCCTAAATCCAGCATCCTGGCAATCGGCCCAGCGTCAATTCCCAAGCCGGGAATGAGTTTAAGATAGCCCGATGCTATTAGCTGCTCTCCTAGGAGCACCAGCATTTTGCTTCTCCTCTGAGCACGTCCCTCCTGCCACCTCCACTGTCCTGCAGCCGATGGCTCCGAGGGAGGCTGCATGGCAGTCCTGGCTTCAGCCAGCCCTGGGCTCAAGCACCATCAGCTCTGCAGCAGGGCCTGCCACCCACACCTGCAGGCCTGAGTCCCCGGGGCCAGATGAAGGCCCACGTCCCATGTCTCCAAATATTTAAATGCCAAAAATCAAGCAAATGAGCTGTTCAGTAAAATAGGCTCCATGCTCCTACCTTGACATTCTACTTTCATAAGACCTGGGAAACCAGCTTTGAATTCAGAATTCTAGAGTTCCACAGGGTTCCATGCCCGAAGGTGGCAGGGTAAGGACAATGCCCAGGCCGAGACCTGGCTCCCTGCCTGACCCCAGCGACTCCCTCTGGGAGTGGGAAGACTTTTTGCGCACGTGCACGGTCACCCCGCTCGGAGTCTAAGTCCCAACCACACTTCCACAAAGAGCTGCCCCTGGGCCCCCCCAGCACCTCCAGGCTCTGGTGGCAGGTTGCTTCTCGGGGACAACCCAGAAGAGAGAACCCTATGAGTCCTGGGAGGAGGCCTCCTGCCATTTGGGCAGGAAATCCAGGGTCCCAGTTCCATGGGGTTAGGTCCAGAAAGGTCTCACCACCTCTGAGTAGACCCATCACAGGGCCCCCAGACTCGTCGTCACCTTATGGGGAGGGGCGCAGCCAGACAAGTGCCCAAGCAGGGCTTCCTAAGTACAGGGGCCCCAGAAAGCAGCATCCAGTAAGAATGCTCAGGGCCCAGCATCCTTCACAGGCCCTCTGAGACCTCAAGTCTCTCGGTCACTTGTCTCCACAGGGACACAGGGAAACCAGGACAGGGAATGCTGAGGGTGTTCTGACCCTGAGATGCCTGGGGCCATCAGATCAGCGGATGGTCCCCTGGCTCTGGAGTGCTCAGTCCACCCCCGTGTCCTCCTGCATGAGGGCAGAAAACAGAGCCACTAAAGGACATGGGCCCTAGGGGCGCCTGGATGGCTGAGTCGTTAAGCGTCCGCCTTTGGCTCAGGTCATGATCCCAGGGTCCTGGGATCGAGCTCCAGATCGGGCTCCCTGCTCAGCGGAAAGCCTGCTTCTCCTCTCCCACTCCCCCTGCTTGTGTTCCCTCTCTCACTTTGTGTCTCTCTCTCTCTGTCAAATAAATAAATAAATAAATCTTGAAATTAAAAAAAAAAAAAAGGCACATGGGCCCCAGACAGACACGTCACCCTCTGTAGCCCATCGAGTGCTTTTAGATGCTTTATCCTGTTTAATCACCACACACATCCTGGCTGAGAGTCACTGTGGTTAGCCCCATCTTACAGGTGGGAAAGCAGAGGCCCAGAGAGACGAGGGACTTCACAGGCAGTACGCCGTAGAGCCACCCCTTTTGCCTTGGAATGTCCAGCTGGTCTGGGGACAAGGAACTTGCGCTCATAAAATAATCAGAAGGAAATAAAGAGAAACTCCCTCTGCGCTCTCCTACTCAACCGCCTCGAAGACCCCGGGTGTGACGAAGCCCTGCGTGAGCCCCGTCTGGATGCCTGTGCGGATGGCACAAAAGCAGCCTTTCCTGTTGACCCAGATGAAATCACCTCCATTCGTACGTAACCGAATATAACGGGGCCCCCTGGAAGCCAGTCTGAACACGGAGGGGAATTCAAAGAAAACACAGCCCTCTCTCAAAGCCTTGATTTCTTTTCCGCCCCGAGGTCTTTTGAAGAGGCAAACACCAGAGGAGAGGAAGGAGTTGGGGCGGGGGGGGCATATTCCAAACCCACTACGAACTTTCTAAAACCCCCTTACCCTCTCTCTCGCTCCAAAGTCCCACACCCCAGGCGCGGGCTCACCCCACCTTCCTCCACTCACCCTCAAGCTCTCCTCCTCCTCCCTGCTCCGGTCCTACACGCCCTCTCCAGGAGATTTTCCTTCTCAGACAGCTCCAAGTGCTTCCTTTTGAAAATCAATTTCGATTCCCTCCCTGGTCCTTAGCATCTTCTGGTTACCGCCCCACCCATGATCCATTAACACAACAAAGGGCGGGTTAGGGAGGCCCTGCCAAGCCCCTGGGAAAAGGCTGGGAATAAAAATGGGTTTGTCCCTGCCACTTACTTTACCAGGGACTATGGAAAATACAATCCTAAGGGGCAGCTGAGGCTACGGGGATACTGTCTCGTCTTGGTCGCTCATTATGGGTGAGACCTGGGTAGGTCACTTACCTTTTGGACCTTGACGTAAGGGTGGAAACGGGGTAGAGCGGCTCCTCCCTGAGGGCTGACAGAGGCCGTGAACTTTGAGCCTGCTAGGTCTGGAGAGGAAGAGGGACAAGCAGGATCCTAGTCCGGAGAAAAGGCACAGCCTGAATCTCATCAGGAGGAAACGGGCAGACCCAACCTGGAGAACAATTCCTCAAACAACCAGTCTGTGGTTCTCAAAAATGCCAGTGTCGTAGTGGGCAGAGACAGGAAGCTAGAACATGTGACAAGTGAATGCAGTGTGCATCTAGGATCCATCCCAGGGTGGGGAGCCAACAGGGGTCTCTAAAAGGACATCAGAGGGACAACTGGGGCATGTGTGCACAGATCCGGCATTCAATAATAGCTTTGAGTCAATGTTGCACTTCTTGAATTTGATCAAATGGAGGGAGTGGAAAAAGATGGCCTCGTGTGGGGGACATTCACACTGAAGGAGTCAGGAGCACAGCGGTGGGAGGTCTCCAACTCCTTCCAACGTTTCAGAAGTCGATCAGGGGCATCTGGGTGGCTCAGTCAGTTGAGCAACTACCTTCGGCTCAGGTCATGATCCCAGGTCAGGGTCCTGGGATCGAGCCCCACATCGGGCTCCCCGCTCAGCAGAAGAACTGCTCCTTCCTCTCCCTCTGCTGCTCCCCCTGCCTGTGCTCTCCTGCTCTCTCTGTCAAACAAATAAATAAAATCTTTTTTAAAAAAAAAGAAGTTAAAAACAATAGCACGAGTGTATATGTATGTGTGCGTATGATGTATGTTACACATTCAGAGAGAAAGAGCAGAGTGTGAAATGTCAGCAACTGGGAAACCTGGATGAGCTTTGATCCTGTTTTTATAAGTTTTCTGTGAAAGTATTTCAAAATAAAAAGTTTTTAAAAATACAGTGGGAATACAAAATACAAAAGCGCTGAGGTTATTAATTTCAATCTCTCAAAGAGGCTTGCTACTTGACTGATTCATTCAGCAGTTACTGTGCCCCCACTACCTGGCAGACTGTTAGGAGGTGGGATGCAAGGAACAAAGGACCCAGTCTATAAGGTGGGGGCAGGGCCAGATGTGCTGAAGGCTCCGTACTCATGCTCCCCAACCCTTGGATGCAGGGGCTGTCATGATCCTGAAGGGGGCTGGGGCCTGCTGCCCTTGGGTCCTTCCTGGGAATTGCCCTCACCACAAGGTTACACCCGATCCCGCATCAAGCTCCTGGGCATCTCGGGATGTGATTCCAGGCCTGGCCCCTTGCCTGGATTCAGGATAACTCTAAAGGCTGTCCCACTTCAGGCCTCTGCCAGAGGCAGCTTGAACCACTCCTGCCCCCACCCTACAACATCAAAGTTCCCCTTCCTCCTTTGCCCAAAGCTCTCCTCTAAAACCTCTTCACACAACCCGCATCTCCCAGTCTGTGTCCAAGGAACCTGATCAATAATAGAGGCCCAACAGGAAACCAATACCATGGTCGGATTAAGATCATTCAGGTGGGGACACCTGAGTGGCTCAGTTGATTAAGTGGCTGCCTTCAGCTCGGGTCATGATCCCAGGGTCCTGGGATCAATGATCGGTGGGGATCCTGCTTCTCCCTCTCCCTCTGCTTGTGCTTACTCTCTCCCTCTCTCTCTCAAATAAATAAATAAAAATCTTAAAAAAAAAAAGATCATTAAGGTGGGTGATGAAAAGGACTTTTTATAAAGGTGTAGGGGGCAGGTGTGGTGGGACCACAAGGGACAACCTATTGACCTGAGGCTAGGAGCAACTACCTGTGCCCTAAGTCCCAAGCAAGTGGTTCCTGGAATCAAAGAGAAGGGTGGTTGGAAGAAGGCCACCCTGAATGGAGCCCGTCTTTCAATGAGACACAAATAGTCCAAGATGGCCCCGCTAGAAGGGAGCCATGGGAATAAACACCTTTCTTCAGGCTCCTCCTCTTCCCTGACTCCTGTGAGTGCTCCCTACCGGCTGACCCCAGCCCAGAGCCATCTGGGAAAGCACTGGAGATGCACATGGTGTGGCGGTCTGGGCAACAGGTCTGGGCGACAGATGGAAGACACCCAGTGTGGGGTCCAAGACTCTACCCTTTCCAGAATCTGATGGAAGTTCTGAACTTCCCCAGGAAATGGAACACATTTTGCACCTCATTTTGAGGACCTCATGGATGTTCTCCCAGGGAGGCACTGCACCCCAGCTTAAACTAGGCAGTGCTGCAAAGTGGTCACAGTAGAGTCACGGGCTATTGGAGGGAGGACAAAGCATACAGAATGAGAAGGGTGCCCATCTCCTCGTCTTATACAAAGTTGGGAACCCATAGATTCCCAAAGCTGGGAACCAGCAGCGGCTATTCGAATAGGAGCTGTTTGCAGAGGAACCAGAAATAGTAACAGAGAGTTGAAATGCAGGGAGGAGTGAAGTAAACCCTTACCTTAGCCATCATGGAGTGAATAGCTGGTGTCTAAAGATGGTCACTGAGGAGCGGAGGTATAAATTTGTGATTTGGAGTCTGGAGAAAAACCATCCACAGGAACTGCCGGAAGATGTCGCCTCTGGGGATCGATTGGGACTGGGGGTGAGTAGGGACAAGTAAGATGGGTAAGATGCAATTGCTTTCACTGTAGGCTTTTCTGACATATCTGAGTTGTTGCCAGCATATTGTTGCTGTGTACGGTTAGTTTCATAAATACAAATATTTAAAGAAACAACTCCCTTGCTTTATTGGGATCTGCCCTTCCCTCTATGCCTCTGAGGCCCCAGAAGTGGGTCAGCCTGCTACCACCTGCTGAGGAGAAACGGCCCTGCCTCAGCCCACCTATTTCTGTGTCACAAAAACCCCCAAAACTTGGTGACTCAAAACAACAATGTATCTCTCGTAATTCTGTGGGTCAACCAGGTGGATCTTCTACGTGGCATGGTGTCAGCTGGGACTTGGCTGGAAGGGACAGACTGCCTCCCTTACGTGGCTTGGCGGGACTGGCTGCCTGCAGTTGTCACTCTCTGCGTAGACCTCTCCACTTGGCTACTTGACCTTCCCCATGGAAGGTCATTTAGGCTCCAAGAAGCAGCAACTCAAGAGGCAAAGGCAGAAGCTGCACATCCTTGCAGCCTCAAGATTTACATAGCCTCACTCGCCCTGCCTTGCATTCCTCTAAACAACTTCAAGTCTAGCCCAGGCAACTCCAAGTCTAGCCCAGGTTCAAGGGCACAGAATTAGGCCTCGTCAAAGAATCGTAGTCACCCCAACAGGCAGAAACAAAAAAGCTTCATGGCAAAGGCTGAAGACCCCCATAGGACCGCTGCCCCCATTGCCCTAACAGGGCACCAACTACACCTTGACCGTTTGCTGGTGACTTCCTCCCTGCTCCTGTGCTTCTGCACACGTCCCAGCTCTCTCAGGCATGTCCTTTCAGTCCTGTGTGTGGGGCGGGACAACCCAAGGGGCCAGACTGATGTAGTCATCGTGGTTCTAGACCCTTATTGTTATCTTGGCCTTCAGATTTCACACTCCCAGAAGACACACACCAAGTTAGTTAAAATGCTCTGTACAACTTAGCCCAAGTCACTTTGCTCCCCCTGGAGGGTTGTAGTCGGCAAATGCAATCAGTGTTTAAATGATGTGTCTATGAACATATAATTATACACCCATATTTACAAGGCTCTTGCCTTGTATAAGTCCAGGGAGGCCCCATTCACACTTAGGCTGTGTAAATGGTGTCCCCTGAAGTTATATGAAACGCCGTTCAAACGCCTGAGCCTGGCCCCTCCAGATATGGATGTTCAGTGACAGTGCATCTTTCACTGGACCTCTCCAGTGCATAGTCCTTTGAGGTCAGTGGCTCCCAAAAGGCTGTGCATTATAATCACCCAGGTAGGCCACACCCCAACCAATGAGCCCTGAATCGCTTTGGGGTGGGACCCGGGGATTAGCATTTCTAAAGAGTCCATCAATATTGGACTCCTAGGTGAGTCCAATGAACAGCCGAGGTTTAGAAAGCAGTGCTTTCAAGAAATGTGTACAGAATCTTTGAAAAGGCTTTCCTCTTTATTTTTGTAAAAGGACATAATTGGAATTCCTTGCAGAAAAATTTCGCAAGTCGCAGAAAAAACTAAAAAACAAAACAAAACAATCGCCCTCGGTGCACTATTACCCTGGTTGAGATTTCTCTTTCTTCTGCGAATGCATTTCCCCGTGGAGTCATATGGGGCATTACAATTTGGTCTTAGCTGGCATCCCGTTTCTCTCTTCAAAGGCCAAGTCGGGGGGAGGAGAGTGGCATCCTGCTTGTGAGCTTTACTGTTTCCCCTGGCCTCGGGCCCCAGCGTGAAACCTCTTTGCAGAGATTTTTCAGCTCCTCCTCCCCTCTTTCCTCGCCCAAGAGAACCTGGAGAACTCAGGGGTCAAAGGTCACCCCGTGTACCTTCTGCTCCAAACTTTGGAGGGGGGTTTTTATTAACCTTGCTGGGCCTCGTCGGCATTCTGTGAAGCTGGCAGATGTTGTGACAGCTCCCTCGAGGGTAGAGCTAGGGCCCTGCACAGTCCCTGAGCCTTCACAGATCCGTTCAATAATCCTCGGTCTCCCTCCCTGCTCGCTGGGTCCTTGATTCCAGATCCAACGCCCAGTCGGGCCCCTGAGAACTTGCTTGCTTCTCCCAGGAACTCCTAGGCTCAGGACTGGTAGAGTGGGAGTCAGTTACCTGCTGGCCTCATCGTTGACCACGGGGCACCCCCAGGTATGTGACTTCTTTAGCTTGACCAGGGGCTGGACCTGGAAGCCCCTGCACTCACACCCCACGCCGGGCTCTAATGCCTCCTGCGAGATACGAAAGATTCACGGTCACAGCCACGCTCCACAAATATTTACTGAAAGCTTGTTATGGGTGAGGCACTTAGCCTGGTGCCCAAATTCAAACTCTCTTCTGGAGCAAAGAGAGGGAACAGGGTGTCCCGAGAAGGCCTTACCAGGAGATGTCAGACTGTCATACAGCCTGGGAAATAGGGATGACTTTCTGGAGGTAGGGGCTGGTGGACAAGACATATAGGTGACAGGAAGCTGCTTAGTTGAAGAGGGGCAGGCATGTTCTAGAGACGGGGACTAGCACGTGGCAGGCAGTAGAGAGGAGTGAGGTGAGCTGAGAGGGGCAGGGTCCAGAAAATCCGATCCTGTGGCCATATAAGGTCCTGACAGCCTTCCAGGGACCTTCCAAGGTTTCTAGGCAAGCGAGTAACACAATCAGATGGATAGACAGACACACGCCCATTGAACGCAGTTCAAGGTGTGGGAGCCAGTAAGAGCCATCTCCCTTGTGTTAGCTCTGAAAGAGACACAGCAATCTGGAACATGGTTTGCCTCCCAGAAAGGGAACTGGGTATCTGGGGACAGGGGAAAGAGGGACACTGTACTCTGCAGTAAGTATGGTTTCATACCTTCTGGGTTTTATTCACGTCAGTGTATCAGCTCTTCAAAAAGAGAATAAAAGTTAATCCCACCCCTCTCCCCCTGTTCCAAACCTGAATCTCTTTGTGAGGAGCCATCAGTCAAATCCACATCAGGGGGCATTCTGCCAAATGAATGAATGAATATCAGTGTCACAAAAGACAAGCCAAGCCGGAAGAAGGTTCCAGATCAGAGGAAATGGGGGAGATTCAACACAAGGGGATGGGCCTCAGCTGGGTCCATGATCAAAGCAAGAAAGGACATAATCAGAATAGCTGGAAAAATTTGAAGACAGACCAGAGAGAGAGAGACAGGATATGTATCTATGTTAAATTCATTGGGTGTGATAATGGTTTTGTTCTTATGAAGGAGAATGTTCACCATCTTAGTGGACATATGCAGAAATATCTGGGTAAAATATCAGGATGCCTGTAACTTATTCTCAAATATTTCAGAAAAAAAAAAGCAGGAAGGAAAGAAAGAAATATTGATACTTGTTTTGGACCAATGTATATGTTTTTAGAAAGGGAGAGAGAAAACAAATGTGGCAAAATGTTAACTTGTTAACGAATCTCATAGCTATTATCCTTGCATGGTCCTAGGGTTTAAAATTTTCCTAATGAAAAATCAGGAAAATTGAGGTTAATGTAAAATTAGAAATACTTTTGGGGTACCCTGGTGGCTCAGTTGGGCAAGCGTCCAGCTCTTGGTTCCAGCTCAGGTCATGATCTCTGGGTCATGAGATTGAGCCCGGCATCAGGCTCCTCACTGGGCGTGGAGCCTGCATGAGATTCTCTCTCTCCCTCTCCCTTTCTCTAAAATAAATAGATAGATAGATAGATGTTTAAATGATCGCTTATTTAAAAAAAGAATGACAGGAGCGCCTAGGTGGCTCAGTCAGTTAAGCGTCTGCCTTCGGCTCAGATCACGATCCCAGGGTCCCGGGATCGAGCCCCATGTTCGGCTCCCCACTCAGCAAGGAGTCTGCTTCTTCCTCTGCCTCTGCTACTCCCCCTGCCTGTGTTCTTTCACTCGTGCTCTCTCTCAAATGAGTAAATAAAATCTTTAAAAACAACAACAACAACGCAGAATGGGCTTTGTAGCTTTCATATTTCAATCAAAACACGTCCCTCCCCTTGGCAGTGGTGACCAGCTGACCTCTCGCCATTCCTCCAGGTGACACCACCAGTTAAAACTCTCATGCTTCCAGCCCCCCTCTTTAAAACACTTACTTCTGATGCCACAAAATGGGTAGAACTCCTCACCGTGAAGGGGCTGAGGATGGTACCTCCGAAAGAATTCTCTGTTCAAGTTCATAAACATTTCCAACAGCATAATGTCCTGACCTTTTTCCCGTGCCAAGCCAAAGTCATTTTTCTTTGAATAAGCTCAGATTTAGAAAAAGAAAGCAATTATCCAGGTGGCCTTTAGAGAGTGAGTGTTGTCATGGGAATTCCCAGCACTGTGGTGCAGGAGGGCTTGAGGCAGAGGGACCCCAGTGATGCCCCTCCCCTCCCACGTAGGCAGTGGTCCTTATCACCAGTGAATCCAGAGCCCAGACTGGCCACTGTGTTGCCCATACTATCAAAACTGGAGATCATGATAAATAAAATTCATCACCACCCATCATCACCCAGCATCGAGTGGGCACAATTGGCGTGGGTCTCTGGAAAGTTTGGATGCTACCAATGAGAACCCCAGGGAACAGGGTCCTGGTTGGCGGGGTGGGGCATGCAGCCAGGAATCCCCAAATGTGCAATGTGGTGTGGTGAAGTGGGGATGTCAAAGACAATGCTCTTGAGCTTGACCCTGCTCACTCAAGACCTCTCAGACCTCCCTTTGTGCAGTCGGAGCATCTTGGAGACCCGAGGCTTACCGCCTTCTGATGACAGCATCTTAAGTAGTTAAGAATTCAGGCTCCGGAATGAGACTTGAGTTCAAATCCTGCTGTCCATAAGTGGCTTAATCTCTCCAAGTCTCGTTTTCTTCCTCCCTAAAATGGGTAGTGTGAGAACCCATTGTGAAGTGTGATCTGGTGACAAAATGAGATGAACCCTCTCAAACCCTCAGGAGAGATGAGTACCCAGTGGGAATCCCACAAGGGGTAGCCCCTGGGGCTCCGGTCAGAGTGGATCAGGGTCATGGACTAGGGTGGCAACCCGGAAGCATGGACAGATGGAACAAATCACATCCCCAGAGGGAGAGCAGCCTGGGGGACAGTGGGCTGTCACCCCGGGAAGGGGGGATTGAGCAATGACAGGCAACCAGAGCTACACTCCCAGGAGAGAAGCCTCACGAACCGCAGGGCCTCTGCTTCCCTGAGTGGAATTTGCAAGTTTGGATCCTGAACTGAACTATTCGAGAAAACAGAGCTGAGGCTCAGGCAGAGCCAACAGCCTGCCTCCCCTCGGCCTCCCTGCTAAATAGACGCCAAAGAAAGGAGTTTCATAATTCATATCCGTGGAGGATAGATGGATCATTCAAAAGATCCCAGTTCATTGGGATGACAGACGTCCCCGCCGGGCTGGGAGCAAGCCTCCCCGCCAGGCCCCACTGAGTCAAGGAATTCTGGGGCACAGACACCTTCTTCACTGTGCCCACTAAGTGATCTTCCACTAGACGTGTGGTCAAATTGTCTGCACTCTGGAAACTCGCCGTTCCTCTGCCCCTGGGTTTTCCTCTCTGGGCCTCAGTGAAGTGTTCCTCTTGGAAATTTTCAGTCCTTTCTTGGCATAGTTAAGGAGAAAGGAATTTTTCCAGAACTCAAAGATGCTGACGTAGTGGGAGGGGAGGGTGATCTCAATGAGCAGAACCAGGGGGCTGCGGTGCCTGGGGTGGTGGCAGGGACCCGTGTGAGAGCCCGGAATGTGGGACAGGTTTCCTTCTTGACCCAGGCCACCTTTCCTGGGGCTCACGGGCCCTGCGCCAGGTTTGCCTGCTGACCAGATTTCATCATTGGTCATGGGCTAAGCATCTCATCATGTGTCAGATGTCCTTCCCCACCCCCCAGTGCCATGCAACATAGACTCCCAAAATTCTCCCCCATAAAGCTGGATGGACAGGAGTTGAGGACTCTGCCAACACCCTTCCATTTCTCCCAGGCTGGTCCCCACCTCTGTCTACCTACGCCAGAGAGAATGGGAGGAAGAACTCTCTGGAATCCAGCCCGGCCACAGTTGTTGAGAGAAAACTCTGAGGACGCTGAGCCAGGGCCGCTGTCCCGCCAGGCCTCCAGGGGGCTTCCTGTCTCGTGGGGTCCTCAGAGCCTGAGTCCAGTCTCGGGTCGGACATCCCACCTCAGACTACAACACAGCCTCTGCGGCCTCCATGCTGCCCATTTCCTCCCCTTGCACGTTGATTTCCTGCCAAACCATTTCCCTCCTGGCTTCAAACTTTTGTCGGGAAAGAAATGAAATCAGCACTTGGAGACCTGGAAGGGGAAAAACAGCTGCTTTTAACAAAACCGGATGGGGGAGGGGAAGCAGACCCTCTGGATCTTGGTGGAAGAGCAAGAGTCTGGCGGGGGCACAAAGCTCGGAGCGCGAGGGGCAAACTGCAATGCCCAGTGGCCCCAGCGGGTGCCATGGAGGAGACTTCATGTGGCATCTCAGGCTGCCTTCTTCAGACACAGACACATCCTGTGTCTGCATGAGTCATCCCCACGTATTTTCCTCCACTTCAGAGTTGTGGGTACAAAAAATATTTCTCTTTCCTCTTAGCTCTCTGATAAGAAAAATAACAGTGCCTATGTTTGGGATGCAATAGAGAATGGTGGGGACTATGGCATCAAGGCCACCAGGTAAAATTGCTCAGGTTAGGCAGACTCTGTGCCATCTACCAATGGTGGCCATGTGGCGACATGGGCCTCCGATAACACATCTGACCTAGAGATCTTGATTTCTGTGTAAAAAATAGCCTGAGATTTGGGCGCCTGGGTGGCTCAGTGGGTTAAAGCCGCTGCCTTCGGCTCAGGTCATGATCTCAGGGTCCTGGGATCGAGGCCCACATCGGGCTCTCTGCTCAGCGGGGAGCCTGCTTCCTCCTCTCTCCTCTCTCTCTGCCTGCCTCTCTGCCTACTTGTAGTCTCTCTCTCTTTGTCAAATGAATAAATAAAAAATCTTTAAAAAAAAAAAAATAGCCTGAGATTTACATGTCAGCAACTAAGTCAGAAGATGTAAGGCCCTGGAGAGTCAGCACAGCGTGGGCTAAGCAAAATGAGTCTGTGGGTGCAGTTGAGACCTCTGGTTTATGGGTGGGCATGGGCCTTTGGACCCCAGTCCGTGGCAGCTGGCGTGGGCAACGTCGGCACTCCACCCAGCCCTCAGATCTCTCTCTACCAGTTTGTGCCCCTGACCCTTCCCAGCTCTCTGTGCTTTTGCTTCCCCAAGTGGCTACCTGGGGCCTCTCCTTGGAGGGCTGCCCTCAGCCACTGGAGTCTCTTGCCAGAGTGAGCCAGAAGTGTCTAGAATGTTACATTCTCCTCCCATGCCCGCCGACTGAGGTGAAGGAGTAATGGCAGCAGGAGTATGGGAATCCAGCCCTCTTGTCTTGGGTCAAGAAAACCCTGAGCAGCGGCACCTGGATGGCTTGGTCAGGTAAGCCTCCGACTCTTGATATGGGCTCAGGTCATGATCACGGGGTCATGGGTTCGAGCCCCGAGTTTCGTGGGGCTCTGTGCTCCATGGGGACTCTGCTTTTCTCCTTCTCCCTCTGCCCCCCTCAAATAAATTAATAAATATTTTTTAAAAAGACAACCCTGAGCATCCCTTATATGCTAGAGCACCCCGAAGGATCAGTCCGAAACCACTCTCTGTAGGGCCTTGCCTGAGATCTTTCCAGCTTAGCCCCCTTCCCACCCTGACCTGCTTCCTTCACTCCCTTCCCAGTTTCTCCCAGGAGAGCCTCCTTAATAAATCACAGGCACCATGAGACCTTGTCCCAGGATCTAATTCTGGACAACGCCCCCCCCCCCGCCCCTTCCTTAGACACAACCAAGGCCAATGGACACTCCTCTTGCAGTGCAGAAAAAATACCTTAGCCAGGGGCTGATACGACAGTTTGGGGACCTCAGAGGTCAAGTCTATAAGAAGAGATTGTCTCATCTGAGAATTAATTTAGGATGTTGGGACCCCTCCTACAGCCTCTCTGCTCTCCCACCCCACCCCTTCCTTTAGACTTCCGGTTGATCCCAAACATCCCCCTCCCCCACCACAGGGCAACTGTGCAGACATTGTGTGCCTGACCCTGCCCTAGACCCAGAGTGGGACTTGACCAGTATCACCCAGTTTGGGTAAATCCTTGTCCCCTTGCCTAGCGACTGGTACCAGGAACTCAGGCCGCCAGTCACCTAGCCAAAGGAATTCCTATGCAAAATTCCGGAGAGTGATGCAGAGGTGGAAATTCTGGAACGCAGATACAATCTAGACAATGTGCAGGCCTGGAACATGAAGGAAGCTAATGAGAACAAAGTTGATCTACAGAAGAAGACAGAGGAGCAAATTGAAGGGAAGGGAAGCCAGAGCCCAAACGTGATTTCTGTCGCTTGCAACCAAAAGCCTCCTGGTACTTCCCAGGAGGGGAAGGTAACCAGTCGAGGGTGTTTTATCAAGCCAGTTACTGGCGTGGACACCTGGGCAAGCAGGGATAGAGATGACCCACAGGAGAGGGTCAGAGGCCTCAGAGTCATTCCGATCAAGGGGAAGGGAGCTGGGATATTTACCCATCAGCTGCTGTCAGGAAAGGAGCGCTACTCTGGTTCACTGTGTCTCCAACTAGGATCATTTGGAGTTTTGTTTTGTTTTTTTCTGGGAGTTTTGTATTAAATAGGGATGCCCGGGCACCACCTCCGGAGATCCTGAGTTAAGGAACCTTGGCTCTGGCCTGAGCACTGGGTCTGGTAAGAGCTCCCCAGGGGATTCATGTGCATGGTATCGTCTGAGAAGCCCTGGTCTAGCTGATTTCTCAGATCTCTTTGAGCCTCCAAGTCTGGGGCCTCCCTGAACAAGTTCAGCTGAGGATGGAAAGCCTGAGAAGGTCACCAGTGCAGCTGGAGATAAATCACTTGTTGGCTGGGGTTGCAGCTGGTGGCGGTTTGAGAAATGAGGTTTTTGGCTTTAACTCTGCTGTTCGTGCTCCCGTGACCATAACGAAGCCGGACCAGCAGACTTTCTTTTTAGAAAGAAAAAAAAAATGTCAAGCATATTTTCCGAGGTTTAATTTCCTTCCAACGTCCCGAAGAAACCTTCCTAAAAGCTTATACAGCCTCAACCCCAGTCTCTGGTAATAACATCAAAGACTTTGAAACTGAGACCCAGTGTGACTTTGCTAAAGTAAACAAAAAGGGAGGGAGGAGGGAAATTAAGAAGAGCATGCGTCTAGGGGAAGCCAAACCTCTTCCAAGAGGGTGACAGAGGGAAGCTGGTTGGGGGCTGGGGAAGGGGGCAGAGCTCTGATTTTAAAATTCAGGGAAAGAAGGGAACTACATGAGGGTTGCCAGATTTAGCAAGTAAAAACCCAGGATGACTAGTTCAATTTGAATTTCAGATGAACAGTGAATAATTTTTTTACTGTCTAGTGTGTCCCGTGCGATATTGGGGGCCTACTTAAATAGTGCATGGGGGGCATCCTTACACCAAAAATAGTATTCACTGCCTATCTGAAATTCACATTGAAGTGGGCATCCTGGATTTTATCTGGTAACCCCAAAACACACAAGTAGACTGGTCTCAACTGGTTAGAACACCCCTAACCGGATGTCTGTCTGAGTTAAACTGAGTATCTCTGAGCTTAAGTAGATGTCTCTGGTGTTACCTGCATGTCCAGGGCCGTTCAGGAATCTCTGGCCTTCTACCTGTAGCAGAGGAAGAAGTTCCACTTATTTGTAGGTGGAGTGAGAGATGTGGAAAGAGGGGGAAAGCTGTGGAAAGGAGGGCGTCCGTGGGGGTGGGGCGTGAGGCTCCCAGCGTCCCTCAGCCTGCTCCCCCACCCCCACCCCAGGTCGCCCCCCACCACCACCTTGTGATGCTCAGGTCTGAGAAGAGCTCCAGTCCCTGCCCAGGGTAAGACTTTGCCTTCCTTCCCTAAGCCAAGAAATCGGAGAGCTGCAGCGCCCCAGCCCCGCAGCGACCGGAAAAGGGACCTAACGTTTAACCAGATCCTCCCCCGACCCCGCGCCCCACGCCCCGCCAGCCCTGGTCAGGACAC
>LNAC01000564.1:505902-581815 GCA_002007465.1 Ailurus styani | reverse complement strand
CCTTCCTGTCTCCCTGCCCTCCCCAGATCGAGAAGCCGGAGACGGTGGAATGGTCAGCCGGGGCGGGGTGCGGCGGCTCCCCTCCCCCAGGGGGACCCAGCGGCCAGGGGGTGGCGGGGCGGGAGCAGAGAGCGCAGCTGGAACCTTCCGCGGCCCCGCCTGCACCGCGCAGGCCAAGGTCAGAGTCCGAGGCCAGCGGCTGGCTGGCGGGCGCGAGGTTACAGCCACGTCAAGGTGTGGAGAGCCCCGCGGGGCTGCCGGGACCTGGGTGCGCTCCGGAGCGGCCAGCGGCCGGCGCGGGGAGGTGACTTGGTAGCGATCGAAGCGCCACATCCTCGCGCCCACTTTCAGCTCCCAGGCGCTGCCCCAAAGAAAATAATCCAGACCGAAAAAGAGCGATGGGTCCGGATGGATTCACAGCGGCATAGGGAAATGGTTCAAAAAAACAAAAACAAAACAAAACAAAACAAAAAAACAACCGTGTACATCAGCACAATGGAATTTTTTTTTAAGTTATTTCTTCTGTCGTTCATTTAGTGCTCACTTGGTGACAAGCGCCCTGACAGCTACTGGGTACACAGAGGTGGCTATAAGTGGATCTCTTCCCCCCACCCCTCTCTTCCTGGGGTTCACAGGCAAAATCCTGGCACTTACAAGCACAGACTCCAGAACCAGGCAACAGAGTGGGTCTGAACCCTGATCGGCCTCCCCACCTGTGACACCTCGTCGGGAGAGAGAAGATTTAATGAGGTAATGCCTGGGAGGTGTGTGGCATGGTGTGGGCACATAGTGAAAGCTCTCAACAGTTACCAGCTGTTGTTGTTGCTATTACTGTTACTGTAGAAATGTGAGAAGTGCCCTAAAAGAAGGGTGCTCAAGCCGTAACAGGATCACAGAGGAAGTTGTGCTAAGTGATGCAGTAAAAGGACACCTAAGCTCTTAGGAGTCCACAGAAAAGGATGTGCTAAGTGGCACAAAAGAAGAACGTGCACGTTCTGAGAGTGCAAAGAACGTTGTGTCTCATTCCGCCTGTGGGATGTTCGCAGAGGCCACCGGGGTGCTAGCTCAGCTGGGTTTCGAAGGATGTGTAGATGTTTGCTGGGGGGACCACAGATGAGAAGGCATTCTGGGTAGAAGCGAACACGTGGGCCAAGAGGGGAGGAGAGAAGGGGCAGGGTGAGTTCCAAGAATGGTGTCTTGTGGAGAATCAGAGTGGTGTCCCGGAGTGCTGTTCTTTACTTCTGCACACCTGTCCTCAGTCACAAGCCGGCCCACCTTCTGTGACCATCTGGACCTCGGCTCTGCATGCTCAAGACCCCGTCTGGGCACCCTCCATCCATAGTGAGGTTCACAGCCTTTTGGTGGCCTCTCAAACCCACTCAAGAGGCTTGG
The DNA here is from genome assembly GCA_002007465.1 of Ailurus styani. Taxonomy (NCBI): domain Eukaryota; kingdom Metazoa; phylum Chordata; class Mammalia; order Carnivora; family Ailuridae; genus Ailurus; species Ailurus styani. The sequence goes on along the minus strand of LNAC01000564.1, from coordinate 580,423 downwards.
AGGCCATCATCAAAAGGGAAGTTTCCAGGTCTTTATCCTTTTCTTCCCACAATGATTCTCAACCTCTTATAAATTTGCTCACCCCCTTTCCAGCAACCTTTGAGCTCTTTATATCTAAAGATGGTGGGAGAAATAGGGGTGAGCCTTTGTTATGTCCATTGACTCAAATCCAAGTGAAAAACAATCCCAAATTCTTGAAAGCAGAGACTTGGGTGATAATGTTAATCATACTAGTTAACAAACATGACCACTTCCTCTCCCTCAAGCCCTTTGCATACACCCCCCCCCCCCCCCCCGGTTTTAGATAAACGCAGCTGAGTGGAAGCAATTTGCTTAGGGCCACCCAGCTAGTAATGGTGAATCTGAGATTGAAACCCAGGGCTCTCTTACAACAAAGGTCATGATCATACCACTGGGCCATGCTATTTAAGAAGCTAAACATGTGGGCGCCTGAGGGGTGCGGTCAGTTAATGCCTGACTCTTGGCTCTGGCTCAGGTTGTGGCCTCAGGGTGGTGAGTTCGAGCCCATGTGGGGCTCCACGCTCAGCAGGGAATCTGCTTAAGACTCTCTCTCCCTCGCCCTCTGCCCCTCCCCCAAAAATAAATAGATAAATCTTTACACCCCCCCCAAAAAGAAGCTAAACCTGGGGTGCCTGGGTGGCTCAGTCAGTTGAGCGCCCAGCTCTTGGTTTCTGCTCAGGTCATGATCTCAGGGTCCTGAGATGGAGCTCCCACATTGGGATCTGTGCTCAGCGGGTAGTCTGCTTGCCGATTCTCTCTCTCCCTCTCCCTCTGCCCCTCCACCCACACTTGTGCTCTCTCCCTCTTGCTCACTCTATATATAAAATAAATAAATCTTTAGAGAAGAAGAGGATAAACAAGCCTAGTGAGAGTTTCGATCAAGAGTACAGAGAAGGCAGGGCTTCTGACATCTTCCTCTGGGGAAAGAGTTAGCTGGTGAGGGTGTCACAAGCCCATCAGGGGCCATGGCCACAGACCTGAGTGTCATGTACTGAGCAGCTTCTATGTGCCGAACACTGCCCTACATGTCATGTCTGTGTCAGTTAGAAGTCCACCCAAAACCAAAACCACACAAGGTCTTTCGACAAAGGGAATTTCATATAGGGGATCTAATTTGGAGCTCTGACTTGCCAAGGAGCCGAACAGAGCAGCAAGGTGACCTGGAGGTTCGTAAGAGCTGCACCCACTGGGGCCAGGACAGGAACAACATGAGGAGAAGGTAGGGTGCCTGGAGCCCATGGTTCACGGCCACCCGACAGGGACCAGAGCCACCTCAGAGATGGAGCCACTGCCGGGGAAAACACCAGATTTGGAACCCTCCAGGTAGTCATTTTTATCCAATTTTAGAGGTGAGGAAACAGAACTGCAGAAGTTAAGAAATGGAACCAACCAAGATGAAGCCCCTTTGAAGTCAGTGCAGCCCTGGTTCAAACCCAGGTAGGTGTGTCTGTCTTCACAGCTTAGGTCAAAGCAATTGCCTCAGGGACTTTGCACACCAAGAAGAATTCAGCAACAAAACAAGGCAGTTTAGGAACTTCCAAAGCCTTGACCACTGTAGGGTCAGGGCTCAGGAGCCCTGGGGGTGACAGTGGTGCTCACGTCGGCTTCCCCTCTTGCCTGCCAAGTCCCAGTTGTGGCCGGACAGTAAAGTCTGATGAAGCCACAGCCAGACTCTGGTGTGGGGATGAAGTGTAATTTCCATCTTCTTCTTTGTGTTCCTCTGTGTTTTCCAAATTTTTCCCAAGGAACAGGCACATCGCCATCAATGAGAAGGACAGAAAAATCTTCAGGCAACACCAAGCTGGTAGCAGGGTAAAGCCTTTCACAGGAAAAAAATGGGAGGGGGAAAGATGCCCACAGGAGGGCAGACTGGCCTGCCTCCATCCTTCAGCCTCCTCCCCTGGAAGGGGACAGAACCAGGGGTCTGCTCCTCACAAACACACACACCACACATACATCTATCACACACGCGAGCACACACATGATCTTTTATGCACGTGTGTGCATGCAGTACATGTGTTTGCTCACACATTCACACATGGAATGCACACGTACACCACACACTTGCATGCCTGCACGTACATGGACATACACCAAACTGTAGCCTCTCGTGTATCACACATGCATATGCGCACATCACACCCATGTACACAGGCAGGCACATCACGCACATGTACACAGCACATACACACATAACCATTACACACAACACACACACACACACACACACACAGGCTTATTCTGTTTTGCCCTTAAAATGGGACTTGGCAACATTTTCCCAGCACAACCGTCTCATAAGGTTTTCTCTGGACTCCTTGGAAGCAGTGCCTGGTGGAACCTCCTAGAACGGGCAGCACAGCTGAGATCTCAGGGATATGCTCTGGAGAGCACTTCCCTCTGTGACCACGGCTCTAGTCTCTGCTGTGCCCTTGAGCATGGAGCAGCCTGTCAGTAGCTGGCCCCTCAAACCCAGAAGGGCTGCCCAGGACCCGCTTCCTCTGAGGCAGCTCCGCACTCGAAGGAGTGACTGAAGTTGGCGGAGTCCACACGTGCCCCCGGGGTGGGGGTTGTGGGGGGAGGGAGGCCTCAGTGGCTGGACCCACCTGGGCCCGCACAATGGCCCTTTGAGTCAGAATGCTTGGATCCAGCCCCTACTTCTCTATGGGCCTCAGTTTCCACATTTCTGGGGTGCTGTATCAAGGCTCGTAGTTCAGGCTGCAGTCTGAGCCTCCTGACTTACAGGCGGTGGGAGAGGGATTTGGTTCAGAGGATGAAGCACACCCAAAGTCCTCAGCTCTATTTATTCCCCGAGCTCCCACAGTCCCTGCCACTATAAATATGTATATAGCTCACTCCACCAGCAAGCCCAGATGGCCTGGGGGCAGGCTGGTGTGGGGAGGAGGGAATTCCCCCCCACACCGCCTTGCATTTACTCCAGGGCCCTGCAGGGGAACCACCCCCAAGGGTTTGCCAAAAACATCTGCCCACATGTTTCCTGGATGAAATATTGAGCAGCAAAGGGTCTGGGATGGGAGGGGACAGCTGTGAGGTAAGGACCTCCAGGGTGGTCTAGAACAGGAAGAGGGTGGCAGGCACCACACCTGCAGGTGTGGGGACAGGGTCACATGGGTGAGTCATGGACCCCGAGCTCTCAAGCTGTTTGGGGTGGGCTAAGATGCCCCTCTGGAGCAACGTAACCTTCCAAATGGGAATGCTGCAGCACAAACTGAATTTAGGCATTCTAGTTCTTTGGACAAAGACCTGGTCCGTCCCATCACAGGATGAGTGAGAACAGGAAATCATCTTGAAATGACCTTGAAATGAACTTAGCATCCCCCAGAAGAGGGGAATGAACCCCCTATAGTCCAAGGAGTACAGAGTGGGCTTTTACGGAGAGGGCCATGTTCCTCCCCACAGGGTAAGGAATTGGTGAAGCCGAGAGAACACATCCAGCTGGATGATTCCACATACCCCCTTCTCCTCAGGGAGCATCCATAGGCCAGAGGGGCAGAATGTCTGTAAGATGTTTACTGTGGTAGCTGCAGTAGTCAGGGTCCCATTAGGAAAACAGAGCCCAGGCCAAGCGGTTTAATAGTGATTTAATACAAGAAAGAGTTACAAACACGACAGAAGAGCTGAAAAACTAAACAGGGAAGGGTAAAGCCACCCAGACTAGAAACAGCTCGAAACTGCTACTTCCCTAGGGTTGGAGGGACAGAGGAAGGGAGGGGATTATCAGGGGCTGGAACCCGGACCAGCAGGAGCTGGAACCATGCCCAGCAGGAGCTAGGACTGCCCGGGGAAACACGGCCCTTACTGGAGACACCACTTGAAGCAGAGAGGACCAAAGAGAGCCTTTCCCCAGCTTCTCCCTTCCTCCCAACACTGATCTCTTGCCAGGGCCTTCCATTGGCTGAACCTACAGGAAGCTGGAGTGCAGGGGAGCCTGGGAAATGTAGTCCACAGGGTCAGGTGCCTGCAACACAGAGCAGAGCAGGATAGGATGAGGGCACAGCATGCAAAAAAAACAGTAGTCCCCACTGCCTTCATTTTATGACGGGATGAAAGGTCTCTTATGCCTACCCAAGGGCAGGAGATTGCCTCAGCTGACATCTTTGAGTCTCTTCTGATCCGTACAGCAATGGAGGAGGTGAGCAGGGAGGGAGCAGGCTCTGTCCCCCAGGTCCCCATCAGGAGGGAGAGTGGGAGAATGGCCTCAGGTGGGCACCACAGGTCACCTGACCTGTGGCCTGGAGAGCTGGGATGTCTGGACTCCCAACACTTGAGGTTCGCAGGAGTGGCTGGCCAGCATTCCTGGGAAGTAAGTACCAGTAGCAGCAGTCGCTCCTGATGAATCATCTATTAGTGTCTAGCTTCACGCTTTAAGTGGTTTGTTTCATTTAATTCCTTTAACAACCCTCTAAGATAAGCACCAAGAGTGTTTCCATAAAACCCAGAAAAAAATTTATAGAAAAAAAAGATGTGTCCCAGGTATTCACAAATAACTGAACAAAGTCAAAGTTCTGAAACTGAAGAATAAGAACATCCCAGAAGGTCTGAGTATGCAGTGTAGCTCCTTGAAGCCAAAAGAGACCTTCAGGTCAACAAAGACTTTTATTAAAGGGATAGAAAAATAATTAACTTCTGGGTATCTTCATTCTATGTAATAAAGGATACATCATTACTACATATGTTTTCATTGAGTAGTTATTTGATATTGAATGTGATTCCACATTGTAAAAGTTTCACATGACATCCTGTAAAATATGGAGGAAGAAATGGAAGATCAGAGAGGTGGAGTAACCTGCCCAAGGGCCACACAGCTTGTCAAAGAGAGACCTGGTATCACTCAGTAGAGTAACTGCTAATTAACCCTCTACACACTATTGACATTTCCCCACCTGTCCAGTTAAGTTCAAAGCTCCTGATCCCTGAGCTGAGGTGAGTGGGGGAGGAGGGTAACATTGGACATGTATGTTCTGGCAGCATCCTGAGCCAAGTACAAACTAGGGGACAGTGTGGTGTAATCAATGCATCCCTGTCAGCCCAGTAAGTACGCTGCGTGCTAACAGAGCAGAGCCAGTATGTTCCCCCAGTGAGACAGCGAGGAGTCAACTGTCAGACTCTGGCTCTCCCTGGCTTTTCCCTTGAAACCAATAAAAAGACCACATCATCAGGGAACTGTGGAGATCTTCAGTCTCCCTGGTCGCCCACAGAGGCCCAGAGGGGTTGCGTGACTTGCCCAAGGTCACACAGCTGGCGAGAGGAAAACCACACAGCACCCCCAAAGGCACCTGCAAATCTGTTTCGGGGCCTGCTTCCTCTCTCTTCTTTTCTACTACCAAGTTTCGATGGTTTAAACCTAGAGGACAGAATGGGTAAGATTTGGTTTTTCACACACTCGTTCACAGGTTCTAAGCCAGATTTTACACTTGAACTGAAAGGTTTAAGTTTAAAAAAGAAATTAAGTTTTAAGACATAGCTCTCCCTCCTTCCCACCCCAAATATATTAGAGCCTTCTTTTCCCAGATCCGCCAAAATATATTTAATCTCTGTGGTCAGAATATATTTATATTCTATGGCCAGAAAAGGCAAATTTGTGAGTTTCCCCATTCGTGGTGAGGCCAGGTCAGAGGGGAGAAGGGCTCACTTATCTCAGCTCGGGGCCAGCTTGGACACCAGGCCTCTCGTCCATCTCCCATCAGGGAGTTGTGGGTCTCCATTCCCCAGGCTCCTCTAGGCTGTGTTTGGAGGGGGGGGGGCGGGGAATGAGTACTCTGCCACAATTCATGTGCCAGGGCAGTCAGTGGTGCTGACACCTGGAGTTCTGGCTCATGGCTAATGAGCTGCGGGAGACAGAAGGCAAATTCTACTTCATTCAGAGATGGAAGGTCCAGCAGAGAGCTGAGCTACTTCTGAACACAAGCATGGTGTTCCATCAGTTAGCTTTTGCTGGGAAACAAACCCCTCCAAAGCTTAGTGGTTTAAAACGATAATCATGAGGGACGCCTGGGTGGCTCGGTCAGTTAAGCGTCTGCCTTCGGCTCTGGTCATGATCCCGGGATCCTGGGATCAAGTCCCACATCGGGCTCCTTGCTCAGCAGGGAGCCTGCTTCTCTCTCTTCCTCTGCCTGCCACTCCCCCTGCTTGTGCTCTCTCCCTCTCTCTCTCTCTGCCAAATAAATAAAATCTTTAGGGGAAAAAAAACCCAAAACCAACAATTGTGTATTCAGCTCATGAGTCTACAGGTCAACCATCTAGCCTGGGCTCTGCTGAATGACTCTTTTGGTCCCTAGCAGGCTCACTCCTGCACCTCCGGCCAGCTGCTGGGTTTGCTGAGCCACGCTGGTCGAGGATGGCTTGGCTGAGATGCTGTGTCTCTGTAGCCTGGGCTTTCTACATGCCGGCTGGCAGGATCCCAAGACAAGAGCAGGGATACACAAGGCCTCTCTCAGCCCAGGCTTAGAATGGTCAAAGTCATTTCACCATATTCCAATGGCTAAGTCATTAGTCACAAGACTAGGCCTGACTTAAGGATTAGGAAACTGGCCCCTGCTCTTGATGGGAGAACCTGCAACTTCACATTGCAAAAGGGCCAGAATATAGGGAGGAAAGAAGGACGCTTACTGTATTCACAAATGATCTTCCCCAGATGTCCCTTCTAAATTCTTCCTAGATGCTCAGAAAGAAAATATATATACATATCTATTGAATAGAATAGTCCATCCAAGCAAGGATTCGGTGGCCCCCCAGCCTGGTGTGAACCTAAAGGCAAGCCTCAGGTCTCAGCAGCAGGCGGGCCCTCCAACCATGGTGAGCTCGAGCCAGTGAATCCTGGTTCATGCCGGCCAATGCTGCGTCGTTAGGACAGTTGTGAGCCTGTTGTGCAACCATCATAGCTTGGAACTGGCTGTGGTAGGAGTATTTCAACAGCACAGACATAGGGGAAGCACCACAACCGAGAGGGCTTTTTCCTCCAGAGAGCTGGTGTGTCAGTACACCACTGCTCTTAAGCCAAAGCAAACATGTTCTCTTCCGGTCTCATGAGTCAGGTGGGTGGATGCCCAGTGAAGGAGCCTAACACGCTAGTCAGCACATCTTGAGGGCAGTCCAGGAAGGTGAACTCAGGGGCTGGGGACTTGCAGGGGAAGGGTCTCAGAGTCCCCCAGGGAGGTGGAGATTAGGTAAGGCATCCTAAAAGTTGTCATGGCCAGAGAGTAGGGCTGAGGCCGCAAGTGTACTGTTTAGAATCCGCTGGGCTCCCAGTGACAGAAAACCCCAAGTGGCAGAGACTCAAGCGGGTCAGAAGCCTGACTTTCTTCCCACGGTAATCGTGGGAAGGAAGTGGCCCAGGGACAGGTTGTGCCTCCTGCCCTGCCCTTCAGCCCACCCCATGTTCTAGAATCTCAGAGAGCAGGTGCGGGACCTTCCCCCATCTCTCCCCTTCTTTGGAGTAGGGGGTCATTTAACGGCCCCAGATTTGGCATCCAGCTTCCTCCCTTGCTGGGTAACTTCAGGTAAGTTGATTATCTTTCTGACTCCTGGATTGTAACTTGGGAAAATGGAGAGAAAGCAATGCAGGGGAACTCAGGAGGTGGCCCCGTGCAGATCCTAGCATGGCGGCTGACCCAGGGTGGGTGCTCAGGGAAGGGAGGGTGTGAGTGAAAAAGAGACACAGAGAGAGAGGGACAGAGAGATTGGGTCTTCTTTCCAGACTTCAACGAACCCTCCCTCTCAGCTTCTCTCTGTCTTTTCCGAGAAGGGAGGCTGCCCTTTTTCCTGGGCGTGGGTGGGATGGTTGCAGTGGGGAAAAGGTCCTAGGGGCCTGACCTTATGGAATTTGGTTCTACGTGGGCAGCTTTGCTGAACCTTGACCACTTCCATCTAGCCATTTCAAACAAAGGGTCTGTGGGGAATGCCTGGCTCCAACCTCCTGCCTGTCCACCTTCACCTGCCATCTATGACTCCCATGAGAGGACTAGGCCAGCCACACCTGTCTGCAAAGGCCTCGTGCCACCTCCTCCAAGGTCAAGGGGTAAGGCAGTCTGGTTGTGGCGAGGCCCTGGTACAACCAGGGGGCAGGTGAGGGCAGGAGGTCTGCTGGGTCAGTGATCCAAGCAAATATTTGGCAGATCAATGCTCAAGGTTGACCTTGACAGTTCATCACCTGGGTCATCGGGAAGTGGCTTCCAGATGCTCTCGCCCACACTTCCCTTCACTATGGCCTTCGCCTTCTGGGACAGGCATTTCTGGCTGGCGTCAGCAATTCACCCAGCCCCCCAGCCCCTAGGCTAGAGCTCCTTGCTTTGCCCACCTAACCCTGCTCGTCCCAGGACAAATTATCTTCCCCAGAGTGAGTGGCCAGGGGAGGCAAGCATCTGGCCCTGCGCCCTGTCCCTCCCAGTGAAAGGCCAGCTTGCTAGCTCTCCCCTAAACCGCCCAGCCACACATCCCTGGCCCCCCTCCATCTGGCGAGGACGTCCCTCTCCCGGGCCCCGGAGGGAAAGAGACTTGGAGGCAGCTGGACCCACATCCCGCTGCAGCTGGAGAGGGAGTCCTGTGCTTTCTCAGAAAGCTGCTGAGTGTTGCCCAGAGCCAAGAGCCAAGAGCGCAGCACCGCCTCTCAGAGCGCTTTGTTCCACTTACTGGAGGGCTAAAAATACACTGGCACTGCCAAAGGCAGCCCTCGAGAGCCCAGGGGAGCCGGCAGTGGGGACTCGGTATCCTGGCACCTGGCACGATTAGAAGGAGAAACGCAGTCCCTCCTTCAACACAGAATTTGCCAGCGGAGCGCCTGGGTGGCTCAGTTGGTTAAGCGACTGCCTTAGGCTCAGGTCATGATCCTGGAGTCCTGGGATGGAGTCCCGCATCAGGCTCCCAGCTCCATGGGAAGTCTGCTTCTCCCTCTGACCTTCTCCCCTCTCTCTCTCTCTCTCTCTCAAATAAATAAATAAAATCTTAAAAAAAAAAAAAGAATTTGCTGGCCCCCTGGGTCCCCACGCCCACTTTATCTCCAAGACTCTCCCTTATGTTTCTTCTTCTTGAACATGTGGGCTTCCCTGCACCCCTGCTCTACCCCCCCACCCCCTGACTTTCTTCCTCTTTCCCCGGCCTGGACCACCTTCATCCCTGATGGGAGCCTGGGGCTGCCTACTTGACTGTGCTTTTACATATGTCAAAACAGCAGCTTTCCTGTAAAATGCCCAGGAAGCTTCGAATTCCTCCAGCAAAGCCACAAGTAGCAGCAAGGCTTAAAATGAAAATCTCCTTAGCAGGCAACAACCCTGGGGCTTAAATTCAAGAACTATGTATTGACACCCGGCTTCAATCAGTCTTAATCTTTCCAGGACCTCAAGCCTCTTCGAGAATCTGGTGGAAGCTATGGACTCAGAAAAATTGCTCAGAAGCAGACCTTCTCCAAGCATTTTCAGGGGATTTATGGATACCGTGAGCGCTATCCAGGACACCGCCCCCACCCCCAACCCCAACACACATCTCCAAGCGAGGAACCCTTGGTTGACTGGAAGCCAGGCACTGACCTGGATCCTGAGCTGGGAAGATAAGAGAGGGGACTGACTTGCAGACACATAGCCACCAACACCATGCCTCTTGAGAGAGGTAAGAGCCCAGGGCCTTGGGCTTGGGGACTGGGGAGGAGGGGCAGGGGGTAACGAGAGTGTAGGGGAGAACGGGGTGCATCCGAATGGAGTTTTGAAGGACAAACAAGATTCTACCAGAGAGAAAATGCAGGCTGAGAGGTTCGTGTACAGAATTCATGTTCTTAGCAGGACATGCAAAGAAAAACGCGTTTGAAAGCTGGGTTGGCCTGAGGACTGGCACAGGCTAAGCAGGGCGAGTGTGTTGGTTTTCTGTGGCCAAGTAACAAACTACCACACCCTCGGAGGCTTCAAACAGCCCATGCCAATGATCTTACAGTGTCTGTGGGTCAGGAGTGAGCACAGCTCTGCTAGGGTCTTCGCTCGCTCCCTGCAAAAGGTTTTCGACTGGGGCTATGATCCCATCTGAAGCTTAATGAGGGGGAAAAATGTGCTTCCCAGTTCATGCAGGCAGTGGGCAGAATTAATTTCCTGGCAAGTCCGGGAAAGAGAGCCCCAGCTTCCTCCTGGGCAGAGGCCAGAGGCTGCCCCCTGCTCCTTGAGGCCACCTATGGATTCCGGAGGTCGCCCCCAGCTCCTCACTTCATGGTCCTCTCCATAGGCAGCTCACAGGACAGCTGTTGGCTTTTTCAAGGCCAGCAGGAGAAGTTCTCTGGATAACGTCACCTAAGACAGGCTCTTCTATAACATAACCCAATGAGGGAGTGAAGTCCCCTCACCTTTGCCGTATCCTATTGGGTAGCAACAAGTCACGGGTTCGAAGACTTCAAGGGGAGAAGATTACACAGTGGAGATAATGGGGCCTTCTTAGAATTTGGCCTCCCAGGCGCCTGGGTGGCTCAGTGGGTTAAAGCCTCTTTGCCTTCGGCTCAGGTCATGATCTCAGGGTCCTGGGATCGAGGCCAGCATTGGGCTCCCTGCTCAGCGGGGAGCCTGCTTCCTCCTCTCTCTCTGCCTACTTGTGATCTCTCTCTATCTGTCAAATAAATAAATAAAATCTTTAAAAAAAAAAAGATTTCGGCCTCCCACAGGAAGACTTAGCTGAAAAGTGGGTTAGAGCCCAATGGTGAAGTTCTTTGTAGACTGGAGTTAGGAGTACGAACTTTATTCCATGAGACATAAGAAGCCACTGGAAGGGGTGGAGAAGGAAGTGTAAGAGCAGAGGCGAAGAAGCCGTTGCCCTTTCGGAAGGCGATCGGCCTGATTCAGGGGCAGAGAATGAGGAGCTGTGGCCACGGCTATGGCACTCAGCGACGTGGAAATCAATAGCTCAATATGGGAAGGAGACACTGAGTTTAACTTTGGTCTAGTGGTTCCCAGCTGGCTGTGGATCAGCCACATAGGGATATCTGGTGGGAAGTTGGAAATGTGAGACTTAGAGCTCAAGAGGTAAGGAGGAAACAAGAGAATAGATCCCGTAGTTGGTGCAAACAGTGGGTAGATGAAGTGATGGGGTGAAATGAGAGAGAACCAAGGAGGCACCCTCAAAGGAAGAAGGAGCCAGGCTGAAAGGTAGGAAAAGATGTGCTACAGGAGGAGTTCTTGGAACCCTTGTTCGAAGCTACAGGGAGGCTGAGCAAACAAGACGACAACTGACGAGCTTTGACGATGGCCACGTGAGAGCAAATCTCAGAGGGGCAGAGTTTCCAGGTCAATGAGAGGCTGACAAGGATCGATCACTCCTTCGAGAAGGAACATGGGGGTGATAGTGAGAGCACCTCTGAGGGTGAGGAAGGGAGGAGGAGGAGAAGAAAGGGATGGATACAGAGTGGACGGAGGAGATTCTGAGACGGACAAAACTTGCTGTCCTAAAAGCTCAGGCTCAAGCGAATTCACCCTGAATGTTCCCTTCCCTGCTTCGCCCCAACCCTCCCATCAGTGGAACAGCGGGTAGGCCCAAGACGAGCTGAAGAAGGAAGCCATTTGGGAAGAGAACACATCTGGGACCCTTGAACCTTGCCCCCAACCTTGGGCTTGTCCTAGCTGTTGAGAGAAGCTTAAGATCAGTGGGACTCAGGCAGCTGTGAGGGCTTCTGGATGGCACACGGAGCATCCCGCCCTCACCTTTTCTCCAGGAATGGAACTCAACGCGGCCCTGGCGCCGATGGCATTTCCCTCAAACAGCCACGGCAGTATTTCCCACCACATATGCTCACTTACAATGTGGCTTTGATGCTCTCTCATCAAGAGGTGGGGTCTCTCTGTGTCCCTTCACCTTGAACCTGGTGGGCCTCTGTGACCACCTGGCAGAACCGAGGTCGGGTAACCTCATCCTCGGGGTGGGACCTCACAGCTGGACAGGCCGTGCAGCTTCCACAGGTGTCTCTCTCTTGGGACATGTGTCTTGGAAGCCCCAAGCCTATGGTGTAATATGTCCAGTTATCCTAAAGTCACCACAGAAAGAGACCCCCAGCCCAGCCAGCTCCCAGGCCACACCTGAGCTCTCAGGCCACACCTCTCGCTATGACTCTTGATCAGTCTGTGTTGTTCTCCAGGGGGGTGGGGGCGGTGGGATTCACAGTCCCTTAGGGGGATTCACAGGGCCCTGCCCCGTTGCCCCTCCTGTGCATTCCCTCAGAAGGCCAGCTTTATCCCCCTCCCCCCCATTTACACCCTGCCCAAGCCCTAGAGTAAGTAAGAAGCAAGCAGGCCCTGGGACAAGTGTCCTGGTGCTGGTGGGCACAGGTCATCTGCCCAGCTCCCAGATCCCCATCCACTCCACTCCAGGAAACATGGAAAATCGAGAGACCCTCCCAGGCCCTGCTGCGCTCCAGGAAGAAATTGGGCAGGTGGCCCAGAATTACACAAAATGGACTTTGGGCTGATTGCCCAAGCCGAACTAACACCCCTACCTTCTTAGAAAGGGCACTCTTTCTGGCACCAAGGCCACGGCTTGTCACGAAAGCCAGATGTTGGCAGAGCAGGACTGATGGGGCAGGAGGGGCCCCTTGGGGCAGAGGAAGCACAACTCTGATGCCTCCCCAGCCTGCCAGTCAGGGGAGGGGAAGGAGACCCTCACATGCACAGAACACAGATAACCCGAATTGCTACAGGAGGCCCAGCTGCTCCCAAGAATGGACTCGAAGGCACTGGGACTCATCCCCCTCATCCCAGTCGTCAGCAGTGAGATAGTTTGGAAGCGTAACGAGACTGTGCTCCTTATAGCAAAACCCGTAAGTAAGAACCACGAAAAAATGACTTTATATCCTGGATTTGTGTTAGGATGTAACCTATACCCTGGGGGTATCTGAGATAGGATTTGAATGCTTACTTAAATGGCTTTATTCTGTTATCCATTTTTTCAAGAAGTATTCGTTGAGCATCTACTATGTGCCAAGAACCATAAGAAAAAGGCACAGTTTCATAAATAAATAGGTGTGTGGCTATGCAAAGGACACCCCTAGAACAGTGGTCCTGGGCCCCTGGGGACATTTGCCAATGTCTGCAGACATTTTTTACATCTAGTGGGCAGAGGCCGGGGATGCTGCTGAATATCCCTACAGTGCACAGGTGACTGGTAGTTACCCAGTGGGGGAGGGGAAGAGGGAGCCCAGGACGCATGGATGATCAATGTGCACCTTGTGCCCTTTTGAACCATTTTGTACCGAGCTTCTCACCAAATGCAGGTATTACTTTTTTTTTTTTTTTTTTAAGAATAACCGTAGAGCGCCTGGGTGGCTCAGTGGGTTAATGCCTCTGCTTTCGGCTCAGGTCATGATCTCAGGGTCCTGGGATCGAGGCCCGCATCGGGCTCCCTGCTCAGCGGGGAGCCTGCTTCCCCCTCTCTCTCTCTGCCTGCCTCTCTGCCTCCTTGTGATCTCTCTCCNAAAAAAAAAAAAAAAAAAAAAAAAAAAAAAGAATAACCGTAGGGTGCCTGGGTGGCTCAGTCAGTTAATCAGCTATCTTTGGCTCAGATCATGGTCCTGGGGTTCTGGGATCAAAGCCCAAGTAGGTCTCCCTGCTCAGCAAGGAAGCCTGTTTCTCCCTCTCCCTCTGCCTGCCGCTCCCTCTGCTTGTACTCTGTCAAACAAATGAATTAAATCTTTTTTCTTAATTAATAAATAAATAAAAATAAATAAATAACCAACAAAAGAATAAACGGGACTCGAGTTAGCCATAATTACTTGCTGGTCTTCACCTGACTGTAGAGAGAAAGAAATTTGAAAAGGAGGGAAAACCAAGGACTGCACAAGTCCTGCGACCTGTAGCCTGTGAACCCAGCCAGCCTCCTCGAAACCGGGGTTTCTCAACATCAGCACCCCTGACACTAGAGACCAGATCATTTTTTCTTGTAGGAGCTGTTCTGCATGCCATGGGACGTCCAGCAACGTCTAGCCTGGCTTCTACCCACTAGATGCCTGTTGCACATGCCCCCCAAGTCGTGGCAAATAAAAATATTCCCAGATATTTCCAAATGCCCCATGGTGGAACAGGGGCGGGGGGGTGTGTGACAAAATCATCCCTGGTTGGGAACCACTGTCCTGGGCCCACTATGTGCAAATCCAAACACGAGGAGGTTTCCATTCACTGACCTCTCGAACTCACAGTGCAGCCGGTCCTCCGCTGGACCCATAACCACGCAAACAGGCCCCAGGACGTGGAAAGAGTCTGCAGAGCAAAGGGCCGGTGGGTGCGAGCTCCCTGTGGGAAGTGTTGCTCACAGATCTGTGTGTGTAGAAAGGGGCCTCTGGACTCCTCTGAACCATCTGTCTGTTTCACAGACAAGGGAAGAGGGCCCAGGGTGATGTGGCCAAAGCCACACAGTGAGTGATGGCCAGGTGAAGCAGGGAGGACACTATTCTCTGTAGCGTCCCACGATGTCTCTTGGAGATTTTCCTTGTTCTTCATCCACTCCCTGGCTCCATAGGTTCCCTGGGGTCTCCTGGTGTGCCCCTCTTGAAAGTGATCGCCTCCGATGGCACCTAACTAGCCTCACATGTTTTCGGCATTCACCCTGTCCTTCTAAATAAGCATTCTCTCAGCTGTTCCCTAGCACGGAGCCAGCTTGTTTGCGGACATAGGGGTGTCGCCGAGAGGCTGGAGGATCATGCCAGCGGCTAGCTGCCATGGACCCAGACGTGGAAATGTCCTCCATCACTGTGCCTGTGGCCCCTGCTGCAGCCACAGGTGGCTGAGACCTGGGGAATCCCAGGTAACGAAACTCTGACTTCTCCACAGAAGACAGCAACAGGGAGGAGTGGCAGGAAAATCAAAATCCACTGTGCTTCGGGCGCCTGGGTGGCTCAGTGGGTTAAAGCCGCTGCCTTCGGCTCAGGTCATGATCCCAGGGTCCTGGGATCAAGAGGCCCACATCCGGCTCTCTGCTCAGCGGGGAGCCTGCTTCCTCCTCTCTCCTCTCTCTCTGTCTACTTGTAATCTCTCTCTCTGTGTGTCAAATGAATAAATAAAATCTTAAAAAAAAAAAATCCACTGTGCTTCAACTCCTTGGAAAAGGCAAGGCAGGAGGAGCCTGGCCTTGGGCAATGAAGCCAAGTTCATCCCTTCCTTCCTGCTGGCATGGAAAGCTGGGTTGCCCTCCCCATAGTTAGAAACCCAGGCTTGAAGCCAGACTGCCTGGGCTTGTAGCCCCATCCTCTTAATTCCTGGCTGTGTGATCTCAGACAAATTACTTAACCTCTCTGAGCCTGAGTAATGGCATCAATAAAATAAACATGATAAGTGACCTCTTCACAGTATCATTAAAGTCAGCTGATATAAAATATGTGACGTTCTTAGTGCAGTGACCATCACGTGGTAACTTGAAATTACATGATATCTGCTGCTATTATTGTATTATTAATGATAAATATAATAATAAATACTTTACCATGGCTCATGAGCTGGTAAGTGGAGCCTGATACTAATTTTCACAGATGAATTCCATTTTTAAGTTAAAGGGTTGAAAAACTAATGAGAAATTTCTGGTCATTTGTAAACCACCCCCCCCCCGACACATACACCTACATTCCATATTGGAAAATAAAAGGATCTTTTAAAAACACATTTGAGGGGCTCCTGGGTGGCTCAGTTGTTAAGCATCTACCTTCAGCTCAGGTCATGATCTTAGGGTCCTGGGATGGAACCCCGCATCGGGTTCCTTGCTGGGCAGGAAGCCTGCTTCTCCCTCTGCCTCTCCCCCAGCTTGTGTTCCCTCTCTCGCTGTGTCTCTGTCAAATAAATAAATAAATAAAATCTTAAAAAAAAAAAAAAAAGAAAGAAAGAAATAGAAATAAAATAAAATAAAATAAAAACACATTTGAATGGTGTTGTAGCTCATCTGAACAGCTAAGACATGATGCCCCTGATCTCAGTTTTGGCTGTTTTCCAGCTGCGGTGTTTTTCTCATTGATCAGAGAGAAATCCCTAAGGTCTGGCAAAGGAAGCTTTTAATTGCTCTGGATGGACTGATTTTTGGCATAGCTGCTCAAGCATATAATGGAGTGAGAGGGAGAGAGAGCAAATCACTTCGAGATTGCTTTGAGATAAATATGTAGTCAGATCTCCCCCTTTCTGACCATACCTAAAAGTTACCTTTGGCCCAGCTCCCACAAGCTCCGGGGAGCAAGAGCACAAAGCAGGAATTTTCCTGATCTTTATCAAAATAACAATGGGTGATAGTAACCGTGGCTACCTTTTGTCATTCATGCTTGCGGTAGGTTGCATTTCCCCAGGAGCAGCCCCTGAGACAAGCCAGTCTGGTTTATCAGGAGGGAATCTTGGAAGCACCAGGAAGGGAATGGGAAAGTGACACAGAGAATGCAAGTCAGCCAGTAAAGGATGAGTTATGGAGCAGGTTACCACCCAGGCACCTAGAGTTTAATGCCCCTGAGGACCGTGGCGGCCAGTGAGGAACACGTACTTCAGTATCATCTCCTTGGAGGGATGAGGGAGCTGTGGAATTTACACCCCAAGTCCCATCGGTCACTGGGCGAGGGCTGCTCCTGGAAGGTACTTATTCCAGCCATCTCTAGGGCAGACAACCAGAAGAAGCCCCGGGGCAAAGAGTCACAAGGAATATCAGGGTCTTCTGGAAAGGGGATGTTGCGGCGGAAGGCACCAGCAGTGTGCCAAAAACAAGACAATCCCGGACACCTGGGTGGCTCAGTGGGTTAAAGCCTCTGCTTTCGGCTCAGGTCATGATCTCAGGGTCCCACATCGGGCTCCCTGCTCGGCGGGGAGCCTGCTTCTCCCTCTCTCTCTCTGCCTGCCTCTCTGCCTCTTTGTGATCTCTCTCCCTCTGTGAAATAAATAGAATCTTTAAAAAATAAAAATAAAAAAAACAAAAAAAAGCCAAAAAAACCCCAAGACAATCCCCAAATATAACAATTCCCCCATTTCCCCACTCAAAATATCCAAAGGATTTATGATGTAACTGAATAATCTTTTTCAAAGTCGACAGAATAATTAAATATGTGTTTCTAATAATTTATTTATCATTTTCCATACATGCCTACAATCACATATGTGATCATCTATTCATTGACGAGAGTTGCGTTCTTCACTCTCCTTCTCTGACTCCATTTCTTGCCAGCTCCTCCAGGTCCATCTTGGTGCTCAGGCTCTTCGTCATTGAAGCTACCTTCTGAATCATCTGATTTTCTAAGCACATTTTCTTCCTTCCCCTCTCGTTTCTTGGAGATACAGGGTCTTGGGGATCTGGAGGACACTTTCGATGGAATTTTTATCCCAAACCTGGAGCACCCCTTTGCATACCGTTGGGGCAGCTGGTTTTTCTGTTCATCCCAGGGGTGTCAATGCTCCATCTCATAATGGAACCATGACGGGGCACCATCTTCATAATGGAACCGACAGGGTGCCGTCTTTATAATGGAACCATGATGGGATGGCTTTCTTAAGTGTCCTTGAAAGACTCGTTTACATTCCAGTTGCAAAGCCATGATGCCACACCCTTAGGAACAGGTTCCAAGGCTGGGTTAAACTTCTTAGCCTCTTTCTATCGATTTCTTCAGATGACCTTAGGAAACGGCCAGAGCGACCCCCAAGGGAGGTTGCAGGTTACCTGTCTCACCCAAACGGCACCTGGCTGTTCAATATAAACTGACTGAGAGTACCCCACGACATGAAAGATTATTGAAAATAAAGAACTTCTTATCCCAGGAATCATCTAGGGAGTGGGGAACTTCATGGTGTATCCAAAATAGTGGTCTTGGTGGTGGTATGCATCAACTCATCTAATCTTTACAACCACCACACAAGGTGGGTTCCCTTACAATTCTCATGTCACAGATGGAGAAACTGAGGCTCTGAGTGGCTCAGACAGCTGTGGAGTGACTCCAGCATGCGCTCGCCCTCCCTGTCCCCACACTGCCAGCCCTGCGGGGGAGGGGGACCCTAGCTATACCAATGTGCATAACTGGTAGACTCCCTCCCCCATCAAGAAACCCTAGGGTGGGGGCTCAGCTGACGCACCATCGTGCAGGGTCCTCTCTCTATCCCCTCTCCACCCTAGGTCTTCCCCAGCTACAGAAGCAAGAGGTAACCTCCACTGCTCCAGCTGAAAACTTCCGTGACAAAATGCAAGGATAGTTTTCTGGCCACGGGGATCTGGGTCTCCTTCCAAAAATGAGGCCCAAGACCATTTCAGATGTGCAGGCAGATGTCTGCAAGGGTTTTAAAAACAAGACAAAATATGGGGTGCCTGGGTGGCTCAGTAGGTTTGAGCATCTGCCTTCAGCTCAGGTCATCCCAGGGTCCTGGGATGGAGCCCCATGTCAGGCTCCCTACACAGTGGGGAGATTGCTTCTCCCTCTCGCTCTGCCCTTCCTGCCCCTTGTTTGTGCTCTCACTCTCTCTCTCTCTCTCTCAAATAAATAAATAAATAAATAAATAAATAAATAAAAATCTTTAAAAAAAAAAAGACAAGCTAGGAAAACCTCAACTCCCCCTTTCCTCTCTCTCTCTTGTTGGTCAGTCAGTCACACTTGGGGTGTTTGCTGACTAACAGAGCAGAACTGGGAAGGATTGTAAGAGGGAGGCAGAATTCAGCATGGTGTTGTAGGAAGACTGTGGGTCTTGGAGCCCCACAGGGCTGAGCTCACCACCTTGTGGCACACTAAACCTCAGTTTCACCATCTGTAAAATGGGTACTAATCCCTACCTCAAAGAGCGTGATGAAGATTAAGAAGAAGTCAGCAGCAGACAGTGGTCCAAGCTCAGGAATGGTGAGGGCTGCCCACGGGCTGCATGGCACAGACTGGGACCCCCAAGTTGGGGGGTGGGGAAAGTGCCTGGGTGGAGAGAAGAACAGCAGTAACGGGGAGCCAGACACCTAGCTTCCTGCCCTCTCCCAGGCAGGGGCATCCCTTCCAAACCCCAAGGAGCCTCCCTTGGGTGTCAAAGGACCAGCCTACCTGCTAGAATGCCTCCTCCTCACCCCACTGGAGAGCAGTCCAGTCCAGGCTGGGTGCCAACTGCCAGGTCGTGTGGGGGAGCACCCTGGGGGTCGAGGATGCCTGGTGGACTCCATTGCACCACCAGGTCCCAGGTAGAGTCTCCCACTTTCGGGAAACCAAGATGTGCAACGAGGTAAGAGGAAGGAACGAGAGAGGAAGAACGAGCCCCAGTGAAGACAGGGAGTTGTCCTCCCCCCAGAGGGCCCGCGAGAGGGGACACCTTGGAGCCACAGGCCGCTGAGTTCCCACACAAAACTGTGGGCAACCCGGGGGACACGGAGGTCTCACTGGAAGGCTGCCCCTGGCCTTGCTCTCATATCTCTTCACAGCTGTGTTGTGCAGACGGTTCTCAAGGGCAGGGTTTCAATTTTGCAAATGGATCCTCAGAAAATTGTGCTTCCCAGCTCCCCGTGGCCAGCCACGTCAGCAAAACACAGCCCCGAAGAGCAGTCTGCTGTCAGCAAGCTGGGCGGCAGCCCAGAGGCCAAAGGCGACTGGGACTGGGCCAACGGCTGGACAGTAACCAGACCGGGGGTGGGGGTGGGGGGGAGTCCCCTGCATTAGGAACAACTGAAGCCCACCGCAAGACGGGGACCATCTACAGGCCACCCAGAACCCCCAGGTCCTGCAGCTCGGTGCCCTCGAGAAGAAAATGAGAGATTCACGCAAGGTGGCTTCTGTGACCCTGCCCAGTTCGGACATTCTCTAATTCCGGTGTTTCCCTCGGCATTCTTTGTAGGGTCTCCACAGGGTCTGCTAGGCTGGGCACCTCCGAGATCCCTTTGCTCTGCACATAAAGGGGTATGTGTCCTCTGTGGTGAATGGAGCTTATGGAACTCACGATTTGGTTTCAAGTCGACAGCTGTCATCTGGGGGCAGCTCCTTTTCCTATTTGGGGGAGAGGGACCCTCCCATCGTGTGGATCTGGGTGGGCAGGGGTCCCTGTCTGCGATTCCAGCAGGCCAGGGCAAAGGCATAAGTTTTTGCCCAGATGCTTGGCTACCCCTGGCTAGGCCTTCAAACTTCGAGCAAGAGATGGAAACACTCAGGAGCCATTTGGGGTTTGTTCAAGGTGGCGCCAGGGTGCGGTTGAGGTCATGGCCAGTGGCCACCGGCAGTGACGTCCGGCAGTGGTGGTGTCCAGAGATGGTCTCCAAGCCAGCTCATCCCGTGCATTTGCCCATAGTCCTGCCACCAAACGTGCCAGCCTCTGTTCCAGTCCGTCTTCCAAGCCCACAACTTTGGGCTCTCTGTAATTGCTGTCAGCTACCCAATAACCTCCAGTATGTTCATGTTCTTTATTTCTTTCCTTTCTTTCTTTCTTTTTTTTTTTTTGCTTGAAGTTAGCTACTGTTGATTTCTGTTTGCTCTCTTCCAAAGCCTGACTGATACAGTGTACAAACCATTCTTTTTTAAGTTGAGTTAAATAATGTCAAGGAATTAAAGTTGAGTTAAATATGTCAAGGAATTATTCTGGGGGAGGGGGCTCCTGGGTGGCTCAGTCAGTTAAGAGCCCGACTCTTGATTTGGCTCAGGTCATGATCTTAGAATCCTGGGATCCAGCCCTGCATCAGCTCCCTGCTGAGCGGGGAGTCTGCTTGATACTCTCCCTCCGCCCCTCCCGCTGCTTGTGCTCTCTCTCGCCCTCTCTGTCTCTCCCTTTGAATAAATAAATCTTTAAAAAATAATAATAATAATTTGGGGAGGAAGGATAAAATTATGACTCTCATAAAAATATAAGGATTTTATTTAACTCTTTCATTAATGAGGGATTGAGTTGAGGTGTTCTAACAGGTTTGAAGGAGATTTCTAAGACCCACACATACAGGTAATCAGAATGCTGACTCAACTTTACAACTGGTTGCAGACGTCTATCCACAGGGCGATAATCAATCGAGTTCCACTGGACACAGTTAATGTGTATCTCTATGAACACAAATCATTGGCATCATTATCCATTCCCTATGACTAACAGAGTTGTAAAAATAGCTTTTCGAAGACAACGAAATGCAGAGGTAACTTAGAAGAGTGCCCTAGACAGGACACCCGGTGATCTTTGTATTTCTCTCATCCATTTATTTATATATATATTTTTAAAGATTTTATTTATTTATTTGACACAGAGAGAGAGATTACAAGTAGGCAGAGAGGCAGGCAGAGAGACAGGGAGAGGAGGAAGCAGGCTCCCTGCTGAGCAGAGAGCCCGATGCGGGCCTCGATCCCAGGACCCTGAGATCATGACCTGAGCCGAAAGCAGAGGCTTTAACCCACTGAGCCACCCAGGCGCCCTCTCTCATCCATTTAAAGCCTTTCGCTGGTTTTCCCTGACAATAGAATGGGAGATGACCACATGGATGGAAGAGACAATGAAGGTTACACTCAGAGGGTCCCAACCACTTCAGGCTGCAATCGTGTAGAAAATTCTTCAAGGAGACAGAAACAGAAGTGGGTCTTCAAGGCTGACCAAGAGCAGAAGGAAAGGGCATAGACAGGACAGTGTGAGCAGACGTTGGAGGCAATAAGGAGCCTGGCAGGTTCCGTTGACAGAGTACACCCATCCCACTCCCCTTGAAAAGCTGCTTTGTGAAGAAACTGGCAGGTGACAGATTTGGAAATATAAATCGGGACATCCTTGGGGCTTATCATTGAGGCTCCCAGAGCTTATTCACGTCTTAGGGTAAGAGAAGTAAGATGATACAATTTAAATCGTGTAGAAATAGTCATCTGAAAGGGATGCTTGGAGGTACCCTCTCCCTTAGTCTGCTCATAATACACAATTTTGGGGTGCTTTCCAGTGACTATCTTTTTTGGGACTGTCCCCCCTTCCTTGCTGAGGATGAAGACGCAGACAAAGGGTTTGAAACAGATGACCCTCCCTTCCTCTCCAAGGGGTGTAGAATTTATACTGACCTGGGAGTGGTAAGAATATATAAAATTGGGGTTCCAGTTTTTACCATGGCAACGCAGAGTCTGCCGCACGCTGAGTTGGGGGGAGCAGAAGCACAGAACCTCGAGGATATAGTCAGTCTGCAGGGAAACGGGAGCAGGTGGGCAGGAATCGGCCTGGCAGCCCACGGTCCCGAGACTGCGAGGCTCCTCCTACAGTCCAGGTGCCTACAGGACACCCTATCTCCCTTAGGTTCCCCTGAATGGCTCTCTGCTCCCTGCCCCCAAGCCGCCTTCCAGGAGTACGCCAAACCTGGAGCTATCGCTTTCCCAGTATCCACGCTCCCTGCATGTTGGGCAATGCATGCAGGAGCATTGTTGAATGAAGACTGAAGGGACTGTGAATGGTACGAAATTCCATCATGTCCCTTCTTTTAGGAAGACATGGACATTGCGGTTCACCTTCCTTTTATTTGTTAATGAGTACCTTGCACGGGGCACTCACTACACACCAGGCACTACGCTCAGCCCTGTGCATTTCAGAAGCAGCGGGTAATGACAGGTTCAGGGCTGGGCTCTGAGCCAAGGGCTCTGACTATAAAGCCTGGTTCTGCCTCTTACCAACTGTGTGACCTTGGGAAAGTTACTTAACCTCTCTGAGCGTAGTCATAGAATGGTAACAATAACTTATCTGCCTCAGGGGGGGTTGTGGGGATTCAGTGGGTGAAAACAGGCAGAGCACCCAACAAGGATACCTGATACAAAGTAAATCTTAAGATGTAATCTTCGAAACACCCTGCCCAGGTAAATACTCTAACGATCCCCATTTCCTTGAAGGAAAAATCAAGTTTGGAGATGTTAACTCTCCTCCTGAGCGCTGAGCAGAGGTTCAAACCACGGCTGATTCCAGAACCTGTTTGCCAAGCACTGATGTTATGTAGCTTCAGGGTTTATGGTGTGTCTGTGAGGTGCACAGCACAAGAGGCTGGGGATAGAGATGTCATCCAGACACATTCAGCTCTAACCCTCATGGAGCCGGCCACCCCAGCCCCCAACACCCCCACTGGAGGTGAAACCAGCTGGCCCTTGAGAGCAGGCTTTGCTGGAATCCTGAGCCTCCCCGCGCCCTCGGTACGCACCCAACCCAGCCCCCTCCGAGAACTGAGGCCTGTGGGCTGGACTGTGGACATGCCAGGGAAGGAAGGGGAAACCCATGGTGGGGGGGGTGGGACACCCTCTGCGGGTGGCCCACATCTCCATGAGCCCGTTGCCTCACACTGAAGCTGGCGATGTTTAGCTCTTTTAGTAAAACACGGTCCTCCCTGGAGTCCGACTGGAGGGAACCCCGCGGTCGGGCTGCAGGCTGTGCCTGGCTCCCTGCTGGTTGGTAGGAAAAGCTCAGCACCAGCAACGGGGCTTGCTGAGACGCCACGTAGCACAGCCAGCCTCCCGGTCTCTGGCCCGTCCCACTCCTCAATCTGTTCCTCATTAGCTTCGAAAGCGAAGCCCGGCTCCCTTCAGGGCTGGGAGGGAGGACTTGGCTTGGCTGTTCACCATGACCGACAGAGCCCCGAGCTGCCCTGGCCTGGGTTCCCTGCGCCCAGCCCTGTCCAGAAGCACAGCTGACCACTTCGGGGCTCCTCTCACAAGCAGGAAAAGGATTAATTAGAATTTAGAGCATTAATCTTCCCAAGGAGGGCCGCGTTTTCAGGGATGGGAATTATGGTTTCGTTTTAGAATAGCCAAGGGAGGAGGAGGCTGGAGGGGCCTCTCTGTATATTCTAGATACTTCAAAGGTTGTCAAATTCCACAGTCTCCATGTGTTCATTGAGCATTTATTGAGCACCATGCCTGTGCCAGGCACTGTTCGGGGGACCCAAAGCCTCCTGCAGACCTAGGAGCTCTCACACTCCAGAGGCAGAAAGAAACATAAAAATAAATAGTCAACAAGCAACAGATTGCTGAAAGCAGCATGGAGGAGTCTAGAAAGTGCCACAGCAAGGGGAGAGGAAACCGCTCCAAATGAACATTTACCGGGGGGGGGGGGGGTTAGGAAACCTTCCTGAGGTGACAGGGAGCGGGTCTTAAAGGACCCCACATGGACCAAAGGCACCCCTCTTCCTGAGCTCTGGGATGGATGAAGGTCCCATTTGCTCTGCAAAGGAAGCAGCAGAATCCCTTCGCCCATTTGGCTGATGGAAAAGTAGAGGCGCTAAGAGTAAGTGACATCCTCCCCAAGAGCAGACTTTGAGGAAAGGGATCTTCTCTCCGATCCCCAGTCACCAGCTCTTTCCTCTTCCAAACCAGACAGAAGTTTGCCAGGAAAGCAAAGAAGGGGATGGGAAGAGCAAGGCGAGGAAGAGAAGCCAGAACCGGCTGGCCACAGTCCTGGCACGTGTTCAGAGTTCTGTCCCGTGTGGGTTCAGGGAGCCCTCTTGGAAGTACCCACACGCCCACATTGCTCCCGCAGTTGCAAGGCCAGATTTCGTCCGTGTAATTCCCATGACTGCCCTGAGGCAAGGCTCCTCACCACTACACATAGTTTAAAACCCTGTCATTTTAAAAGGAGCCTGCTCAGGGAGAAAGGGGGCGCTCGCCAGTGTGGCCCCTTGCTGGGCCAACAGAGGAAGCTGGCACCAGGAGGCCTGAAAGGGCGCTATCATTTATGGGACACTGAGCGAGCCCGGCCCTCTGCTGGCACTTTCACAAAGATCGTCCCCTCCACCCCTAAAGACCCCTGGAGCAAGCATCATTGACACCAAGCAGAGTGGAAACATCTGGATGGAAACATCCATGTCAGAATGAGAGCGGCTCAGAAGCCTGGCCCTGGCTGAGCTGCGCAGACAGCTCAGGGAGTAGTGGAGGATCTCACTCTACCCCGTCGGCCCCCATTCAATACTGAAGGAGGGCAATGTGGGGAGGGCAGGCCGGGGAGGCAGGGGGTCGGGTAGCAGGGCAGGAGCCTGCTTGATAGGGATGAGGCCAGATGGACGGAAGGCACTGACCAGCTGTGGGGCAGGCAGACTGAGCAAATAAAGGTAGAGGGCACCCAGTTACATTCAAATTTCACATTAGCCGGAAAAAAAAAAATGTGTAGCATAAGATGTCCCACAGTCTCTGGCAGAGGCAATAGGGCTGAAGAGAAGGGACAAATATTAAGATCTGACTCAGAGGTAGGCTCTATGGAGACTGGCGATGATGAATGGATGCAGATGATGAGGATGTGGGGAATTCAAGGACGAGCCCCGGCCTCCAGGCTAGAACACCTGCGCGGCTGAGGCGGCCACTAAGTGAGAAAGGGAGACACAGCAGGGTCGGATTAGCAAGGGGGAGAGGTGGTACAGGCTCTCTTTCTGCTGACATTAAATGTAGAGTATCTGCCTGAGCCCTAGGTGGAGGCTGCAGGAGTTAAGGAAAGGCCTGGCCAGGGAGCTACTGGCCCTCAGATGGCATTCAAAGCCAGGGGTCAGGATGTGACAGCCTGGAGAGCGAGAACTAACATACCAGAGACATGGGCCAGACCAAGGCCTTAAAGACCCTCACCTGTTGAGGAGCACAGCCATGGAAACAGCCATGAGTTGGAACAGCCAGGGAGGAGGAGGTTGGTAAGAGGGCAACAAAGGGAGTTTCTAGAAGGCAGGGGTTGACCATGGTGGGTGCTGCAGGCAGGCCTGGTAAGTAACCCAGGGGAATGGAAACCAGTGTTCTGTGGACTGAAGAAAGAATTTGGGCCAAGCATATAGAGGCAACAAATGAGCCCGTGTCCATCAAGAAATCCTACGGGACAGCGGGGCTGAGGGGGGGGGTCTGCGTTGGTGTCCATCTGTGACCCTCGGGGGCACTTCCCCACAGGAAGCCATAGAGATGACCACCCTCCAACCAGCAGTGGGACCCCAGACAAATCCAGCTGAATGGAAACATAAACTATTTTAAATAGTGTATCTGGGGCGCCTGGGTGGCTCCATCAGTTAAGCGTCTGAGCCTTGATCTCAACTCAGGTCTTGATCTCGGGGTCGTGAGTTCAAGTCCCACATTGGGCTCCACGCTGGGCGTGGAGCCTAGTTTTTAAAAACAGGGGGAGGGAGTACATCCAGTGACACAGAAGGATGTGAGGGACCAACACACGTGGTACCCTCACACAAGGATCCTGACACGCACAACAGTGTGGATGGATTTCAGAATCATTACAGGAAGTGAAAGAAATCAGACTCCAAAGAGCATCTGTGGTGTGAGTACATTTATAAGAAGTTCTAGAAAGCAAAACTCACTGAGGATGAACTAAAGATCAGAAGAGCAGCTGCCTCTAGGGGCAGGATGGGGGTGGATTGGCTGGGCAGGGGCGTGAGGGAAAATTCTGGGTGATGGCAGCGGTCTGTGTCTTGATGGGGCTTGGAGTCACACAGGTGTGCACATTTGTCAAAACTCAGTAAACAGTACACTTAAGATTTGAACATTTCATTGCATGTGAAGTCTACCTGAAACAAAGGAACTGTATTTATTCAACTCTATTTAATGATATACACGTAGAGGTGTTTGGGGGTGAGGTGTGCTGACGTTTGCAACTCCCCTTTAAAGATATAGAAAAATAAGACGGCAGGTCGCCTGGCTGGTTCAGTTGGTTAAGCATCTGCCTTCAGCTCAGGTCGTGATCCCAGGGTCCTGGAATCGAGCCCTGAATCAGGCTCTCTGCTCTGCAGGGAGTCTGCTTCTCCCTCTCCCTCTGCCCCTCCCCCCACTCATGCATGTGCACACGTGCTTTCTCTCTCTTTCTCTCAAATTAATAAAATCTTTTAAGAAAAGAAAAGGAAAAGAATAATAAGATGGATTCATGGGCAGACAGAGAGACAGACAGATAAATGATGAAGGAAACAGTAAAATCTCATCCGGGTGTGGGTATAGGGATGTTCACTCAACTTTTTTCAAAACTCACTTAACTTTTCTGTATCCTTGAAATTTTTCATAGTAAAATGTTGGGGGGAAGTAGAGAAAAAGAATGTGAGAACACGTCATCCAACCCCAAAATATATGCTGACAGACAGAATGGTTGGTGGTTGTCAGAGGCGGGGTGTGGGGATGAGGGAAATGGAAGAAAGGGGTCAAAAAGTACCAACTTCTAGTTTTAAAATAAATAAGTCCTGGGGATGTCAAGTACAGCATGGCGGCGATCGTTCACAATACCGTACTGCATATTTGGAAGTTGTGAAGAGAATAAAAATTTTCACCACAAGAAACAAATGAGGGCGCCTGGGTGGCTCAGTGGGTTAAAGCCTCTGCTTTCGGCTCAGGTCATGATCTCAGCGTCCTGGGATTGAGGCTTCGGGCTCTCTGCTCAGCAGGGAGCCTGCTTCCTCCTCTCCCTGTCTCTCTGCCTGCCTCTCTGCCTACTTGTAATCTCTCTCTCTCTCTGTGTCAAATAAATAAATCTTAAAAAAAAAAAAGAAACAAATGATAACTGTGTGTGGTCTTGGATGTTAACTAGAGTTACTGGGGTGATCCTTTTGCAATACACACAAATATTGAGTCATTGTGTCCTACACCTAAAACTCATATAATGGTGTATATCAATCGTATCTCCATTTAAAAACAAACAGACAAGGATGCACGTTGAGCACACACTGTAGGTCAGGTCACACAGAGAGGGGAGTGGAGATGACGCAGAGGCTCAGAGCCTGAGGTGCCCCCTCTGAGTAACAGCCAGCTGAACTGACTCCTCAGACCAGAGAACAGTCACTGTCCCTTCTTAGAGGGGAGACACAGGTCCAGAGGCCCAGGAGTGAGATTAGGACGAAGGAAAAAAGCACATGTAGGTCTGCCAGGAACAGATTTAAAGAAATAGGTCTCTGGAGGCTGTGGGGAGAATGAACAGCCAGGTGGGCTGGCCCCCAGCATCTGGGATTGGGGTGTTTCGCACATCCTAGAAAAGTTAATGCACTCGGGCCTGGGAACAACCGCTTCAACTCCGTGGTGGAAATACGCTCCCATCTAATTTGCCCACCGGTCAGGAGTTTTGAAGAACATTCCAGCCCCTCTGTCTATACACCAGAAGAGTAGGAAACCTAGAATCTCCGCCCCCCACCACCAGGATGTAGCCTTAGAGACATTCATCACAGCACTGTGGTAAGAGTGAAAGTTTGCCGGGGTGCCTGGGTGGCTCAGTCATTAAGCATCTGCCTTCGGCTCAGGTCATGATCCCAGGGTCCTGGGTTCAAGTCCCGCATCAGGCTCCCTGCTCAGCAGGAAGCCTGCTTCTCCCTCTCCTGCTCCCCCTGCTTGTGTTCCCTCTCTCGCTATATCTCTCTCTGTCAAATAAATAAAATCTTTAAAAAAAAAAAGCGTGAAAGTTTGCCAACAGCCGAGGTGTGCATGGTGGGGGCTTCTGGTTAAGTCCTTTATGGTGGTTTATAAATGCAGAGGGATTCTATACAGCTACTGAAAATGAGCGAGGTAAATCTATAGGTCTTCGACTTTGAACAGTCCAAATCTTAATATAAAGTAAAAACAAAAAATATATTATATACATATATGTATATTTTAAAGATTTTATATATTTATTTGAACGAGAGAGAGCACAAGTAGGGTGGGAGAGGGAGTGGGCAGAGGGAGAGCGAGAAGTCCCCGCTGAGCAGAGAGCCCATCGTGGGACACCATCCCAGGACCCCGGTACCATGAGCCAAGCTGAAATCAGATACTTAACCAACTGAGCCACCCAGGCACCCCTATATATTTATTTAGTATTATATAATATGCTTTTTTCTTCCCTTTCTTCTTAGTAGTTTTCCATGTTGTTTAAAATTTTCACAATCGTCAAGTTCAATTTTAACAAAACCATTATTTTTAAAGATCATTTTGTAGGAGCTTTTAAAGTAAACTGATGTTTTTGACCTGCTGAAGAGACTGTCACTTAACCCCAACGGTTGACAGAGACCTCCTCTAGTCCTACCTTGAGTCAGGGACGGGGGGAGTGACTTCACGGATGGCCCTTGCTGGGCTAGGACTCTTCTCCCTGTCCCTCCCTGAGCCCCGAGACAGGAACAGCTACTTATTTTGTGGGGCCCAATGTAAAATGAAAGTATAGGGCCCCTTGTTCAAAAAGTTGTTAAAAATTTCAAGATGGCGACAGCAAGCCAAACCAAATGGAGCCAAGCGCAAGGCCTATGTGACCGCTCAGATCATAGGCCTGTGAGGCCAGCCCTGCCTGGCGAGACCTTCTGAGCAATTACAGAGTATTTGCTGGCAGAGAAACAGCCAGAGAGGAAGCCAGGAAAATGGTCAAGGAGGAGCAGGCCAGGGCCTCGAGATACTGTGGCCGAAGTGGGAAAGGGATTCACAGGGACCCTTCAACTCACCAAGAACCTCACCAGAGCTAGCACAATGAATATTCACCATATGCATTTGGAACCCTGGCCTTTTGAGATGGGTAAGGCTCCCGAGCAGTCTCCATGGGCACTGGGTGCCATGTAGGTTTAATTAGTAAGGGGGCAAGTCAGGAGGGCCTTCAGGGAAGGCGAGGCATAGGGGCAGCCCCCCCTGTGGTGTCCCCCGGCTGGCCCAAGGGAACCTTCTCCTGGGACTGCCCGCCCCTACCCTGGAAGTGAAATGGGCCTCACCCCACCCTGTCTCTGTGGGGCCTCAACCCTGCCCACCACATCGGGGCTGCTCCACGGAAAACCTGTCTCGGAGCCTCCCGTCCCCCTTCCCCACCCCCGCACCCCAGCTCCCGGGTCCCACAAAGAAAGCCTGTGTTGGGGCCCGTGGCGCTGAGCAAGCAGACAGCCCATACCTCCCCTGTGCCACTCAGCACAAAGACCGGTCTGTGCGCCCCGCCTGGAGGGCCCACCACCTCCCTTCCTCTGCCAGGCACTGGGACACAGCCATGGGAGTCTCCGGGGAGCCTCCGCTCAGAGTCTGCTGCGGCCCAAGTGGCCTGGAGACAGAGCCACGCTCAGGTGAGGTGTCTCAGAGGGCCTGGCAGGGCTGTGTGGTTTCAGAAAGTAGCAGCTGGTTCCAGGCTTTGCTGGCAGAATGTGGGCAGCCCCCAGCCTCGCGGAAGCCCCTTGCCCTCTCCAGGTTCAGTCCTGTTGGCCACTGAAAACTTCCACCAAGCTGTCCCCTAATCGGGGTCCCTGCCAGCAGCTTTCCCACACTCCCTCCAACCCACCCTAAATAAGACAGCAGCGATGGATACAAAGACCCACACAGACCTCCACTGTCTGCAGATAAAAGCCAATACATGCCCTGAACACTCAAAGTCCTCATCTCAGCCCACCCACTGTCTCATCTCGCCCCCTCCTCGGCCCCTGTGGCCCCAGTCCCATTTGACTTCGAGCTCCTGAAATACCCGTGCTCAGAGGGACCAGGAATACCCTTCCTGGGGTCCTCTCCAACCATTCAAGTTCTTCTCAACCATGTCAACCATTCAAATCCCATGTCCCCCAGTCTTCTCGATTCCCTAGTTCCTAGAAAAGAACCCTGCTCTCACCTCCAGCACCTGCACGGCCGTCCTTCTCCAGCTAAAGTCTCTCTCAGCTGCTCAGCCTGAGCTCAGAAGAGCGTAGAAATGGAGGATTCCATGCTTCCAGGAGCCAGCCGCTGCCTACAAGGGTCAGGAGTTGGTAGATAAATCCTGCAGCTTCCCCTTCCTGGTGAGACAATCCTAAGGTGTATCCTACCTGTGTTCTCAGGGGATCCCAGCAGAATGGAGTCCCAGGTGCCCACGCTCGCAACCACCCACAAACCCACCCACCATTGGCCTCCCCCTTCCTGTCTCCCTTTCCTTGTGCTTCTGGAATCATCCAGCAAATATGCTGCCTGGACCCAGGGCAGTGCTGGGAGTCGGCTTTGCTATAGCATAGCATCCCAGGCCTTCCCAGGCCTCCAGGCTCACCCCCTTCCTGGCTCACACGGATCACAAGCATTTGTTCCCTGCCTGTTACATACCAGGGAGCAATGACTGGGGGCAAAGAGAACATTCGGTGTGCCCCTGCCCCCCTTTTCCCTAGCTCTCACTGTGAGGGAAGGGGAAAGACAAAGAAAGCAGAATCTAGGAGAAGAAGATGTGGGAGATGGGGCAGGAAAAGGGGAGAGAGGGGTCATGTGGTGGGGTACCACTTCCTGGGGGACACGTAGGAGGATGCTTGCCACCACCCCCCCACCCCGAGATGAGCCGCTGGGTCCTGGCTCCCAGGCACCCTGGCTGGCTTCTCTAGAAAACCCCTCTGTCCTTGCTTGCACTCTGCTTCCCAGCTCATGGCCTGCCCTTCTCGCACCTGGAAAGCTGAGCCTGGAGGGATCGCGTTGCCCAAGCATCTAGTTCTCTAGTTCTCTTGCTGTTGGATCAGGACAGTCAGGCAGGACAGTCAGGCAGGAGACTGGCGGGTGGGGGGGGTGGGGAGCGTGCAGGGGTAAATACCCCGACCCCCCACTCCTCCCCTCAGTCCCCATAACCTGGCAGGGACTCTTTCTCCCCCTGGCCCTTCGGGTGGAGTGGGCACATCTCCCACGGCCGCTGGGGTGCCTCAACGCCTTAGGTTGGTTCCCTTCACTCTGCCCACCCGCTGTAAGCAGACTGTCTATTCAGAAAACATCCTTCATAATCCCCGCCGAGTTGCTGCTCCTGTCAAGTTGCCCTGAACCACACAGATCTGGATGACATCCGGCTCCAGCAAAGTGGCAAGCGTTCGGTATCCAACTCAGAGGACCTTGGTTCGACTCCCCACTTCCAATTTCTTGCCTTCTCTCGGCCTTCATTTCCACATCTGGAAAATGGGTACGATCATAGTTGTGCTAACCGCCTTGGTATTCTCAGTGTGGCAGATGACAGACCCTCAGGGGAGATGCAGTGGGAATTATTTTTTTTTAATTTTATTTATTTATTTATTTGACACAGAGAGAGAGAGATCACAAGTCGGCAGAGAGGCAGGCAGAGAGAGAGGAGGAAGCAGGTTCCCCGCTGAGCAGGGAGCCAGATGCGGGCCTCGATCCCAGGACCCTGAGATCATGACCTGAGCCGAAGGCAGAGGCTTTAACCCACTGAGCCA
Organism: Ailurus styani; assembly: GCA_002007465.1. Classification (NCBI taxonomy): domain Eukaryota; kingdom Metazoa; phylum Chordata; class Mammalia; order Carnivora; family Ailuridae; genus Ailurus; species Ailurus styani. The sequence continues at coordinate 548,449 of LNAC01000564.1, read as the reverse complement.
CCCAGGCGCCCAGATGCAGTGGGAATTATGGAAAGGCACTGGGGACTCCAACAGGAAGGAGGAACTAGACACGGGTATTCGTCGCCGGTTCTTTTTGTCTCTCTGCGTCCACACGGCTCTCATGCTTCCCCTTCCGCCACACCTCATGTGGGGCCAAATATGGTTTCCCCTCAACTCACGAGTTCGTGTATTCTAAATATAGGCTGTATTCCGCCAAAATGGGCTCACACTTGCCTATTGTACCGCAAGCTGCTTTTATTCACTTAGCACCAGGAAGCACAGCCCCACGTTCATCAGCGCCCCCAGCCTCCCTGCGGACACTGTGCCAGGATTTACTCCATGGACCTGTCCCCTAGCCTAGCACATGAGCATGTTTTCACGGCAACCATCACTGGTGTCCAGAACACACGTCCCTTCCCCCACACCACCACCCAGGAGCCCTTTCAAAGCGAGGGACCGACTTATTCTCCCTCTCAGTCCCCCCTCCCAGCCCAGCCCCTGATCTGGCTTTCGTCAGAAGCCCACCACTCTCTCTCCCGTCCTGCTTTGACTTATTCCAAGCTTTCTGAAGATACCCCCTTGGGGATGAATCCATCTTCGATCTGGCCCATGTTCCCTGGCAGCTGTGACTTTCAAAATGTAGTTGATTCTTGCACCAAAGAGACACAAAGCTACTCTTCTCTCCTTCTCCAAAGGCCAGCTTTGCTTTTTAAGTTGAAACAAGAGCGATTCGATTGAATGCACACGTCCACTTCTCTCCTGAGGCCTTCAAGAGGGGAAGAGGATACCACAGAACTTTCTTAAAACATTGCACAAAGTAAAATTTTGAGTATCATGTCAGCCACAGTCCCTGGGGTCCCAGATGGGAGCACTCAAACTGGGCAATTTGAGGGGAGTTTGATAAAGACACCATTTACAAAGATGCAGGTGGGATTTAGGACACCGACCCAGGGTCACGTGGAAGGCTGGGACCAGCAACATCAAGGAACCATTCCCAAGGGTGAGGGACTGATTACTGGAACCCAGAGAGAATGACAGTGTGGAGAGGGTCCTGGACAGGAGCTGGGACCTTCAGGGGACAGATGCACCTAAGCTTGGGGACCCAGAAAGGAAGCTGGGGGCCAGGGCTGGGGAGGTAGTACAAATACCCAGACGTCACTTTCCTCTTGCCCTCCCGATAGCCTCCCCTTGGATGGACCCAACTGGAAGCTAGGTGTCATGGCTGCCATTGCTACAAACTACGTGTCCAGCATCCCAGAACACAAGTCACAGTAGACAGGGATCAGGGAGGGCTGAGAGGAGGGCAGGAAGGGAGAGCAACGGAAGGTAATTTTCCACAAATGCTTTGAAAGTATGCAATCTGATTAGAAATTATGAATTTAGTGAACAGAAACTAGAGAGTGATTACTTGCACAACTAAATGTTTTTGGGTTTGTTTTTTTATTTTTTGGTTTTTTGGCTTTCAAACATTTTCAAGCAGTTGCCTTTAAATAACAAATATCCCCCTGCCATTAAAATATGGTTCCACTTATGGCAAATTCAGCTTCCTCAGAGCTGTTCAGGATCCCAGACATTCAGGTACAGACAAGAATGGCACAAACAGAGCTTTACGCCTCTGGTAAATGTCCCCTCCAGCGACCTCCTTAATTGCATCCAAGTTGGGGAGGGCAGATACTTCCCGAGAAGGGCATGCTGAAAGGGAGAGCAAACTCTGGAAAGCCACAGAATGCCAACCATCCATTCCATGCAGGCACAAATTAACCTATAAAGGTCACCCCACCATAAGTGCCTGAGCGCTGATCGAAAACACCAGCCTGTTCTCCCCAACGGCTCTCACAGATATTCTGGGCGACCTTCCACCCTGAACTCTGATCTCTAAGTATCCAATCAGCAGGGTCTTTCTCAAAGATGTTCTCTCTTGAAGCTCCCATCAGGAACACCCTCATCTGCACTATGCACCCTCTGCCTTGGGTAACCCGGCAGCTGGCCAGTCTTTTCCAAGGAAAGTCCTTCTAAGGGGATTTCTCTCTGTTCCCAGAGTCCCAGCTATGACACATCCCTGCAAAGTTGTGTCTTGCTGATAATAACTGAGCATATGACACCCGTAGAGATAGTAGACTCCTCATCCAGCTGAGGGTTCTGCTCCAGTCCAAGATCTAAGACGCCCACAGAGGCCAGGGCCAGCAGACACATGGCTGAGCCCAGCATCCCAAACCCCGCTCTAGAACAGCACGTCAGCCAACACTGTGCTGGACATGATCTCAAGGACATAAGTCAAGAAACAGACAAATCCCAGCGTGCCTCCAAGACCACTTCAAACACATCGTGCTCAGACCCTCTCCTTCTGGTTTAATCTCTTCCCACCTTGTGCAAATGGAGAATGATGGCTTCATCAACTTGGAAAATGGATCCAAAAAGCACCAGCCCAAACCAAGCAAGGACAAACAGCCACTAAGGTCAGAAGACCCTGTGCTATTTTGAACCACTGACCTTTTCAGGCAAATCCCAGCAAAATCTCTCCCTTGACACCATCTCTGAGACATCAGGTTGGGGGGGGGCACAGAGGCTTTACTGCGGGCCCGTTCAGCAACACCTCCATGTCCTCTTGAAATGCCCATTGTTCCCTGGCGTGGTGGCCGTGGACTGGCCAGTCCCTTATGTCATATTTGCTCAATGGAGGCCATTGTCTCTGGCCAGCAGCACACGGCTCTGGTCTTCACAATGCTCTGCCCTCCCCGCGAGCCCAGCTCCGTGGGCAGTGTAATGGGGTCCTGGCCGGGCTCAAAGGAGGCCTTCACTCCCTCCCAGCACGTGCAAGAGTCCCACTGGCAGGACCGAGGAGGGGAGCTCTCTGTCCCTGAACTAGGGCCAGAACTCAGCCGACCCGAGTGAGGGCAGATCCCATCCCACCCTCCCGCTCCAGTCGTTCCTGATGTTCCTCTGGCTGCATCACACCCCCACCCCCTGTCCCTGAGATAGCAGGCTTCCAGATGGAAGCAGCCACCTCAAGCACCCACCTCCCACGTCACATAGGGCCAGCCTGCATGATGGGCTGTAGAAATGCCAGTGTGAGATGAGTCCAGGGTGGGCATGGTGGCTCCCACTTTGCTCTCCCTGAGGTCACTCCCTCTGGGGAGGGCCAGGGGCCAGGCTGTGAGGACCCTCTGGCAGCCCCGTGGAGAGGGCTGCAGAGTGGAGAATTGAGGCCTCCCGCTCACGGCAAGCAGGAAGTTGCATCTACAGAAGTGAGCCATTTTGGAAGCTGATCCCCTGGCTCCAGTCAAGCCTTTGGGCAAGGGGGAGAGGGAGAGGCAGACTCCCCACTGAGCAGAGAGCCCGACTCGGGACTTGATCCCGGGACCCCGGGTTCATGACCTGAACCAAAGTTAAATGCTTAACCAACTGAGCCACCCAGCCACCCTGACCCAGTGCTTCTTAATGTCACCCTCATGAGAGACCCAGAGTCAGGCCTGCCCTGTGAAACCCTCCTGGACTCTGGACCCACAGAAACTGAGACGATAAATGATTATTATTTTTCAGGCCACTATGCTTTGTTACACAGCATTGGTGAGCGTAATACTCCGGGTGATAAAATCCGAAGAGGTCAGCCTCTGGAGGCTCAGGGCAGAGTGAAGATGGGCAGAGAACAGACCTGGAGGGGAAAACTCACTCAGCACTCTTCGTTTCCTGATTCTTTACCATGGGCCTCTTATTTGAAACAGAAAGAAGGCAGTGTTAAAAGTGGAATGAAGCTGTCCAATGAGCTCCAACCAGCAGTGAGCACAGAGGACCATCCCCTCCTCTGAGCTGGACACTACCCTCCCCACAGAGTGCTCCAAATCATGTCCTTATAAAAAACGACACCCCTTGGGGCACCTGGGTGGCTCAGCCGTTAAGTGTCTGTCTTCGGCTCAGGCCATGATCCTGGGGTCCTGGGATCGAGCCCTGCATCGGTCTCCCTTCTTGGCAGGAAGTCTGCTTCTCCCTCTCCCATTCCCCCTGCTTGTGTTCCCTCTCTCACTGTCTCTCTCTCTCTCTGTGTCAAAGAAACAAATAAACAATCTTAAAAAAAAAAAAAAGACACCCCACCATTGACTACTAAAACCCCGAGTTCTTTTTCCTATAAACTACTGCCCAGCCAGACCCCCACAACCAGCTCTGTTTTGGACAAAGGATTTTTCTTTTAAAATCTAGCTTTCTCACTGAAAAAAAATTAAATTAAGATATTAAAAATACATATATAAATAAAATAAAATAAAAATAAATTTATATATATTATGTTGTAATGTATTATATATTATATAATATATAACTATATATTTGTATAATTACATATAATATATTATAAATTATATATATTATATAAAATAATTATATAATACAGATTATATATTAAAAATAAATAAATAAGTAAAAATAAAATCTAGCTTTCTCTCTTGTGAGCTTCATCTCAACTTTATTCTAAAGTTTCAATCTATCCAAATGACTCATCTCAATGCAGCTATCACAGTCACTCTTCCCTCCCACATCGGGTCACCTGTACATTTGGCACCATAGTTCCTTGCTATCTGCATCTGGAAGGTTGATTGAGGGGCACCTGGGTGGCTTAGTCAGTCAGGGCCGGGATATTGAGCCTCACGTCAGGCTCTGTGCTCTGCGGGGAGTCTGCTCAGGTTTCCCTCTCTCCCTCTCCCACTGCCCTCCCTCCCTCCCCCAAAAAACACAGTTGACTGAAAGAGTGACCTGAACAGAGCTAACCCCAGAGCCCTTTGGCACGCCTCTGTGGACTCCCCCACTGCCCAGGTAACAGAGACTCCTTGATGATGTGCACTTTGTACAGAGTTGTACAACTTGCCATAAATCCCCTGGAAACACTCCATTTTTATTAGCCTTTATTACAATGAGTTTGCTGGGACATCCGGGTACCTCAGTCAGTTAAGCATCTGCCTTCAGCTCAAGTCATGATCCCAGGGTCCTGGAATCAAGCTCTGGGCTCCTTGCTCAGCAGGGAGCCTGCTTCTCCCTCTGCCTGCTGCCCCCCCGCCCCCCGTTTGTGCTTGCTCTCTATCCCAAATAAATAAAATCTTTTTTCAAAAAGTTTAAAAAATTAATAAATAAATAATAAAGTGGGTTTACTCATTCCATCCACCAGCGCCATCTACAGGGGACGTTTCCTTAGCTTGCGTATTAGTTTCCTCCAGTTGCTATAACAAATTACCACAAGCTAAGTGGCTTAATACCATAGAAATCCATCCGATCACGGTTCTGGGAGCCAGCCTGTGAAACCGAAGCATCTGCAGTGCTGTGCCCCCTCTGAAGTCTCCCATCCCTGCCTCTTCCAACTTCTGGGGGCCACTGACACCCGCTGGCTTGTGGCTGCCTGTCCAATGTTCAAGTCTGGCACCTTCCAGTCTTGCTCTGCTCTGTCTTCACATCACTTTCTCCCCTGCTGAGTGTCAGTTCCCTTCTGCCTGTTTCTTAAAAAAATATTTGCAATGGCATTCAGGGGCCACCCAGGTAATGCAGGATAATCTACCTATGTCAAGATCCTTAGTCACACCAACTGAGACCCTTTCTTCCCTATGACATTTGCAGGATCCGGGGATTTGGCCCTGATATTTTGGGGAGGGTTGTTGTTCAGCCCACAACAGTTTGGCACGCTCACCCCCTCTGCCAAACTTTCCCAAGTGGGCCTGGTGTTCTTTTCTAATGGTTACAGACAAACTATGTCATGCTCTGTTCTATCATCTTCCAAAAGTCAACATAGACATCACCTGTCTCTACTTTCTGGAATCCACTTGAGACCTGTACTTCCCTGGGTCACATCGATCTAGACATAAAAATGGGGTCATGATAGGCAAAAAAAGAGCATTCCTCAAATCTGCCATTATTGCTGGTTCTCCAGCCTCCTAGAAATGTCAGGAACCCTGAGGGGGTGGGGAGCACCTGGCTGGCTCAGTTGGCTGAGCACACCTCTCAATCTCGGGCTTATGAATTCGAGACACACGTTGGGTGTAGAGATTACTTAAAAATTAAAAAAAAAATCTTTAGAAATGTCAGGAACCCCTAAAGTGTATCTCTTAAGAGGGGGCAGCCTAGAAATTGAGGTCACAGTTTCCCAACTCAGACTGCCTGGGCCTGAATCCTGACCCTGTCACCACGGCCAACTGTATTTTCTGAAGATGGCCACAAAAATATCTCCTATCCTACACATTCTTCTGCATCAAGCAGTGGAGCCCATTTCTCTACCCCCTTGAATCTGGGTGACCCCTACATGATTTCTCCAACAGAATATGATGCACCTGACCCAGCCATGCCCATAGAGTATGATGGATATGACACTGGGCCATTCCCAGGCAAAGCTTCTAATTGGACTCATATTTTCTTTTTTTCTTTTTTTTAATTTATTTTTGAGAGACAGAGAGCATGAGCAGAGGAGAGGGGCAGACGCAGAGGGAGAAGCAGACTCCCTGCTGAGCAGGGGAGTCTGACGCTGATGTGGGGCTTGATCCCAGGACCCTGGGATCATGACCTGAGCTGAAGGCAGACGCTTAACCAACTGAGCCATCCAGGTGCCCCTGGTCTTGAATTTTCTTATTCCTGCCTCTCAGAGTATTCATTGTTAGGATGCTTCTCCCTGAAGCCAGCCAGCATACTGTGAGGAAGCCCTCATCACACAGAGAGACCACTTAAAACTCTCTGACTGACGCCCCCATCAAGATTCCAGCTTGGGAGTGAGGCTTTGTGGGTGTCCAGCCCAGGGGAACCTTCAGAAGCTTCCAGCCCACAACCCCCCAACATCTGACTGCAACCACACAGACCCTAAGCGAAAACAACCCGGCTGAGCTCAGTTGACACACAGATGATGAGTGATAATAGGTTGCTGTCTTCAGCCATTGAGCTTTGCAGTGGTTTATTGTACAGCAATAGACACTCAGACAAGCCACTTAGGAACTGTGTAACCTGAAGCACATGGTGTTAGTTAAGAAGCAGACCCGGCAACAAAGACTTGGTGTGTGTTGTTTATCTTCGTGGTGCTTCCAAGAACTACAGGTGGGAGAGTGTGGGAGTGAGAACAGAGAGGAGGAGGCAGGAAACAGAAGAACACTTAGGAGCAGGTGACTGCTATGACCAGTCCTTCTGGGGACCCTCTGAGAGAGTCCAAAACTCATCTCACAATTGTCTCATCAAGAAAATGGTGCAGCCACTGTGGAAAACAGTATGAAGTTTCCTCAAGAACTTAAAAATAAAATTACCATATGATCCAGCAATCACACTCCTGGGCATATGTCCAAAATAATTGAAAACAGAATCTCAAGAGATATTTGCATACCCCTCTTCACTGCAGCATTATTTCACAAGAGCCAAGAGCCAGGTGTCCATCAATGGATGAATGGATAAATAAGGGATGGACTAGAGCTACAGTGGAATATTCTTCAGCCTAAAAAATAAAGACATTCTGTCCCATGCTACCACCTAGATGCACGTTGAAGACATCATGCTAAGTGAAAAAAACCCATCACAGAAGGATAGATCCTGCCCAACTCCGCTCAGATGCTCTATGTAAAGTAGTCAAGTTCATAGGAACAGAAAGTAGAATGGTGGTTGTCAGGGGCTGGAAGGGAGGGGGAAAAGGAGAATTGTTCAATGGATACGGAGCTTCAATTTTACAAGATGAAAAGTTCTCGAGATCTGTTGCACAAGGTGCATATAGTTCATACTACATACTGTGAACTTAAAAATAGTTAGGATGGTAAATGAGTTTTTTGACCCAATAAAAAAATCATCTTATCAAGGAGCAAAGAAGTTGGGGTATTTACCATCAATTCCCTGGTTGCGGGTTGCTTTTGGGGTATTAACTCCCATGCTCCCAAGGCCAGAGAACGTCCCAGAGAAGAGACGCAGGAAGCCACGAGCACAAATGGGGGCCTCTGGGGTGAGCTCCAGGTGACCAAGGACATTGGGTGGGGCGCTGACGGGATACACCACACCACCTACGTCGGAGTCTCACTTTCCATGTCTATAAAATGGAAATGAGAAATACCCACCTGGACAGACAGCTGTCAATGCTATTTTGGGTGACATACGCTCCCTGCGTGCCCCCCCAGCGCCCCCTCCCCCGTCCCCAGTCTGAATCAGGCATGCGCAGTTGCAACAACCCCAAGGCCACACTCGCTTCTATTTTTCCAAATCAGTAAAATATTGCTCAGCTCCTGACTTCTGAAACCAGCCTCGGAGTTTTGCAAAGATCGGGGCAGTGGCTCTGGGCTCTCCAAGCCAGCCCCACGCGTCCTCTCTGGGCTAAGTTCTCTCCTTCTCGGCTTACAGATGTTGTCCTGGCTGAGTGAAGGGGACGCACAGGCAGTCCTTGCTCCCAGGCCTTCTCAAACATCACATCACCTTCCCCAGCGGAGAAGACTTAGCTCTTCCTTATTTTGATTCATGCTCCAAGCACAGCTCTCAAAGCCCTTTCTGGAGGCTGCCAAAATATTAGCAGGGATTATAGCCGGTTGTAGGGCTCAGGGAGTAGGTGTTTTCTTCTTTCTGCTTTCTTGTGTTTTCCACAATAGGCACATTCTATTTTTTATTGACAGAAAAACACATTAGTGTTTTTTAAGCAAGCAATTTAAAAGCTCGTGCGGTAGGCTTCGGGAGGTTTCACAGCCTCTGCTCACTCTAGGCGTCAGCTTTGCAGACATAACCCTCTCCAGTTTTTTCCTTCTCTGCCTTGAATCCTTGGCTTTGTACCTTTGCTCCTGTCCTTTGAAAATCTGAGCTAAATTGCAGTTGCTCGTGCAAACCGCAACAGCCTCCCTAGATGCTTTTTGATTTTCCTTCTCACTGGGAATACTTATTAACCAAATTTGTCTTAAAATCTCCACAACCAGGAAATTGACCTCATTCTCCTGAAACGATGCACCAAGAAGAATGCAACACCTCTGTCCTCGAATTCTTGCCAAAATGCACACAGGGAGTGGAATCATGAGGAAATGTCAGACAGACCCAACATGAGGGGCGTTCTCCAGAGTCACTCTTCAGAAACATCAATGTGGTGAAAGACAAAGAAAGTCTGAGGACCAGTTCCAGCATGGAGGGGAAAGTGGACAGCGAATTGCAACATGGGATTAGGGATATTGTTTAGCTATGTAGAACGTTATTGGGACCCTCGGGGAAATCCGAGCCTGGATAAGATTTCTAGATAATTGTATTGAATTGATATGTTTCCTGAGTTGGGCAATTACATTGTGGTTACATAAGAGAATGTCCTCTATATTTTTAGGAATTATACAATTGGAGCTTTGAGGGGTAAAGGGCATCATGTCTGCAATTTATTCTTGTATGATTCAGGAAAAAAAATTACACACACGCACATTGAATCTGGGTGAAGAGTAAAAAAATTCTTTGTTCTATTCTTGCAGTTTTCCTAGAAGCCTGAAACAATGTGAAAATAAAAGAAGTTGAAAGATAAAAACAATCCAGCAGATCTCGGGCACCAGAGGCATTTTGCCCCTGGGGACGGTGAGCTCCATGACAAAGACATCTCTGTCCTGTCTGGGGGCTAGTCCCATCTCTCACCCACTGTTCCAATTCCTCGCTGACCCTTCAGAGTTTCTACCCAGGACTAAGAATCCCTTTCTCTAGTGAAGACAAAAGGGCCTTTCCCATCCAGCTCCAAAGCAGGAATCCCCTGCAGCGGACCCCCATCAGGTCAGTTGAAACAGTGCTTCTCAACCTCGGGAGACGTTTAAAACTCCAAAGCTTGGAAATCTCCCTAGATCAAAATCTCTGATGGTGGGACCCAAGCACCAGGGCCTTTTAAAGCTGTTCATGTGATTCTACTGAGTAGGCAAGACTTTAAAAAATTGACTTTGCCTTCCACCCAAAAAGACTGAAAAATGTCCTGCCTGGGTAACATTTACAGACCAATCAAACCAGAAGCTCTAAGGTTAGGACCCAAGCAACAGATTTTTTTAATTCTCCAGGAAATTATACCTCCCTGATGCTGATTTTTGACAACAAACAAATAGGGACGCCTGGGTAGCTCAGTCGGTTAAGCGTCCTATTCTTGAGCTCAGCTCAGGTCTTGATCTCAGGGTCGTGAGTTGGAGCCCCATGTTGGGCTCCACACTGGGTGTGGATTGAGACAATCTTGTTGCTTCAAGTGTGGCACTGAGTCCAGCAATAGCGGTCTCATCTGAGAGCATGCCAGAAATGCAGACTTTCAGACCTCCTGAGCCAGAATCTGCACGTTAACAAGATTTCTAGGGGATTTGTGTCCACAGGAAAATTTGAGGAACACTGCTTTAAAGGAAACCGACAGCATCTCACACACATTGTGTGTGTTAAAGCCTCAAGCGTTGAGGACCCTGGATGAGATGGATGCAGGTGGAGAACCCCCAGTAATATGACCAAAAACAAAACAAAACAAAACAAAAAAAAACAACAAAAAACCTCTAGTCAAAGAGGTGACAAGTGGAAGCAGCCAATCCATTGGACCCAGAATGGGAGTCCCAGCTGGTCCGTGTTTGTCCAGCCCTGATCATGGTCAGGACACTGATGGGGAAGGAGAGAGCAGAAGCCTTGCAGGGGTTAACTATCCAGACAGCATAGGTGGGAACAAAGACCCTGCCCCCTTGCAAGACAGCTCAGTCCCCCCCCGAATGCCCCTTGGTTTTGACCTCTGGATGAATGAAATTGACATAGCAGCCTGACTCCTAGCAAATACATTTGTTTGGTGTTCTTGACCTTGGATTGTGTCTTTACCCTGATTTAGCCCCCATAGAGACATTTAGCAGGAAGACCACCAGCTCAGGGCTAGGTGGTCTGTCTCGGCCGCATCATTCTCAGAGGAAACACCTTTCACTGAGCACTTACTATCTGCTGGTGCTGCCCTGAGGACTGTCCTTCACTCAGTCCTCCCCGTAATCTTGAGGTTGGTGTCCTTACCCTCCAATTTACAGATGAAGAAACTGAGGCACAGAGAGATGAACTCACATGCCCATGAACATAACAGCGATTAAGTGGCAAGGCCAGAATTGACTCCCACATCTCTCTGGCTCCACAGTCTTACACTAAACCAACCGGAAATGGAAATCATCATCAGAGATACTGGTGAGGAGGAGGCTTATTGGACGCTTCTCTGTTTTTGCATTTCCTCTCTTGCTTTTTCCTTTGCCAAAATGACAGGGAAAAAACGACCCCCAAACTGGGCTCCCTGAGGGGCGCCTGGGTGGCTCAGTGGGTTAAAGCCTCTGCCTTTGGCTCAGGTTATGATCTCAGGGTCCTGGGATCAAGCCCCGAATCGGGCTCCCTGCTCAGCATGGAGCTTACTTCCTCCTCTCTCTGCCTGCCTCTCTGCCTATTTGTAATCTCTTTCTCTCTCTCTGTCAAATAAATAAATAAAATCTTAAAAAAAAAACAAAACTGGGCTCCCTGATACAATGACCACTGGACATATGTGACTATTTAAATTTAAACTAATTAAAATTACACAAAATTTGAATTTCAGTTTCTCAGTCCCAGTAACCATATTTCAAGTACTCAATGGTTGGTTACACATACTACTAAGGACTAGTGAAGTTGGACAGCTCAGATTGTAGAACGAATTGCCCAAAGTTCTATTGGACAGCACTATTCCCAAAAATGTTACATATCCTGTGCTACCCAAGTCGACTCTCCATTCAGAGTAAACTTTTTTAAAATAAAACTTCAAATCCACAAAGTTTACTTTTACACTGTTCTGTATGTCACAGGAAAACCAACATGTGCAACAGGAGGATCAGGCATTAGAAGGGAGGCACCTACTGGCAGCACGTGGGATTACAACCTAGCACAAGCAGACACTGGAAACTAGCCAGAGACTGGTATCCAATAGCAATTAGCGGGATAGAAGTGGATCCACCCCATGACAGGAAAGGATCACAGATGAAGTACTGGAATGAAAAACTGAGTCAGAAAATGCAACCACCACCGGATTAAAATCCCCTGTATTATATCCCTTATGGCAGGCACCAAGGACATACATAATAAATGGCAGTTATTTAAATAATGGATCAGTTGATTGATTGATTGATTCTGAGTATTCCAGAACTGAACCACTGAGCATTTAATGCACAGCATTTTTTCCCCAATTGGACACATCTCTTATATTATGAATTCAACACAGAAATAGGATTTGCTGGGGGCGCCTGGGTGGTTAAGTCGGTTGTGAAATCAACTCTTGATTTCAACTCAGATCATGATCTCAGGGTCGTGGGACTGAGCCCGTGCAGGGTGTGGGGTTTGCATGAGATTCTCTCTCTCCTCCTTCTGTTCCCCACGCCCCCTCATGCTCTGTTTAGGCAATTTCTTCGAAAGAAACAGAGAAAGAAAGAGTGAAAGAGAGAAGGAAGGAAGGAAGGAAGGAAGGAAGGAGGGAGGGAGGGAGAGAGGGAGGGAGGAAAGAATAGGATTTACTGTTTCAAACAACTTAGCTGACACAAAAGTGTTCAATCATTAGGGAGATTAGGACGTCAGGAAATCATCAAGAACAAGAAGATGTCAAAATGTTCAAGTCTCTGGTAGAACATGAGAAGATGGTCCTGTTTTTTCCTTCGGCCCAAGGTGGCACTAATGAGAGACAGCTTGCCTGATTGGGAGAGGAATCAGACCCCAAATCACTCATTTATCCATTCACTTCACAAATCCCAATCCATCTGCTTGGGAGCCAAGGGTAAATCTGATAGAAGCTGCTTATCTGAGTCCTGTGCACGCAAATGACACATAACGTTAATCGCCAGTCTGGAAACCACCCTGGGCAGAGCAAATGTTTAACAAAGACCTGAGCTGGGGAAAGCAGCCTGTGGTCCCTGAGGAGCTCGTCTGGGGACCCAAGCTTCTAGATGTCAGGAGACCTGCACTATTGGAGGTAAATCTTGACCCTGAAGAAATTGGAATGTAGATAGTGATACAATCCCAGTGGATGTGGAGGACCCCCACGTTACCAGGGAGGTTTTTCATGGGACCCAAGTAGGCTGATTAATAAGCCTGAGTCAGGACTGTATTAGCAAGCTGGTTGCCTAGGGCCACTTACGGGCCAGTTGTCCAAAACTGGAGGCAACCCAGGGTCCAGCCCAGCTTCAGAGGATGGGAAGAGTAGATCATGGAGAATATCATTCATCGTAAGATCCCCAACAACCTACCCTCCAAACACACACACATGTGCCCGCCCACACAGGATAGTCCCCCCACTTGATGAACTTTAACTGGTTTCCAGTCATGCGCCACCTGCTGTTCTGGTGCTGGGGAGAGAGAGACTGATAAGCCTCAGGGAGCTGGGGGCAGATTCATTAAGAAGGGCCCTTCTCTCCCTCATCCTCCTCTTCACCAGCCTTCTTGAGCCCCCCTCTCAATTCCTGACATAAGTAAGTCACCATCTCATGACATTTCTGCCCTTTACTAAAAGGTCTCAGAGACCCAACTAAAAAAAAAAAAAAAGCCAGAACAAAACAAAAACAGGCAAATAACTCGAACTAGCACTTCACACAACAGGAATACCCAAATGGCTGGGAAACATGTGACGAGATGCTCCCCATCATTGATTACAGGGAAATGCTCATTAGAATGACAAGGGCAGTGACTGCACTCCCTAAAATGGCTGAAATCAAACCTTTGAAGATGTCAAGGTGGGTGCGGATGTGGAGAGACCAGAACGCTCATGGACTGTTGGAGTATAAATAGGTACAAGCACTTCAGGGGACTGTGTGGGCAATTCCTTCTAAAATTAAAACATACACTGAGGCTCCTGGGTGGCTTAGTTGGTTAAGCATCCGACTCTTGATCTTGGCTCAGGTCTTGATGTCAGGGTCATGAGTTCAAGCCCCGCTTTGGACTCCAGGCTGGGCATGGAACCTACTAGAGAGGAAAAGGGAAAGGGGAGGGAAAGAGAAAAGTGAAAAGGAAAGGGAAGGGAAACAGAAAAGGGAAAAGAAAGGAGAGGGAAGGAAAGGAGAGGAAAGGAAAGGAAAGCAAAGCAAAGCAAAGGAAAGCAAAGGAAAGCAAAAGGAAAAAGAAAGAAAGGAAAGGGAAAAGGGGGTATAAAAGAAAAGAAGAAGGAAAAGACATTATACATACACTTAACCCATGACCAGGCAGTTCCACTCCTGGGTATATACTCAAAAGAAATTAGCATGTTTATGCACACCAAAGGACATGTACAGAAATGTACATCATGGCTGAATTGGTAATAGTGGAAAACCCACCAACTGAAGAAGGATATATTGTGTACAGCACAGAATAAAAATGAGTGAATTGCTCTTACATGCAATAATAGGGATGAATCTCAAAAACGGTGTTGAGGGAAAGAAACCAAATACAAAAGAACACATCCCATATAACAATGTATACTAAATAAGGGGAGCCTGGATGGCTCAGTCGGTTAATTGTCTGCCTTCGGCTCAGGTCATGATCCCAGGGTCTTGTGATCGAGCCCCGAACTGGGCTCCCTACTCGGCAGGGAGCCTTTTTCTCCCTCTCCCTTTGCCTGCTGCTCCCCCTGTTTGTACTCTCCTGCTCTCTCTGTCAAATAAATAAACAAAATCTTTTTTAAAAATTTAAAAAACCATGTGTACGAAGTTCAAGAACAGGCAACACTCATATGTGTCAATAGAGGTCAGAATGGTGGTCACCGGGTGGGCTGGTGAGAGGTAGGGATTGACCAGAAAAAGGACTCGAAGGGACTTCCTGGAATGAGGGAAATGTTCTCCGCGCTGATCTGGGTGATGGTTCCACAAATGTATACATAGGTAAAAATTCATCAAACTGCCCACTTCGGATCTGTGCATTTTACCGGATGTAGACTATGCCTCAATAAAAAAGGAAAAACAATTAAAAGTCTTGGGTGACCACACTTGATAGAAGCATGGCTGAACCCCCAAAGCTTGCATTTGATACAGTGGACACAGTCATCTGGGGGTTTAATAGAACAGCCTCTCATGCAGTCTCTTCCCAAAGCCCTTGGCCACAGTTTCAATACTTACTGTTCTCTGGTACCAAAAGACCAGAGAAACAGACGCATTTCTTTCCAGCAGAGGTGATGGCCCTGCGCAGAGCTTACCAGGGACTCACTCCCCTGAGTTGTCCTCTTACTGCTCCCACAGAACCCAGGGCCAGGCACCCTAGAAAGCCAGGCCTGCTCAGAGCTCCTGAGAGGGGCCCCACGGGTCCTTAGAGGGAATTTATGGTGACCTGAGCTCATCGGACGCACAGAGCTGGCCGGTAAGGAAAAGCCAGAGGAGGTTGGCTTACCCATCCAGGTAGGTCTCCTTTCCTACTCACTTGTGTTGCTGGTGGGAATATATACTGGTATAACCTCCATGAAACAGGCGGGCCAGCAGAAATCTATCAAAATTACACATGCACATACCCTACACTTCCACCTCAAAGTATTTATTTTGCATATAAATTTGCACACATATGAAACCAGACATGGACATGGTTATTTATTGCTTCACTTTCTGTAACACTGCTTGGCCAGGAACAACACAAATGCTTCTCAGTAGGGTCATCAAAAAATATTTTGATTAAATTATTTATTTTCAATATTTATTATTTAATATATTTTTAAATATATTTTTTAAAGTGTGGAACATACCAACAATGGATACTATTCTGATACAAAAAAGTAATGAAGATGCTCTCTATTTACAGACATGGATTGTTTTCAAGATATATATATATTTTTAAATATTTTCTTTATTTATTTGAGGGAGAGAAAGAAAGCAAGAGCAGAGGGAGAAGGAAAAGCAGATTCCCCGCTGAGCAGGGAGCCCGACACAGGCTTGATACCAGAACCCTGAGATGATGACCTGAGCCAAAGGCAGACGCTTAACCAACTAAACCACCCAGGTGACCCACCAAGATATATTTTTAAGTGAAAAAATAGCAAGATGCATAACAGTCCTACAGTATAAAACCATTCATGTCTAAAAAATAATAAAAGATGTGTAAGTCAGACTCAGAAGATTATATTTGTTTATGAATCTCCACAAAAAAGTCTGTGAGAGTCCTCTATCCTCTTAGATTTAGCACATGGGGGCCTGCAGATTAAACTGACAAGAGACAGATCAGCAAGAGAAAAGACAGCTTATTAACATACACAACACACACACATCCATTACTCATTACTCATACTCATTACTCAGTGATGAGTGACTTAAAGTGGTCACTAGAATTTGAGCCTTATATATACTTCTATACCTAACTTTAGGGAAAAGGGAGGGGGCGAATAAAGGCTTCCATGAGAAGAGCAAATAGGTTTCTTTAAGAAAGACAAATGGGTGTAGAGAACAAACTGGAGATCAGAAAGTTGTGATAATTTGCTTATGCAGGTGCGGGGGTCTTTCCCTCTTCTTCATGGCCATAAAACTCCCCTGGAGAGGGACCTTCTGGCGGGCTTACTCTTGGTCTTTCTCCTGGAAGTAGAAACTGCCTCCAAGAGAGGATTTACAGCAGTCCTCCTTTCTCAGAAGTTTCTACTTTTAGTCAGATAAGGGAAACTCCAAAGGCTTCCTTCTGCATCTGTTGAATCTCAAATGTCTTCAGCTTAAAATAATCTTTCTACCAACTCTGGGGTTCTGAGTGGGTCCTCACACAGAGATCCACCAGAAACGGATAAGGGTGGTAATGTATTCGTAGGATAGGGCGGGGCATGGAGGTGGAGAGGAACAGGGAGGTTGGGGACAGTGGTATGGAGAAGACTTTTTGGGTACAATTTTTATCTTCTTTTATTAAATTTTAGCAAAATGTGACTGTGCTACCCATTCAAAAAAAAAACAACGACTAAGTTCTAAGTATGTTTCTAATCTATTTAAGGAGTGGTTTCCCACACACTCTTTTTAGGAAAAGATAGATTTTTGCCTCATTAACAAGGCCTAATGGGATCCAGCCCTGAGGGAGGTGCGAAGATTTTATCCATCACTGGCTGCAATTTCTACCCAGAAATGTTATAAAACAGAGTCACCCCTTTTCACTTCACTGGGAGATGCTCTTATAAGCTGAAAGTCCCAGGACCCTCTCGCACTCTTCCCCTTCAGTCTCCAGAAACACAAAGGCCCCTGCAGAGGATGGCGGGTGGGCTGGGGTAGAGCCAAGACCCAGTGGACAATGGAAATCTGCCCCCTTCAAACAGATGTCAGGATTATTATTGGGACTTTGCATGTGGTGGAAGATAAAAGGACTGGCAGAACCCTGACAAATGCCTGCATCTTGTCCTAACATCCTGACTCATTGCCCATAAAAGAATCAAAGTGCTTTCCAGCCCAGAGAGGGAGACATTCCTGATCTGAAGATTCCAAAATAGGAATTCTAGGTCAATTGCGGCTTTTTCAGATAGAACTGATGAGCAGATCTTAAGTAGCCTCAAATTCCAAGAAACAAGGAAAAGAGAGAAGAGATCAAGATTCTGTTCTGGGGACACATCTCAGTTCTGGAACATGCCAAGCACACTCCCACCTGAGGGCATCTAAACCAGCTGTCCCCAGTGTCCACAATAGCCAAACAGTGGGAGGAGCTGAGATGTCCTTCAACAGATGAATGGATAAAGAAGATGTGGTTCATATATAGCATGAAATACTACTCAGCCATCAGAAAGGATGAATATCCACCATTTGCATCCACATGGATGGGACTGGAGGGTATAATGCTAAGTGAAATAAGTCAATCAGGGAAAGAAAATTATCATATGGTTTCACTCATATGTGGAACATAAGGAATAGTGTGGAGGACCACAGGGGAAGGGAGGGAAAACTGAAGCAGGGAGGAATCATAAAGGGAGACAAACCATGAGAGACTCTTGACTCCAGGAAACAAACTGAGGGTTGTGGAAAGGGAGGTGGGTGGGGGGATGGGGTAACTGGGTGAGGGGCATTAAGGAGGACATGTGACATGGTGATCACTGGCTATTACATGCAACTAATGAATCATTGAATACTACATCAGAAACTAATGATGTACTACATGTTGGCTAATTGAATTTAAATTAAAAAATGAAATAAATATAAAAATAAAAACCAGGAAAATAAAATAAAATAAACCAGCTGTCCCCTCCACCTAGAATCATCATCTCAATCTTCTCACCCTGGCCCCAGCTTCTCACCCTGATCTCACTTTACTCTCCCTCTTCTCAAGGAGGCCTTCTGTGATCACCCAAAATGTAAGTTCACCAAACACTCTTGAACACACACATCCCCATTTTCATTTATTCTCTTCATAGCCCTTACTACCATCATATTCTGTATCTGCTTGTTGTCTGTTTCTCCTAGGTGGAATATCCTCCAATGGTACAGCCGTAACTGGCTCATTCTCTCCACAACCCCAGTGTTTAGAATAGTTGTCTAGGACATAGTGAGTGCTCAATCAATAGTCATTCAATTAGTGAAAAAACTGAGTAAAAGCTAAACTTGAGATGTCTGTGAAATATCCCAGAAGAGATGTGAAGTAAGGGAGTTGTTGAGTGGTCAGTGTGGAGAAGATCCATGCTGGAGGCTCATATATGGACGTCATTAGAACAAATTCAGTTTTCAAATCCATAGGAATTGATGAACTCACCAAAGGAGGGATTTAAAGAAAAAAGAGTGTGAGCTCCAAGAAAGCAAAAATTGAGGTTGGAGAGAAAAGGGAGCAAACAAAGAAGAGCAAGAAGGGACCAGCGAGGTAAAAGGAAAACTAGCAGCAGGTGTCCTGAGGCTGAGTCTAGGGCTTCTGGAGACAAGGAGGCAGCCATTGTGTGGAACACTGCTCTCCCAGCTGCCAGCATGGAGGCTGTCAGGACAATGATAAGAGAGACCAGTTAGGGTGCGGTGGTGGGACAGAAGCCTGCCAGAAACAGACCAAAAGATGTCTGGTACATGAGGGTGTAGAAGGTTGGCTGAGTTGGATGGCAAATATACTTGAGATAGTAAGAGGCAGGCAAATACGGATCAAGGGAAGATTCTTGTTTGTGCAACTTTTTATTTTGAAAATTCTCAAGTCTGCAGAACAGTTGAAAGAAGAGTATCATGCACCTCTTTACTCTTTACCTTAATGCATTATTTGTAAAGACTTTACCACATTTGGGCGCCTGGGTGGCTCAGTGGGTTAAGGCCGCTGCCTTCGGCTCAGGTCATGATCCCAGGGTCCTGGGATCGAGGCCCGCATCGGGCTCTCTGCTCCGCGGGGAGCCTGCCTCCTCCTCTCTCTCTGCCTGCCTCTCCGCCTACTTGTAATCTCTCTCTCTGTGTCAAATGAATAAATAAAAAAAAAAAATTAAAAAAAAAAGACTTTACCACATTTACTTTCTACACACACCCATATATATTCATTTTAGGGTGAATCATCAGACATAAAGTGGCAGATACCTCGAAGTAGTTCAACGTGCTTCTCCTAAGAAAAAGGCCATTCTCCTATGTGACCTCAACATCACATCTCACCTGAAAATTTTTAATATTGAATCAATAATATCATCTAATAAACAGACCATAGTCACATTTCCCTGACAGTCCAGAAATGTCCTTCTTAGCTGCTTTCTTTTTCCCTGGTCTATGATCCAATCAAGTTTCAGGCATTCCATTTGATTGCCACAACTCTACATTTTCCTTTAATCTGAAACAGTCCCNTTTTTTTTTTTTTTTTTTTTTTTTTTTTTTGTCTTTAATGGCACTGACATGCTTGAAGAGTTCGGGCCAATTGTCACGTACCATGTCCCACAGCCTGGATTTGTCTGATTGTTTCCTCATGATTGGATTCAGGTTAAACATGTTTGGCGAGAATACCACATAGATGGTGTGAGCTTCTCAAGGGAGAGGTTTTTCTAAGATGGGAAATATTCAATCTACTTAAACATCAGTGGAAATAATGTAGTGGATCAGAGATGGATGATGGGAAAGAAATTCAGAAAAATTAATGATGTAATGAAGTCTTTGAATTGGCAGGAGGGAGGGTGCCTGGTTGGCTCAATTGGCTAAGTGTTCGACTCTTGATTTCAGTTCAGGTCATGATCTCGGGGTTGTGAGATCGAGCCCCATGTTGGGTTCCGCACTGGATGTGAAGCCTGCCTAGGGTTCTCTCTCTCTCTCCCTCTCTCTCTCTCTCCCTCTCTCTCTGCCACTCCTCCCCCCCCTTAAAAAAATGAATTGGCAGAAGAGTAGTAAGTGGAATTAGATGAAGGGATTTGTTCAGACTGGTCGATAACATGTCTCTGGGGTTGTAGCAAACAGGAAGAAGGAGAAGATGGTATAAATGAACAAATTCAGTCAGACACAGGGACCTGTGTGTTTGGACCTGATGACTTCAAATCTCTCAATGAAGTGAAGCAAAATCAGCTGCTAAACTTGGAAATAAGAATGTGGAAGGGGAGGAGGGAGCTTTGAGGAAAGAAGATACAGTCTGACACGGTCATTGGTGGAAGTGGTGAAGCAGGCTTTCCTAGAGAAATATCAGAAGTTAAGCAGCACTGTTGTGACATGGACAAATACAACAGAACATATCAGTACATACGTCCAAATCAGTATGGACATAGTTGGACCAAAATCACCACATATCAAGTGTATATAATTGACATCCTTAGACTAGTTCATCCAACAACAGCACAATACACATTTTTCTTTTTTTTTTAAATACACATTTTTCTTAAGCTCACATGGAATATTCGCCAAAATAAACCACATTCTGGGCCATAAGACACACTTAACAAATTTACGAGAATTGAAATGATACTATGTCTTTTCTCAGACCCCAGTGGAATTAAACTAGAAATCAATAACAGAAAGATAATCGGAAAATCCCCAAATATGTGGAGATTAAACAATACATTCATGCATAACAATGGGTCAAAGAGGAAATCTCACAACAAACTTAAAAATACTTTGACAATGAAAACACAACTTACTAAAATTTGTGAGATGCAATGAAAGCAGTAATCATAGGGAAATTAATAGAATTGAATGCATATATTAAAAAATAAGTAAGATCAGGCACCTGGGTGGCTCAGTGGGTTAAAGCCTCTGCCTTCAGCTCAGGTTATGATCTCAGGGTCCTGGGATGGAGGCCCGCATCGGGCTCCCTGCTCAGCAGAGAGCCCGCTTCCTCCTCTCTCTCTGCCTTCTTCTCTGCCTACTTGTGATCTCTCTCTCTGTCAAATAAATATATAAAAATCTTTATAAAAAATAATAAATAAAAATAAAATAAAAAATAAGTAAGATCTTGGGGCGCCTGTGTGGCTCAGTCGGCTAAGTCTCTGTCTTCGGCTCAGGTCATGATCCCAGGGCCCTGGGATCGAGCTTCACATTGGGCTCCCTGCTGGGTGGGAAACCTGCTTCCTCCTCTCTCTCTGCCTGCTACTCCACCTGCTTGTGAGCTCTCTCTCTCAAATAGATAAATAAAAATTCTTTTAAAAAATAAAAATAAATAAAAAAATTAGTAAGATCTTAACAATCTAAGTTTCAGGGTATCTGAATGGCTCAGTCAGGTAAGCATCTGCCTTCAGCTTGGGTCACAATCCCAGGGTCCTGGGATCAGGCCTGTGTTGGGCTCCTTGCTCAGGGAAGAGTCTGCTGCTCCTTCTCCCACCCCTTTCCCCAACTTCTGCTCTTGCTCTCTCTCTCTCTCTCTCTCTCTCTCTCTCTCTCAAATAAATAAATAAAATCTAAAATAAAAAAAGGAAAAAAAGATCAGTAAGATCAATAAAATAAAACCTAGACAGACTAAGAAAAAAAGGGAGAAGACACAAACTTCTAATATCAGAAATGAAAGAGAGGACACCACTATAGATCCCATGAACACTGAAAGGACAATAAAGGAACACTAGAAACAACTCTATGCCCCCAAATTTTGTAACCTACATGAAATGGACCAATTTATTGGGGCACCTGGGTGGCTCAGTCAGTTGGGCACCTGCCTTCGCCTCAGGTCATGATCCCAGAGCCCTGGGATTGAGCCCTGCATGGAGCTTCCTGCTCAGTGGGGAGCGTGCTTCTCCTTCTCCTCCCTACTCATGCTCTCTCTCTATCTCTGTTGTTATCTGTCTCTCTCTCTCAAATAAAAAAATAACATCTTAAAAAATAGAGAGAGAGAGAAATGGACCAATTTCTTAAAAGACATAACATGCCAAAATTCACAGAAAAATAAATAAAACTATCTGAATTGGCCTATATCTATTACAGAAATTGCATCAATAATTAATAACCTTCCAAAATAGAAAGTATGAGGCCCAGATGATTTCACTGGTGAATTCTTCCAAACATTTAAGGATGAGAGTACACCAATTCTCTACAATCTCTTTCAGAGTATGGAAACAGAGTGAATACTTCCAAACTCATTCTTTGAGGCCAGTCTCCCACCAAAACCAGACAAAAATATTTCAAGAAAAGAAAACTACAGTCCAATGTCTCTCATGAATATAGATGCAAAAATACTCAACAAAATATTAACCAATTAAATTTAACAATGTATAAAAAAAATTATACACCACAACCAAGTGGAATTTATTGTAGGTAGGCAAGGCTGGTCAACATTTGAAAATCAATTGATGTAATCCATATATCAACAGACTAAAAAAGAAAAAATCATATGATCATATTAATACATGCAGAAAAAGCCTTTGACAAAATCCAACACCTGTCCATTATAAAACTCTCAGTAAACTAAGAATAGAAAAGAATGTCCTCAACTTGATAAAGAATATCAACAAAAGCCCACAGCTAATATTATACTTAATGATGAAAAACTTGCAACTTTCCCACAAAAATTGGTACAAGGCAAAGATGCCTACTGTCACCACTCCTTTCTAACATTGTACAGCAGGTTCAAGCTAATGCAATAAGAAAAAAAAAAGGAAAAGAAAGAAAGAAAGAAGAAGGGAAGAAAGAAAGAAAGAAAAAGGAAGGAAGGAAGGAAGGAAGGAAGGAAGGAAGGAAGGAAAGAAGGAAAGAAGGAAGGAAGGAAGAAAGAAAGAAAAATATATACATACTGAGAAGGAAAAACTAAAACTAAAACTATTTATGGATGACATGACTGTCTATGCAGAAAATCTGAAATAATCAACAAAAAGATTCCTAGAACTAACAAGCAATTATAGAAGGTTACAGGATACAAGGTCAACACATAAAAGTTAATTTGTTTTTTTTTTTAAGAATTTATTTATTTATTTGACAGAGAGATAGGCAGAGTGACAGGCAGAGGAAGAGAGGGAAGCAAGCTCTCCACCGAGCAGGGAGCCCGATGCAGGATTCAATCCCAGGACCCTGGGATCATGAACTGAGCCAAAGGCGGCTGCTTAACCAACTGAGCCACCCAGGCTCCCATCAATTGCTTTTTTATATACTAGAAATGAACAAGTGAAATTTGAAATTGTAAACACAGTATCACTGGAATGCTGGAACAGACCCGGGAACCAAGGGTGCCTCTGGCCTGAGCTCATCCTCCCAGATCCTGTGTTCCCCAACTCTGAATCTTCTCCAGCCAATTCACAATCAACAAAGAAATCTCACACTCTCTCATTCTTTCCCTGTCCAACTCCTGCTTCTGTCCCTGTCCCCGTGACTGCCACCATTCTAAAAATATTAAGTATTTGGGGGGGGGGGTGGAGAAGAGGAAAAACTAGCCTGGAAGAAACAAACCAGCGTAGGAAGCAGGAAAAAATTTCTCTATTATTATAACTACAGATTAAGCATGAGAGAGATATAAGAAACTAATGCAGGGGCTCCTGATGGTGCAGTCAGTTAAGTGTCCAACTCTTGGTTTCAGTTCAGGTTGTGATCTCACAGTCTTGAGATCAAGCCCCCTCACTTGGCTGCATGCTCATCATGGAGACTGCTTAAATTTTTCTGCCTCTGCCCCTCCCCACCCCCCAAGCTCACATGTGCTCTCTCTCTCTCATTAAAATAAATAAATAAATAAATATTTTAAAAAGAAAAAAGAAAATAAAGCCTCCAAGAAACAAGAACGGGATGTCAGGAAAAAATGTAACAATTAGAAAACAAGAAAGAGTCTTTGGAAATTAAAAATATGATAGACAAAATTTTTTAATTCAATAAAAGTGGACTTCTGTTTCCAAGAAGGTGGAGTAAACATAGTTTTCCGTATTCTTCCTTCTGAATTTAGCTAAAACTCCTGAACACTATATGTAAAAAAAATATATGAGTAGACCTGAAAGGTAGAGAGAAGAAGGCATATGATTAGGGGACGTGGAACCCAAAAAGTGACATGGCAGTAAGTTTCTTGTTTTTTCTTTTTGCCTTATATATCCCATAGCTTCCTGAGAAGCCCACAACCCAGAAATGCCAATAGGCAGCCACCAAAACAAAACAAAAACAAAAACAACAACAAAAAACCCCAAACCTTCCTCTTTAGTCAAAGGACTGGGAGAAAAGCAGTCTTGCAAGAAAAATTGAAAGATAAAGCTATAAAAAATTACCCAGTCTGAAAAACAGAAAGAGAATGGACTTTAAAAAGAATAACAAAACCTTAGAGCCCTGTAGGACCATAACAAAAGATCTAACATTTGTGTCATCACAGATTCAAGAAGTTGTAAGGTCCACACACAAGATTAACCTAAAGAAATTCACACCAGGGGCGCCTGGGTGGTTCAGTCATTAAGCATCTCCCATCATCTCAGGTCATGATCCCAGGGTCCTGGGATTGAGCCCTGAATTGGGCTCCCTGCTCTGTGGGAAACCTACTTCTCCCTCTCCCACTCCCTCTGCTTGTGTTCCATCTCTCTCTGTCAAATAAATAAATAAAATTAAAAAAATTTTCACACCAAAACACACCATAATCGTACTTCTGAAAACTAAAGACAAAAAAATCTTGAAGGGTGCCTGTGTCACTCAGTTGCTTAAGCGTCTGCTTTTGGCTCAGGTCATGATCCCAGGGTCCTGGAATCAAGTCCCATGTCAGGCTTTCAACTCATCAGAGAGCCGCCTTCTCCCTCTCCCTCTGCCTGCCACTCCCCCTGCTTGTGCTCTCTCACTCTCTCTGTCAAATAAATAAACAAATAAATAAATAAAAGTTCTTTTTAAAAAATCTTGACAGCAGTGAGAAAAACGACATTTTCTCTATGAGGGAATTTGAATGTTACATATATATAATGTAACAACCACCAAAAAGAGCTATTCAAAAAGATACACTCAAAAATACTATAAATAAGTCAAAATATGATTCAAAAAATGTGCAAGCCACCAATAGAAAGGCAAAGGAAAGAAAACAGAGAAACAAAAAACAGAGACAGCAACAGAAAATAAAAATAAGATGGCAGATTCAACCCCCAGCCTATCAGTAATTACATTAAATGTAAATGGTCTAAATATACCAATTAAAAGAAATTGGTAGAGTGGATCAAGAAACATGACCCAACTATATACTTTCTACAAAAAACTCATTTCAAAAACGATATAGGCAGAATGTAAAATGGGAACAGATATATCAAAAGCTTCTCCCCGCCCCTCAAAGTTACACTGGAAATGGTTAAAGAAATGGTAGTACATCCATACCATGGAATACTACTAGGTAGGAACTACTGGTACAATCAATAACCAGGGTGAATCCCCATTGTGTGATTCCATTTATGATTCCATTGTTGAAATGACAAAATTATAGAAATGGTTTAAGAAAAGAATGGCTGCGGGCGCCTGGGTGGCTCAGTGGGTTAAGGCCGCTGCCTTCGGCTCAGGTCATGATCCCAGGGTCCTGGGATCGAGGCCCACATCGGGCT
This sequence comes from Ailurus styani, assembly GCA_002007465.1. Taxonomy (NCBI): domain Eukaryota; kingdom Metazoa; phylum Chordata; class Mammalia; order Carnivora; family Ailuridae; genus Ailurus; species Ailurus styani. The sequence continues at coordinate 522,726 of LNAC01000564.1, read as the reverse complement.
CTCTGCTCAGCGGGGAGCCTGCTTCCTCCTCTCTCCTCTCTCTCTGCCTGCCTCTCTGCCTACTTGTGATCTCTCTCTCTGTGTCAAATGAATAAATAAAATCTTTAAAATAAATAAAATAAATAAAATTAAAAAAAAAGAAAAGAATGGCTGCAAGAGGCAAGTGGGTATGCCTCTAACAGTGCTGCTAGAAAGATCCTCATGGTGACAGAAGTATTCTGTATCTTAATGCTAACAATGTCAATGTCCTGACTGTGATGTTGTACTATAGTTTTGCAAGACATGACCAACAGAGAGGGATAAAGGGCACACAAGATCTATCTGTATTATTTCTTACAAGTACATGTTCATTTAATTTTTAAAAAATTGAATAAAAGCATTAGAGGATGAAGTTGATGACATTTTCCAAAAATAGAACAGCAACAAAAAAATGATAACCTGGAAACCAGGAAAGAAAACATAAGAAAAATACAGCATTAATCCAGGTGGCCTGACATCCAGCTAAGGGAGTTCCAGAAAAAGAACAGAGAAAACACTGGAGGGAGGAAATTATACAATGAAACTACCAGAATGGAAGGAAGTGATTTTTCCATATTGAAAGATTCATATAAAGGTAAATCATCACAAAATGTCACAACTCAAAGAACCCAGAGAGGAGAAAATGAAAGAGCCTTTTGGGTGTTCTGTGGTATAAGTCATGAACCTTTCCACTTCCCCACTGCCTCCCATCTGCTAAGTCCATCAACAACTCCTCCATTAGCCTTCCAGCTCCATTCTCTCCTTTGCTGAACATTTTTGAACATTGTTGAATTTTCTCTCTTTGTTGAATTTTGTCTCCCTTTACTGTCATTTGAGCCAAGATTCAGGAGGCAGCCAACACTGAATACCTGTGCTCAATCTACCCTCAGCTCAGAAGTCAGATTTTAGAGTTTTACCTTATGTTTGAATCTAAAATCTAAATTCTGCCTCTGTCCACCCACAAGGGACTCATATGCAACCAACCAACCAGTCCCTCTACCAACCTCTCAGGCTACAACTGGGACCTGGGTGCCATCTTTTTTATGTGAGTTTGCCCTTGATACTTAGTATTCAATCCATACTGTACCTGCAGAGCAGAGTAGGTGGTGTGTTTCTCTCTCAGGAGGTAGGGAAGAGTTCAGAACATCTGGTTTCCAGTGTACCTTTGAGGGGTGGGGAGAGGCTTTTTCTTGCCTTAGATCAACCTTGCCTAAATGTTAAGTTTGTTTTAATTATGCAAGTAATATTTAAAATGCATTATTTTCATAAAAATTAAAACATCACAGAGGTGCCTGGGTGGCTCAGTCATTAAGCGACTGCCTTCAGCTCAGGTCATGATCCCAGGGTCCTGGAGTTGAGTCCCGTGTCAGGCTCCCCGCTCAGTGGGAAGCCTGATCCCCCATCTCCCACTCCCCCTTGCTTGTGTTCCCTCTCTCACTGTTTCTCTCTCTGTCAAATAAATGTTAAAATCTTTTTTTAAAAATTAAAATTTTAGAAAAGATTCCTCCTGTACGTCCCATTCCCAATACCAGAGGCATGTGTTTCCAGTTCCTTTCTATATATTTTCATTCATATTTATGTACCTATAGAAAATACAGAGTGTTGTCGTCTTTTCCCACTCAATAATGTGTGTCAGCTACCTTTTCACGTCAGGTCTCATGTCTTTATATTTTACTATTACATGGATTTTATGGTATGGGCATCAAATGGTTATGCATTGATAAATATTTAGGTTCTTTCTGATTTTGTCTGTTTTGCAAGCAACACAACAGAGCAGCCCTACCCAAAAACTATGGTCCAGCACCTGGTGCTGTCCCATGAGCTGTTTATTAGCAGTCTCTGATGGGTTATGAATAGAAACTGAGGGTAAGCACTGAGAAACTTTTTTTTTTTAAGATTTTATTTATTTATTTGACAAAAAGAGAGAGCACACAAGCAAGGGGAGGGGCAGAGGGAGAGAGAGAAGCAGATGCCCCACTGAGCAGGGAGCTCAATGAGGGACTCTATCCCAGGACCCCGGGATCATGACCTAAGCCAAAGGTAGACGCTTAACCGACTGAGCCACCCAAGCACCCCAAGCACTGAGAAACTTTTATTTGACAGAGTGATGTTATGTTGAATCCCACAATGAGTTCTCAGGCTTGTATTTTGTAAGTCTTGAATTTTAGAATTTCATCCTCTAGTAATTCATTCTTATTGTAAAATAGAAAATGTACATGTACATGTTTGCAACTGATTGGAAATAAAAAGCCTACGGATGGTTGAGAAGCACCACTTTGGTGAACAGCCTCACGCATACCTACTTCCTTATGCTTGTGTGCAAGGATCTCTCTGCTGTAAATTTGAAGAAGTGATTCCCTGGGTTTAAGATATGAACATTGTTTTATCGTACGGGCATACCTCGAAGGTATTACTGGTTCAGTTCCAGATCCCTGCAGTGGAGTGAGTCAAATGAATTTTTTGCTTTCCCAATATATATAAAAGTTATGTTTACAATATTCTGTAGTCTCTGAAGTGTGCAATAGCATTATGTCTAAAAAAAAACAATGTACCTAGCTTAATTTAAAAATACTTTATTGCTGAAAAATGCTAACCATCGGGGAGTTGGATGGGTGGTATGGGTAAAATAGGTGAAGGGGATTAAGGAGTTCACTTGTCATGATGAGCACCAGCTAATGTACAGAAGTGTTGAAACCCATAATGAACATAACACTGTATGTTAACTATACTGGAATTTAAAATGAAATTGTTTAAAAAGGCAGCACTTGGGGTGCCTGGGTGGGTCAGTCGGTTAAGCAGCTGCTCAGATCATGATCCCAAGGTCCTGGGATCAAGTCCCACCTTGGGCTCCTTGCTCAGTGGGGAGCCTGCTTCTCCCCTGCCTGCCACTCCCCTCTGCTTGTGCTTGTTCTCTCCTCTCTCTCTCTCTCTCTGTGTCAAATAAATAGATAAGATCTTTAAAAATCTTTTTTAATTAAAATAAAATTTAAAATGTCAACACTTAAAAAAATTAACATAAATAAAATTTAAAAAGCTAGCCATCATCTGAGCTTTCAGCAAGTCATAATCACTGATCACAGATCACCCATAACAAATATCATAATAATGAAAAAGTTTAAAATACAGCTGGAATTACCCAGTGTAATATAGAGACACCAAGTGAGCAAATGCTGTTGGAAAATTGTGCCAACAGACTCGCTCGACTCAGGGTTGCCACAAATCTTTCATTGGTAAAAAAAAAAAAAAAAATACACTATATCCAAACTGTCATAAAGCAAAGCACAATAAAACAAAATATGCCTGTAATACCTAGTATCAGCTTGCTAGCTAGACACCCTCCCCCCACCCCTGACATCTTGTTTTAATTCATGTGTTCCTGAATACCCGGGAGGCGGAGCTTCTTTTTATACCCTTATTGTCTGTTTATAGGTCTCTTGAAGCCTCAAGCCCAGGAAGTCAGCCAGGCCCTGGGTGGTAACAATTCTTTTGTAACCTCATCAGCTTTGATGTTCCAGGCATTCCTAGGAAGTGGGCTGGGAAAGGGTAATTTCCCCTTCTACACTCCGATTCCTCCCTCGGGAAATGGGTCAGGGGCTCCACACGTGTATCGGTTGACAGAGCCCAGGTCCTCTGGTTCAGATGTCCCTCCCCAGACTCCTAAGGAGGGCCTAGGTGCAAAAGTTCAGGCTGGGAATATATGGAGGAGGGTCAGGGAGTCAGAATAAGAACCAAGAAGTAGACCTGGGAGGTGGGGGTGGGAGGAGGTGGGGGGGTTGGTGAACAGTTGAGAAACTGGGACACACCCCAGTGATCCCAGTGCTGGGAAATTGCAGTTCCCGGAGGTGTCTGAGGAACCTGGGACTAGAGATTAAATGGGTCCTCTGTCTGCCCACAGGTCTAAGCAAACAAGAAGCCAGGAGTTTCTTCCGTCTATTTGCCTAATCTTTTCACACAGCTTCTTGGTGGGTTGACATAACTTGAGCTTCCTGAAATAGTACAAGAGCGTGTCCCCATCCAAGTCAAACAATGAATGTACAATTACCAAGAAATTAGGCTGAACCATCACTCATTTGGATGGGAGGTGACGTTGTGCAAATATGTACCCATTTCTGAGCCAGTCCACCTTGTGGCAAGTGAACAGGTGGCAGAGGAGGAATTTGCCATGGAAAGCAGAGGCAAAGAGGGAAGATTTCAGGGTCAGATGGTGACTCAGAACCATTTACCACAATCTCTACCAAATCATAGCACTCAGTACCATTTCTGTGAACCTCAGTTTCTTCATCTGTAAAATGGGGATATCCCTGTAATGGACGCTGTTGATGCTTACCTGTGTCCAGTAGAAGACCTTATCATCTCCAAACACAACCTCGCCAAAGACTCTCTCTAATAGCAAGAGCCCACTCTTGCCTGCATGCTTAAAAGTGCTAGAGAATTAACATGCCCAGGAGGAACCCTCAACCACAAACTAACAGGATTTGGTATATAAATACCCCAGCTTGTGAGGGACAGGAAAACTCTTACATACGTGTTCTATATTGTCTCCCTCGAGGTTATCCAGTAGGATTGAGCTCCAGGGGCACATAGTGATAACGTGCTTGATAATACAATGACAACTGTCCTCCACTTCCTGTCTCACTTCCCCACCACTAAGATCTCGTCCCAAAGCAAATACTTGCACTTGAATCCTTGTAACAAGGTCAGCTTCTGGGAGAACCCAAACTAAGAAACTTTCCAGCCTTCTCTGTTGGTAAGATCAGGTGGAGCTCTTGGACAATGGTCAACAGGTTATCATCATGAAATCTTGGCGCTATTCTGTATGCCAGGCAAAGGGACCTAAGGTTAACACGAGTTGCATATTCTGGGGGCTCTCGAACTGTAGGTTTTCACTGAACACACACTAAGGTGGAAGGAACATAAGCTGTAGAAGACAGCAGATGTGGAGGCTTCTGGGTCCTGCCTGGTTTTACCAGCTCCCAACACAACAATCACAACATCCAAACTCCAAATGGTGGGAATTTCTTCCAGGTCTGCCAACACATCGATCAACTAAGGAGTAGGTTTTGAGCACAATCCAGCCCATAATTGATATCAAACAGAAGATGTACTCTGTGACCACAGTAGATCACAATCTATGCAGAACACAAACAACAGTACCTAACAGGGGTGTCTGGGTAGCGCAGTCTGTTAAGCATCAGACTTTTGGTTTTGGTTCAGGTCGTGATGTCAGGGTCATGAGATCAAGCCCCAAGCAGGGCTCCATGCTCCGTGTTTCAGGTTGTCAGGGACCACTTAACCACAGATCTAGGTCATCAGTTGGAGTCTGCTTAAAAGATTCTCTCTCTTGGGCGCCTGGGTGGCTCAGTGGGTTAAAGCCTCTGCCTTCGGCTCAGGTCATGATCCCAGAGTCCTGGGATCGAGGCCCGCATCGGGCTCCCTGCTCAGCGGGGAGCCTGCTTCCTCCTCTCTCTCTGCCTGCCTCTCTGCCTACTTGTGATCTCTCTCTCGCTGTGTCAAATAAATAAATAAAATCTTAAAAAAAAAAAAAAAAAAGATTCTCTCTCCCGGGGCGCCTGGGTGGCTCAGTCGTTAAGCATCTGCCTTCGGCTCAGGTCATGATCTCGGGGTCCTGGGATCGAGCCCCTCATCGGGCTCCCTGCTTGGCGGGAACCCTGCTTCTCCCTCTCCCACTCCCCCTGCTTGTGTTTTCTCTCTCACTGTATCTCTCTCTGTCAAATAAATAGATAAAATCTTAAAAAAAAAAAAAGTTTCTCTCTCCCTCTCCATCTGCCCCTCCCCGCACCCCACACTCTCTCTCAAATAAATAAATAAGTCTTTAAAAAAGGGGGGGTGCCTGGGTGGCTCAGTGGGTTAGGCCTCTGTCTTTGGCTCAGGTCATGATCTCGGGTTCCTGGGATCTAGCCCCGAGTCGGGCTCTCTGTTCAATGGGGAGCCTGCTCCCCCTCTCCCTCTGCCTGCCTCTCTGCCTATTTGTGCTCTCTCTCTCTCTCTGTGTCAAATAAATAAATAAAATCTTAAAAAAAAAGGGGGGGTATCTAACAGCTGAGTAAGGCCAGCAGCAAATTCTAGAACTTCATGTGAAACCATAAAAAGGGGGCCTGTTGAAAGAACACAGGAGCTCTGAGCAGCCCAGGTTAGAATCCTCTGAACAATAAAATAAATAATGGTAATATTAAAGTATAACCCACAGAATAAGATATCCATGAGTCTACACTGATATAAATAACTACTTGATTAAATACATCAATGGAGCAGAAGTGACAGTCCTTTCCTGCAATGGAAATTCAGTGAATAAATGTGGAAGGAAGGAAAGAAAGAAGGGGGAAATCAGCACTGGGCAGACAAGACACCTGCCAAGGACCAGATCTGCGGAGAGATGCTGGAATCTGTGAAAGTTTTAAGAAGAAAAGGGATTTGCGTAGCCTAAAGTCATCTCTCCCAGTTTGTTAACTAGTCAGGGAGTGGTGAGTGGGTATAATCCTACAGAAGAAAAGCCCCTCAGAGACCACGTGACCACAGATCCAGGCCTTCAGTGCGGAAGGAAGACGCGTCAATGCCATGACCTCGTGGCATGGTGCCTGGAGCCGCACACTGCCCTTGCCTGCAATGCAGACCTCCACCCAACCCTGAGAAGCCCCAGTCAGGCCTGCACTGAGAGGCGTTCAGCAGAGTAACCACTCAGTAACTCCCTGTGGGATCAGGTCCTGAAAGACAAGGATGACCCTTGCAGACAACAGCACAGCAGAGAGAAAAAAAACCAAGTAAATGTCAACATGGGGTCCTGAAGGCTTTCCTGGAGCAAAAGAAGGACATTTGTGCAAAATCATGGGAGGTTCTTACAGGGGCTTTAGTTTGATTAAGATATTAATATCAAGGTCAACACCGGCACCTGGGTGGCTCAGTGGGTTAAAGCCTCTGCCTTCAGCTCAGGTCATGATCTCAGGGTCCTGGGATCGAGGCCCGCATCGGGCTCTCGCTCTGCAGGGAGCCTGCTTCCTCCTCCTCTCTCTCTCTGCCTGCCTCTCTGCCTACGTGTGATCTCTATCTCTGTGTCAAATAAATAAATAAAATCTTTAAAAAAAAAATCAAGGTCAACCTCCTGGTTTTAATTACTATGCTGTGGTTTTATGAGGTTGGGGAGGTTGTAGGAAGGACAGAAGGAAACTTGGATTTTTTTTTTTCCTAAGAATTTATGTATTTGAAAGAGAGAAAGAGAGATAGTGAGAGACAGCACGATTGGGGGAAAAGAAGGAGCAGAGGGAGAAGCAGGCTGCCTGAGCAGGGAGCCTGACGTGGGGCTCCATCCCAGGACCCTGGGGTCATGACCTGAGCCAAAGGCAGATGGTTAACCGACTGAGCCACCCAGGTGACCCGGAAACTTGGATTTTTGTCAATAAATAAAGTACAGGACTGTAAATGTATTTTCTCTTCCTTATGATTTTCTTAATAACGTTGTCTTTCTTCTAGCCTACTTTATTATTTTTTTAATTTTTATTTTATTTTATTTTTTTATTAAAGATTTTATGTATTTATTTGACAGAGAGACAGAGAGAGAGATCACAAGTAGGTAGAGAGGCAGGCAGAGAGAGAGAGAGGGAAGCAGGCTCCCTGCTGAGCAGAAAGTCTGACGCGGGGCTTGATCCCAGGACCCTGAGATCATGACCTGAGCTGAAGGCAGAGTCTTTAAGCCACTGTGCCACCCAGGTGCCCCTCTAGCTTACTTTATTGCAAGAATACAGTATATAGGGACACCTGGCTGGTTCAGTTGGTTAAGTGTCTGCCTTCTGCTCAGGTCGTGATCCCAGGGTCCTGGAATCGAGCCCCACGTCGGGCTCCCTGCTCCGCAGAGAGCCTGCTTCTCCCTCTCCCACTCGCTCTGCTTGTGTTACCTCTCTTGATGACAAATAAATAAATAAAATCTTAAAAAAAAAAAAATCTTATCCGAACAGATTTGGAAAAAGTAAACGTTCAGTGAGCCTCAGCCAACACCAGGACCTGATTTCACAGAGCATGATGCTCACATCTGCCTCAAACCACACAGCCTTTCACCCCAACGACCTCCCCGAGGCTTGTTCAGACTCCGATCTGGAGCCATGCTGCTGCCAGGAGATTTGGGGAACATTTAGAATGTTCTGAGTTCTAGGCTCATCATGCAGACACGACGTGTATGGAGCCAGAGGACAGGTTCTGGGGGTTCTCCGAGGAGCAGTGGAGTCAAGGGTGATGGGAGAAAGTTCTCCTCAGGCCTTGAGCCCCACGCTGGAGCCAGGGGTGAGCGGAACGTGCTGAGGACCAAGCAGCCCACACAGAAAAGCCAGGAAGGAATGCACAGTGCAAGGTCAGCCACGTCTGTTCCTGCCCTTTAAGCAAATATTGGTCTGTTGGAGGCTGGGGAAGAAATCAATATTGACAAAGGTGAGGAGCAGCATGAGGCCCGGTGGCTGAGGCCGCAGAGAGAAGGTGGCCTAGAGAGGGTCCTTGGGAAGAAGCTTCCAGAAACTCCCCAGACCCCTGAGCTCCTCTTCCCTCTCTTCCCGAGGTCCTTGATGCCTTTCAGCTGATGATCCAGGACCCTGGCGGACTCTGAATCAGGCCTCCAGGATGGGGAGCCATGCCAGGGGCTCAGCCGCTTGTGTTTGGCAAAGGTGTAGCACCAAGGGGCCACCTGTGGTCTCTGACGAGTGCCTGAGCTGGGAGGTCCTGGGTAAACAGTGTTCCTGCTGCAGCAGGGAGCTTGGTGGATCCCAGGTCCAAACGGCCAACTGGCAACCTGAGTGAGTCAGGAGGAGTTTCTCAAAGTGTGGGTGCAGGGCTCTCATCAGAGGCCTCTGGGGTGCTAGGTAAGCAGGCACATTCCTGGGCTGCTCCTACCCCCACATCCATCCCTTGAGATACTCAGGGATGAAGCCCAGGAACATGCATTGTTAGCGCCTTCCCTGGTGATTCTGATGCCCATTCAGCTGTGAGGCCCATCAGACCCACTTGACAGAAGAGTAAGCCAAGGCCCATGGAGGGGGTGCAACTTTCTTTCACCACACAGGGAGTGAGGGGCAGGGAGGGATGAGAACCCCTGGGTCCTGGCTTCTACTTCTTCTCTCCACAGCCCGGCAGAATGGAGCAGTCAGACCTGCTTTGTCACTTTGGCTGGGAATGCTTGCCCCCCTGCCTCCCACCCAAATTGTCCAGATAGGGGTGCTAGGTTAAGCGTCTGCCTTCCTTTGGCTCAGGTCATGACCCCACAGTCCTAGGATCAAGTCTCGCAGTGGGCTCTTTGCTCATCGAGGAGCCTGCTTCTCCCTCTCCCTCTGTCTGCTGCTCTACTTGTGATGTCTCTCTCTCAGTGCCAAATAAATAAAATCTTTAAAAAAACCAAAAAACTTTTCATTAAAAAAAATTTGTCTGGGCGCCTGGGTGGCTCAGTGGGTTAAAGCCTCTGCCTTCAGCTCGGGTCATGATCCCAGGGTCCCGGGATCGAGGCCCGCGTCGGGCTCTCTGCTCAGCAGGGAGCCTGCTTCCTCCTCTCTCTCTGCCTGCCTCTCTGCCTACTTGTGATCTCTCTCTCTATGTCAAATAAATAAATAAAATATCTTTAAAAAAAAAATTGTCTGGATAACCACCCCAAGCCATGAAAGTCTCAGTCCCTTCCCACAGGAAGGCTTCTCTGACCCCCCAAATCCTAGGCTTGCCTCTCATCTGGCACTGGCACTGGCATGTGACAAGCCACCGACTCTTGGCTGCCCCACAGCAGCACAGTGCCTGGCACGTAGACACAGGGGCAGAGGCAAGGTCATCAAGGGTCTCTTCTGCAGTGGCCCACAGGAAAATCTGGGGTGAGGAGGTTTACTCGGGTGGGAGGCGCATTACCCAAAAGAGAGATGGCAGCTGGTAGGCAAAGCCCAGCACACATCTGCATCCAGCCCTACCTCCCCTGCCCCCCTCCCCCACCGCCAACCAGGGGGCTCATCCCTCCTGAGGGTTGGCTGTGCTGGTGATCAAAACTCTTCAGGATCGAGTCCAGTCCTGCCTCCCTGTCTCTCTTACACCTGCCTCTGCCTTTTGAGGGCTGCCCAGAACAACCTTTTCCTTTGTTGGCCTGAAGGCCCTCAAAGGATTTGCTGGCAGCTCTCATGTCCTCCACCAACCACCCCAGCTGTGCTCCCCTCACATGGGTGAACCCCTGTCCCTGCACTCCCATTGCCTCTGCCCAAAATTCCAGATCCTTCCGATACCAGCTGCCTGCCCAATCCTGGACACCTGCTATTTTGTCACACACGGACCGCTCCCCTGCTCCAGTGCTCAATGGCACCCCATTCCCTGCCATTCCAACCCTCACTCTAAGATCCATCTAAACCTGGCCCCTGGGTGCCTGGGTGGCTCAGATGGTTAGGCATCTGCCTTCAGCTCTGGTCATGATCCCAGGGTCCTGGGATCGAGCTCTTCATCAGGAAGCCTACTTCTCACTCTGCCTCTCTGTCTCTCATGAATAAATAAATAAAATCTTAAAAAATAAAATAAAATAATAAAATATGAACAGAACTGGCAGCTAGTCAATATCCCATAAGCATGTTCTGATTATTTGTAATTAAAAAAGGTAAATATCTCCAACTTCTCTGACCCTCCTGGAGATTGGACCCGCTCATGCACCCGCTTTTCTTGGGCAAGCTCCGAGAGCAAGTGGGGACTCCTGGGAGCTTGCCTGGCTGCTGAGAGCACAAGCCTGGTCTAGCCCGCCAGGGGTCAGGAGATTACAATGGAGCAGAGGTGAGCCATCCCAGCTGGGACCATTCTAAACCTGGACTCAGACAATCGAGGGAACCCAGTCCAGCCCGAACTGCCCATCTGGGCCCACCCATTCAAAATACACAGGGATGGGGTGCTTGGGTAGCTCAGTGGGTTAAAGCCTCTGCCTTCGGCTCAGGTCATGATCTCAGGGTCCTGGGATCGAGGCCCGCATCGGACTCCCTGCTCGGCAAGGAGCCTGCTTCCTCCTCTCTCTCTGCCTGCCTCTCTGCCTACTTGTGATCTCTCTCTGTGTTAAATAAATAAATAAAAACCTTAAAAAAAAAAATCAAAATACACAGGGCTATTTTAAGCACTAGGATAGTTTGTTACGTAGCAATAGTTAACTGAGAGCACACTGGAAAAGTCCCTACTTCACCCTTGCTCTTTCCTCAGCCTGGAATCCTCTTCCCCTGAATATCCATGGGTTGGTCTAGGTCATGGCCCCGAGGTTTCTGCTCAGTGAGGTCATCCTAGCAGGTCCCTGGAAACCACCCCGTTAACTCTCCTTGATAGACACTTCGTGATAGCACACATCACTTCACTGTTCGTTTATCATCTCTCCTGCCCCAACGTTCACAGTAGAGTCTAAGCTCCATGAGAGGAAAGATACTGTTTTCTCCATGCTAGCCCTGGTGCCCAGCACAGAGTATTGGCTCAGCTGCTGGTGGGATGAACAAAGGCCTTCATCTCACACCCTGGTGATTCCTATAGGGCTGGGCACGGACCACCACTCTGGGCATCCCTGCACCTGCCCACCTTGCCCGCAGCTCCCCCGAGTCACAGTGGTCCTTGCATTTGAATAATCCCATTAGCCTGTAAAAGGAGCCCCCCTTTCCCTCAGTCTACCAGTGGGGGTCACACTCACCCCTATTTCTCAGATGAGAAACTAGACACTGAGAGGCTTGCACAAGGAATATTCTGAGGCCAGACAGAGGTAGTTCCTGTTCCCACCTGGGGCTCCTCCAGACTTCCGGTCAGGAGACCCTGCTCTGAGCCTCTCTCCTCTAGCCCCAGGAAGTCCTGGCAGGGGGCGAGGGACTGTGAAAATCCACCTCCAATTCATTCCACTGACGGGTGGGGCGAGGACCCACGAGCTCCAGCCTCTGCCAGGTGAGGGGCACTGCTGGGTGCTGCAGGCAGGTGTGCCCTAGAACAGAGAGCTGGGACCCGACGTAGGGCCGGTCTGCCCATGCAGGGACAGCTGAGGTGGCCTCGGGGATCAGGGCCCGGGGGGGGGGGGGACTGATAACCCCCCTGGATGAATCAAAGAATGGCTCCCTAGGGGGTCTCCCTAGGAAGGCCAAGGCTTGGCCTGGAGGACTCCGGCAGGTGACCCTCCACCTTCAGGCTGGGTAGCAGTGCATTGTCCAAGCTCGCCAGGGCCACGAAGACACCACGGAAAAGCAGAGCAGGGTCCCAGCTGCTGTGGAAGCTGCCCGCTCAGCCATAGGAAGTCCTGACCTGTTGCCTCGGGTTATCCTTCGGGAACTCTTCTTGGGCAGAGATGGAATTCCTAGAATTAGCCCCCAGGTAAACGGCTCCCAATCAATGGAATAAACAGCACTGACTCACAGTCTATCTGAGCACAGTCTGCCCAGCCTGCAGCCAGGAGAGGAGCAGGGACCAATCCTATGACAACAGTCGCATTTATTAAGCACCGACCGTGTGCCGAGCCCTGTGCTTAGAAGGCTTTGTGTGGACTCCCCCCGCCCCCCCCCCACTTTTGGTCTCACAGCCCCTCAGAGTGGTCTGAATTCTTCATCTTCATCACAGAGGGGACCGATATTCCAAATGCCTCTTAGGTGCCCGTGAGGGGGCCAAAAACTTCACCGAAGAGAGACCTCTGGAGAGGGTACAACCTGGAGCAGGACGGTGGGCGCAGGTGTCCTAGCTGCTTCTCCCCTGGTGGGGGTGCCCCCTGCTCTCTTTACATATTCTGTGAAGTTTCTATAAAGGGTCTGAAAGACTACTCTGAACAGCACTTGGTGGACAGAAGGGGTCGTTGCCCTCTACTCTGAAACATTTGCCACCCGATTGTGCCACCCCCGTAGGGCTCTAGAGCTGCTGTCCCCCTTCCCCACCCCACCCCCGCCCCCAGGCAGTTAGCCAGCTGCAGGAAAACAGCCCCTTTCATTAAGCCAGGGAGGGGCCTCCTGCTGGAAAAGGAGCCCCCAGGTCCTGGGAAACGGCTGAGGAGGCAATAAAATTAGAGGGAAGGGTGGAGAGCAAATTATAGAGGGGGAGTGGGCGGGGCCAGAGAGCCTCTCATTAGCCTGATTAGCTATGGGTGAGGGCCCGGATGGAGGGAAGACTGGCCTTGGGGAGGTGGTTACCGGCCTCCTGTGGGAGAGAGGGCCCCTCCAAAGACCTCAGGGCCCAACCCCCAGGCCTCTGCTTTCTGGTCAGGCGCTGTCCCCTCACTGTAGCGGGAGTACCAAGGGACTCCCCGATGCACCATTTCTCACCCTTTACCTCTGGGCACTGGCAGAGCCTCTGAGCTTCACTGTCCTCATCTGTAAAATGGGGCTGGCTCACAGGCAATAACCAGGATTCATGTAAACAAATGGTTCTATTTTATTTTATTTTTTTAAGTAGGCACACCTCCACGCTGGGCTTGAACTCACGACCCTGAGATTAAGACCTGAGCTTAGATCGAGTCGGATTCTTTTTTTTTTTTAATTTTTTATTTGACAGAGAGGGAGAGATCACAAGTAGGTAGAGAGGCAGGCAGAGAGAGAGGAGGAAGCAGGCTCCCTGCTGAGCAGAGAGAGCCTGATGCGGGCCTCGATCCCAGGACGCTGAGATCATGATCTGAGCCAAAGGCAGAGGCTTTAACCCACTGAGCCACCCAGGCGTCCGATCAGTCCGATCGAGTCAGATTCTTAAGCAACTGAGCCACCCAGGCACTCCTAAACAAGTGGTTCTAATTCTGCCTGTACCTCAGAACCACCAGGTAAACTTTGTAAACTGCCAACATTTGGGCTGTACCCTGTACCATGTTAATTGGAAACCATGAAGGCGCCAGCATTTTAAAAAATCTTCCCCGGTGACAAGCTGAGACAAGACCATGCCTGGGAGAGCAGCTATTATGCCTGCTGCGTTCATGTCACCAACACCAAGTCGAACGGCGATTTGAGGGTCGCCCTCCCGGAAATTCACCCTCTTACAGGAGAGAGTACTTGAGGACGGGACCGTCACCCGTCATGTGTACCTCTATATCCCCAGGTCTTAGGACAGTACCTGGCATGGAGTGTTTGTTGAGTGAATACTCTTAACAGGGAATCTAGGGACTAGTGAATATGTACTGAGTACCCACAGTGTGAAGGGCACTCTTCTCAGGATCTGCGGCACATCAAAAAACAGGAAAGGTGAAGAGCCCTGCCTATCCTCCTTGATCGTATGGTTGAACAGAAATAGATGGAAAATACGCTGTATGTATAGAGTCAAGATGGAGAGGTTTGTGAACATTTTTTATATTTTTTATAGAGAGTAAAGTGAATCAGGAACCAAACAGGGTGTTCGGGGAGAGCAAATCACCAGTGTCATTGCTTAAAACAACCACCACGCCGTGCTTTAAGACAGGGTTTAGTGGTTACACAAAGTCTGGGGCTTCAGCTGGGGAGACATGACTGTCTAGGGGTGAACAGGAGTGACTGGATCTGGAATTCTCTAGAGTGCTCTGTCCAGTGCAGTAGATACCAGGCACGTGTGGCAAATCAAATTAAAATTTAAATTAAACAAAATGTCAAAGTTGCTTCCTCAATGGCACTAGCCACATTCCAGATGCCAGACTTAGCCAATAAACATGCAGGATGCCCAGGAAATTTGGATTTCAGATACACAATGAATGATTGTTCTTAATGTAAGTATATCCCACATAGTGCATGGGCCATACTTACACTACATAAGTATTTACTGTTTAACTCAAATTCAAAGGGAACACGGTTTTCTGTGTTCTCTCTCTCTCTCTTTTTTTAAAGATTTTATTTATTTATTTGAGAGAGGTAGAGAGCACAAGTAGGCAGAGCCCCAGGCAGAGGGAGAGGGAGAAACAGGCTCCCCACGGAGCAGGGAGCCTAATGCAGGACTCGATTCCAGGACCCTGGGAGCACGACCTGAGCCGAAGGCAGTGACTTAACCGACTGAGCCACCCAGGTGCCCTTCTGTGTTCTCTCTACACCTTAGCTAACATGCGGCTAATGGCCACTATATTATACACAGATATAGAACATTTCCATCACATACAAAGTTCTACAGAACACTGCTGATCTAGAGACTTCTGTCTGGTTCCTGGGCTGGGATGACAGGAAGGCTAAGCTTAGCTAGGACACATGGCCTCTCTCACATGAGGTTTGGCTTCTCCCAGCATAACAGCTGGATTAAGAGAGACAGAGACAGAGAGAGGCCCTGGGGAACAAGGGTCATCCAGAAATCGAGGCTTCTTCCTCTGGTCTCTACTGGGAAGGTACCTCCCCACATCACTTCTGTCCCATTCTATGGCTTACACATGTGTCACTAAAGCCAGTTCAGATTCAAGGGGGGAAGAGAGAGGAGAGTCACTCTCTGTGACAGGGAAGCCACACTGTCACATTATACAACTCATGGGATTGGAAATATCGTCTTGGACGGCTTTGGAAAATACCTGCACAGGGCAGGGGCAGCAAATCAGGCAGAGACTTGGACTTGGGCTTTTCTGTCACATCAAAGGGAGAGTCATGGAAGGTAGAGAAGTGTCATAATTGGACTTAGGTTTTAAAATAAAGCAAGGGTGAAGGTAGGAGCAGGGGCTTATCTGGAATGGAGCTAGGCTGCCCGTCCCACACGGGCCCCCCCACCCCTCCCCCTTCCCCCGCAAGGACCCTTGCAAGCCACCACAGGGCATCTCCATCTCCTGTCCCCAGCTCTGAGACAAGTCACATCTGGCTGGCTCCGTGTCCCCTGCCCCTCCTAGTGGGAAGAACATTTTAACAGACAATGCAAGAGAGGTCCAAATCACTGCAGACACAAACCAGACTTTAGAAAAACACTCTGTGCAAGCTTCATGGGGACCCAGCGGGAGTTTCCAGCGTTTCCCTCGCGACAGCCCAGACGGGATTTCCTGTCTTCTGGGGCATTCGCTGAGCAGGCCAAGATCAGCTTCACAGAAGGAAGGAAGGAATGGGGCTTTATCCATTGCCTATCTGCACATGCTCTCTGGCTCCTTTTCCGCCTCAGGTCCCCTGAGGATCCTTTCCCTGTATCCCACCTCCTCCTGCCCCTTTTTCAGCCCCCAAACACAGGCTCAGCCACCTGCCTCCCAGCACGACCGAATTACAGGCTCGTGTGAACCAATCAGCAGCTCCGAGGAGCAGAGGCCCTGGGAGCCACAGCTGGAGCCAGCTGGAATCTTGTAGGCAAGTTTACACACTGAGCAAACTGCTTTGCAGAAACCTCCCTTAGGCTGGCAGGACAGGGTGATGGGGAACTGCAGCTTCCAACTATGCCAAGAATGACTGCGTGTATCAGTGTGGAATCAGGGTCATTGGTACTAGCCTAAAGCCCCCAATAGCAGTTTCTATTTGCTATTCTGCAATCTTGCCTTGTCTTGGGTTCATCATCCACGGCATTAAAAGTTCCTTCTGTGGCTTTGCGGTGTGGAGGCGACATGGCAAAGAAAGGACAAACAATCTCCATTCCATCTGCAAACAACTCTAAAGTGACAGGAGAGATCTGCGACGTGGCAGCTAAAAAAAATAAGACCGGTAACAGACGGTTCCTGAAACAGGAGCAGCCCTCCAGACTCCACCTCCACCCCCGCCAGGTAATCCCAGAGGCAAAGTTCATCGGGAATCCCAGGCCGGAGGGCCCAGATCCCTTCCATCTGATTGAGGCTAAAAAATCCCTTTGTGGCTGAGGGCACACCCAGTGAATTGATGCAAGGGCTGGAAGGCAACCGTTAGGAAAACGGCCGTGGGCTGGGATGATGGGTCTCCTTTTCCCCGAATGTTTTGAGTATTACAGGCCCCA
>LNAC01000564.1:397223-496350 GCA_002007465.1 Ailurus styani | reverse complement strand
TTTTTTCTTTGTAAAAAAAAAAAAAAAAAAATTTAAAAAAAAAAAAAAAAAAAAAAAAAAAAAAAAAAAAAGAAATGTCAAAAGGCAACAATCTAGTCCACTTCTACCTCCCCCCCTTCCATTATGCTTTATCATTTTTTTTAATCTCAAGGTTAGCCTGGGAACAGCAATTCTTGCTGCACTGTTGAGAGATTTTTGACATTCTTTATATGGATCAAAAATACCCAAAAAAACAAAACAGAAAACAAACAAAACCCAAAAAAACAACCCAACAGTGAAAACTATAGGATCAAATCATTTCCATGACTCAATCATGGAAAGCAGTTTCAGAAAATTAACCACCTTTTACCAAAACGGTAAGGACTACTGGGCGTGTCAAGTGATGCTACTAGAACAGGGAGGCAGTAGGAAGAACATTCTAACCTCACCCCACCACAAGCCCTGCCCTCAAGTCCATCAGAGGCTCTCATCTGAAATAAGGACTATTCGCAATCTCCACCAAAGTACAAGTTACCTGCTTGTTTAAAATAGAACAGGTATGGGAGGTTCAACATACATGTGTTTGTGTACACTCAAAAAACTTGGGTTTATCATCAACTTAAGTCCATTAAAATAAGAAATATAGTCTAAAGTGTATAAAAATATAACACTAAAGAAACATGTCAAAAGACAAATTAACTAAATATTAAACTATGAGGAATATAACGAATTTCTACTTCCTAATGACAGTCAGAGCAGTGTTATGCCCAGTGAATACATGTTTCATTCCCGAAGGTCATTACCACTGACCTAAGTGCTTACCACTTAGTCTTGGTTTGGGTAAGTAATGGTTGGTTTATAGACTCAAAAACTGTAATTCAATTAAAAACTCACAAAATCCCCAAACCGCCTCTCCTTCAGAAACACCCCTTTTGGAATGAATATGTTCAATTATACCGCATCCGATAACCTATAATCCCCCAAATTTCTATCTGGTCACTTAGCACCACCCCTACTGCTCCTGATACAAACTAAGGATGCAATACCACAAAAAGATATGTATGTTACTGTAGAAAAATTTCAATCTAAAATGGAACCAGAGGCTATGAACTGGAGAAACCTCACACATGCGCCCTCAAAAGAATGGAACCTAAGAACTAAGAGACTGATTTCGAATGCCCAATTTACAGAAGACCCAGAAGATACTTATCTCCTGACTGATCAACTCACTTCTAGGCAGAAACAGGCTCAAGCCAATGAACTTACTGCTTGGATGTCCCTCTCTTCACACTCCTACAAGCCCGGCCCAAACCCTTAATACACTTGCCTGTAGCTTGCTACACCATATGTTTCCTGAACTGCAATTTCTCTGCTATTCCCAAATCAACTCAATTTCTGGTCAGACTTGTCTCAGTTTACTGAGTTTATTTAGACTATTATTATTTACACAAACAATCCTGACAAAATCCTATCTTCTTTCACTTTCAACAAAACTTCTCCTGGGTCCTGGCAAGGTGGTCTTGTATTATAACAACTGCTATCTTACCTTAGCAGCCTCTATGTTGAGCATGTAGTATCGGAGAAGCTCTGTCAGCTTTAAGTCTTCATCGGAGGAGACTCGACTTTCTACTTTCTATTAAAAAAAGTAAAGGTCACCATCATCTAAGCAGAAATCCACAGATTATAAAATATATATTATGAAGACCAACATAAAAACCTTACCCTAAGTTTTTCAAATAGCTCAGCAACCTTCAATAGGTACCTGAAAAGATATACATGATTTTGGCTTACGATCGTAAAATCATGTATGGAATAGGACCTTATCAGTAAAACATAATAAATGAGTAAATGCAAGAATCTGAGCCACTGGTGCTTTAGAATTAATTTATCAAAGTAGTACTTTCATTACCAACTGGCCCAATCTAGCAGAGAAGATGGTTACAGAACTGAGCACATCTACAGTGCCACACTTACGGCTATCAACCTCTCTCTCAGTGCCCCTCAGCCACCTTGCCATGCAGAAACCATGTCTCAAGATAGTCCTTAACCAATGCCAAAGCTGTGTTAACCAAGGGCAGGTTCTAATGAGTTGCCACCATGGGTGTCCCAAAGCCATAAATATGCTATTTAAATAAATAAAGATTTTAAAAAGCTACTGTTTCATTTGGGTTTTGATATTAGCCCGACTTCCATCTTCAAATCAGAAATACCACCACCACCAGTTATACCAAGCCCTAGGTGTTAAGCAGAATGCAGTCTCATACCAGAAAAGCCCAGGATGGAGAAACTGAAAAATTCATATAAAAAAGCTCAAAACCAGACTAGGATCATTACATTAGCCTTAAGACCACCTTAACCAAAACAAACTTTTTTTTTTTAAAGATTTTATTTATTTATTTGACACAGAGAGAGAGAGATTACAAGTAGGCAGAGAGGCAGGCAGAGAGACAGGGAGAGGAGGAAGCAGGCTCCCTGCTGAGCAGAGAGCCTGATGCGGGCCTCGATCCCAGGACGCTGAGATCATGACCTGAGCTGAAAGCAGAGGCTTTAACCCACTAAGCCACCCAGGCGCCCCCAAAACAAATTTCTTAAGTCCAGGGCACTACCAGGTGAAACACCATTTGCCAGAGAACGTATAAGGCAAACTTCATTCAGACACAACTCCAGAATTAAATCAATATAAAAAGGAGACACTGACAAAAATAAAAGCTCTGATAACAGCTTCCATGTTTCTGTATAGAAGAGCCCACTGAGTACCCTACAAACACCTAAAATGTGTCTATATTCAAAGGGTGTGTGTAAAGATTTGAGTGCTAGAGACCATACTATACTCTTGATGAGCTGGTACTCAAAAGCAGAAGTGAAACCATACAGTCATTCCTCATTGTATCACTCAGGAGTTTTCTACTGGTAAGTAGGGAAAATGCTTTTCCAACAAAACTTACTTTTTGATGACCGTGGGCTCTTCTAAAGCCAGGCTATGCAGGCAGGCTGCAGTGTGGATATAGTCATCTGCAACATCTGCAGAAACAAGGACAGCCCTTTTTACATGAACAGAGCTGGTACATTAGCAAAGCTAAGTGTCTAGTGGGTGAATGGTATTTACTTTTATGAGATCGGGTCATTTTGTCAGCTTTTGCACATGAATCCTTGATCCTATTATAATAGTTAATGAGGAAATTCTTCTCTTGCTCAAAGAAGTCATCTACCTCCTAAAAGGGGAAAAAAGAAATTTAAGAAGCAAAACTGAAAAATATGAATGTATTTTGCATTAGAAGAAACATTAAGGAAATAAGCTCCAGCATAAGAACGTTAACCTCAATGGACCAGGAAAACCCAAACTGACAAGACAGTATTTCATACCCAAGATTAGCAAAACTCAAGTGCTGGCACGAAATGTCAACAGAGAAAACCATTTTCAAGAGCCATTCAACAATGCCCAGGAAAACGCTGGTATCCTCTCTGACATCCAGCAATCCTGGAAGAGAAGTGGTTCTGTGCCTGGCAGGTTGCAACCTAGCAGTGGATACCCACATCTGTTTATACGGGGAGGTATAGTTGGTAGGCACCAGTCAGGGATGCCAAACACTCCATGTTATGTGGGTATAGGACAGCCCTATATACCTTAAAATGTACCAAGGAGAAATTCCTAGAGTTCCCAAATTCCTGACAATGCCCTCTACTCAGCACCTATACCCCAGGCTCCTTGCTCAAGCCCTCAAGAAGTGGCAAAGTTAGACACAAGATGGTAACTCAGTTAAAAAGTGGAAGGGGTTCAGAAGAGATTAAGTATCACCTATGAGGGTAATGAGATATCCATTTGTTAATTTAGTCTTTTAAGATAGCTGTGTCCAACAGAAATATGTGAGCCACATGTACTATTTAAAAATTTTCTAGTAGCCACATTATTAAAAACGAAACAGGTGAAAGTACTTTTAATATTTTATTCTTTTCTTCACATCAGATCCCTGAAATCTGACACACGAATAAAATTAAAAATCTGGCATGGCTGGGACTACCAAAGTGGACAGTGTAAGTTCTGGAGAATGGCATGAAATACTGTAATCTTGTAGCTTATTTTCTTTAAAAAAACAAACAAACAAAAAAAACTGAGTAACTGCTCTCTCTACAGAAAAGGAGAAATTAAATGAGACTGTTCTTACCCCTCACTTAAGAGAACACGGTATTTTAGAAATTTAAGTTAAAATTAAGTAGATTTAAAAAGAAAACAAGATTTTAAAAATTACTTATATTTCTGTGAAGTTAATACCATTTGTTTCACAAACTTCTCTTGTGAAGAAATAAAAGGTCAGCTATTCACATGAAGTCAAGAGTTTTCTACAACAGCTAAAAGCTCTTACCTTAACTCCAGAAAAAAGGACCTCATCAGCACTTTTCACCACACTTTTGAAAAAGCCACCAAACATCTCTTTGGTATTTTTCCGCCTAACACTTAGCTGGGAAAAAAAAAAATTATGAAAAAATAGTTGGTATACACCTTTCCCTAAGTACTTTAAGCTTTAAGTATCTTCCAAGTGATACTGTATCCTAGCATAGGAACACACATAAAATACCTTTCATTCTATCTTAGCCACCAGGTCTAAACAGGAATAAATAGCAAAATTTAAACACAGGTCATTGTTCTAAAAGCATGACCCAAGATATTTTGGAAAAATACCTGGCACTAAGTCTCAGTGGCTTTTATATTGTATTTGTTTATTTATAAGTAGGCTCTACACTCAACTTAGGGCCTGACCTCATGAACCCAAGATCAAGACTTGCATGCTCTTCCATCTGAGCAAGGCAGGCATGCATTAGTGGCCTTTAAAAATCTTTCGCTAGGGTGCCTGGGTGGCTCAGTGGGTTAAAGCATCTGAAAGTCCTGGAATCAAGGCCCGTATCCGGCTCTCTGCTCGGCAGGGAGCCTGCTTCCTCCTCTTTCTCTGCCTCTCTGCCTACTTGTGATCTCTCTCTCTGTCAAATAAAGAAATAAAATCTTAAAAAATAAATAAAATAAATAAAAATAAAAATCTTTTGCTGAATTATTGTACTGTCCTATGTTGTTCACTGCCTCCCAGCTCAGCAGGGAGTGTGCTTCTCACCCTCCCTCTTCCCTAGCTTGTGTGCGCACGCATGCTCTCTCAAACAAATAAAATCTTAAAAAAAAAAAAAAAAGATAAAACATACAACTCCTTCCAACAAACAGGTAACCAGAAACAAATGTGAACTGAAAGTTCCTCTTAATCCCAAAATTGGCTCAGTCAGTTGGGTGAGATCAGCTCAGATCATGATCCCCACATTAGGCTCCCCGCTCAGTGAGCAGTCTGCTTCTCCCTCTCCCTCTGCCTGCCACCTACTTACTCTCTCAAACAAAACCTTTCAAAGCAAACAATCACAAAGTTAACTGAGGGCAAAACCAGTCCTTTATTAAAAGGGGGGGAAAAAAAGTAATCTTCAAGCAGCATTTTATTTATTTTTATAAATATGATAGCCAATTATTTTTAAGATTTTATTTATTTATTTGACACAGAGAGTAAGATCACAAGTAGGCAGAGAGGCAGGCAGAGAGGAGGAAGCAGGCTCTCTGCTGAACAGAGAGCCCGATGCAGGCCTCAATCCCAGGACCCTGAGATCATGACCTGAGCCGAAGGCAGATGCTTTAACCCACTGAGCTACCCAGGTGCCCTCAAGCAGCATTTTATAAAAATATCTTGAAACGGATCTATGGGGGAGGTGTAAATAGTACCTAAAAAAGGATTCCATGGGCGCCTTGGTGGCTCAGTCGTTAAGCGTCTGCCTTCGGCTCAGGTCATGATCCCAGAGTCCTGGGATCGAGCCCCAAATCGGGCTCCCTGCTCTGTGGGGAAGCCTACATCTCCCTCTCCCACTCCCCCTGCTGGTGTTTCCCTCTCTCACCGTGTCTCTCCGTCAACTAATAAATTCTTAAAAAAAAAAAAAAAAAAAGATTCCACTGTGCCGTTAAAAAAAATCAGTACTTTAAAAGTCAACTTTTCGGAAAATTTGCCAGGCCACCAAGTACATTTATGTTTATTTTTTTAAAGCAATCTCTATACCCACATGGGGCTCAAACTCATTACCCCAAGATCAAGAAGTGCATGCTCTGACAGCCAGCATGGTGCACCTCAAGGATATTTTTTAAAAAAATACAGTCAAATGGGGGTGCCTGGGTGGCTCAGTCAGTTAAGCATCCACATCCAACTCTTGATTTCAGCTCAGGCCATGATCTCAGGGCTGTGGGAACAAGCCCCGCACTGGGCTCTGTGCTGGGCATGGAGCCTGTTCTGGATTCTCTTGCTTTCCCTCTGCTCCTCCCTTTTGGGGGGGGGGCGGGAAGAGAATAGACAAAAATACTGTCATATGCATTCTCACTGGATCACAGAAATGGAACAAAAATGCCTTACATCCTGATCATATTCCAGGAACACATGGAAGTTGCGATCCTTACTGAGAACAGGGTGAGAAGAGAGCCGCTGTAGAAAGACTTCATGAGAGGATACAGTCTTCTTAAAGACCGCAAGATACTCACTGGAAGAGAAGCACACAAGGCATTCAGCTGGGACCACTCGACTAAATAACCAGCATTGGTCCCGGTTATCACCACTGTTCTGCTCATGCCACTAAGGAAAACACTTGAACTAGACCAAAACGTTTTGGTATAACCTTTTAACTAAATAATAATCAGGCATTTGCCATTTGGGAACCTGTGGAATAAACCAAAGAAAGGGGAAAGTAATATTGTAACTGGAGTTGAGAGAGTAAGCTTACAAAGCCCAAATCTACATGCAATTACTGCTAGTATTTGGCAGCCACAGAACACTGGCTTCCATCAAACAATGAAACTGCCTTAGTCCTGCAGCCACATACACGGCACTCAAGTCTAGTAAGGCTTGGAATTATCACACAATATAAAGTGACTTTTCTCAACCTAGGCATTACATATCACTCTAAACTTCTCAATGGTAGGACTTCAGTCTGTTGTCTCAGTACCTTATTCTCAGAACAGGCCATGACAGGTACTGTGTGGAATGACTTAGTACCTGGAGGCATGTGAACACTAGCCCCAGAGAATATGGACGTGGGGCAGAAAACAGAGGAAAACTGCTGAAATGGGTGAAGGGGGGAGAGAGAGCCAAGAGAAAGAAGTGCAAGGATAATTTCATAATTAACTTTCATGCAAATCCCCAACTGTGATACATTTTTGTTCAAAATACTTATAACCAAGTTAAAATACGCTTCCTGTGAACCTAGGACTTCGTTCAAACCATCAATGTGATTATTACTCAGAGTGCTTCTCTATAACCACATCATTGTAATCTAGTTTCAGCTATACTTCTAGTCACCAAACTTCAGGGACTAAGACTTAGTACATTACCAGCAGCCTGAAGAGTTCTTTATCTATAAAAACACAAAGGCTTACTTCTTCACTATGCCAGACCAGCATTCCATAACAAGTAGTCCACCTAGGGGAAAACAATCAGTCTATCCAGTGTCCATAGGGAATCAACTGCAAAATGCAGTTCTACAAGATGGTGTGTGTACTAGGCAACTAATTAACTTCATACTTTAAGAAAACTGCCAGCTTCTCCTGATTTCTATACACATTGGTTCTATACACTTTGGTTCTTCTCAAAAGACAGTCCTATAAAGAAAACCCACTTACGCTTCCAGCTCTTGCTTCATCTTAGCAAATTCTTCTTTGGTCATAGACCCTTCACCCTCTCCCAATTTCTGCATCTTTTCTCGAGGGCCATCAAAGTCAGGCTTTGTAGGAGCAGGTGGAATCTGTGGGAAAAGCAGGTTAACTTGCGAGCATTCTTGTCTCGGCAGTGATGTTCTATTCAGTGCCTATGCACAAGGAGGCAGCCAGCCCAGTGGGGCTGTCTATCAGGTCAGCCTCTGTTTTCCTCTTAACCTTATTCCTTTTGGCCATATAAAAGAACTCCCCTCCCCACAACTGGACACTAAAACTGTAATCATTTGTTCCGGTTACCCATTATGGATGATTTGTAGGGGATAATAGTGTTTAGCCCGCTTCAATGTCAGTTTAAAATGTATATATTACAATCAGTGCTAAAATTCAGTCAATGAAGCCCCATCAAAATTAGACTCTAGATGTTAAAGGCAATTTTTAATTCCAGAGGACAATAAAAAGATTCCGATTTTAGGTGAAGAGAATATTCTCAAACACAAGGTTCAATACTACTTTTATTAGCACAAAGACAACTGCTTCTGCTACTTCTTGAGTGGACAATACTTGAGAAATCTATTGTACACCATCACCACTACTGAGGTTTTCCTAGAAATCAATCCTACTTGATGCCTGAAAGTACCAGAGAAATACCAAACCCAAAAGGTAGAGAAGATTCAAGCCATGAAACTAGTCAGTCTATTATACAGGTCTTAAGACTATGCTTCACCTCATAGCTATAACACAATTCTCATGTAGTTTAGCCTTTACCAAGGCACATGCTCTACTTGGTAGATGAAATCAGAGTTTTCACAATCCATTATAAAAAATGGGTAGAAGTCTCTTTAAACAAAATGAGTATGATAAGGTATAAGAAACTGGCTTAATTATTTGACTTTCCAAAATGCACTTACGATAAGCCCAGCATAGTCTGCAGTTTCAATAAGAGTGTCATGTAGCCACACAAAGTCTTCATGTTGCCTTGTAACAGAGAACTCTGGGCTCTGAAACGTGGGCAGCGTGGTCTGTGAAGAACAGAGTAAAAATGTTAACTGGTAACCACCACTTTTTGATAAAGTGGTTTGGGTTTTCTGGGCTGGTGCTATGGGAAAATTCTGCATGACAAAACATCTCAGTTGAGACCCAGTAAAGAACAAAAGCAGCAACACATGATCTCCTCACTGTAAAAGTCACCCCTGAAGATTCAACATGTTCTTTAAGGAATTCTTTTCACAAAACTCTACCTCTCAGGTCAACTCAGGCAGATATAATCATGTAGTCATCACACTGCCTCCTGAGTGAGGTATGCTAATCAAGCCACCAAGGTATTAAGAGAAAACCACATGAGAGAGGACCATACAAATAGCATGTGTGTATGCTGGAGATGGCATGTAACCCAAAAGCTCTGTACAGCATCAAACTGCCCAATTCAAATTGTGCCTCAGCCATTTATTTTACTTAAACCTGTGGCATGGTTTCTTCACCTGTGATAATACAATACCATAAGGTAATTATAAAGAGAAAATTAAACCCATGTAAACCCTTTACAACAATGCCCGGCATAAGACAAACATTCAATGCATTTTAACTAGTATGGAAGGAGAAAGCACACTGAAAATGTTCCGGAAAGGGTAGATTCTGAAACATTATATTTACTCTCCACATTTTTTTACCCTGGCATATTGCCTTTGTCAAATTAAAAATCTGTATTAGAG
Source organism: Ailurus styani (assembly GCA_002007465.1). Classification (NCBI taxonomy): domain Eukaryota; kingdom Metazoa; phylum Chordata; class Mammalia; order Carnivora; family Ailuridae; genus Ailurus; species Ailurus styani. The sequence continues at coordinate 486,948 of LNAC01000564.1, read as the reverse complement.
GCACTTGGACAGCGCAGACTGACTCTTGATTTTTCAGCTCAGATCATGTTCTCAGGGTTGGAGATGGAGCCCTGCATTGGGCTTCAGGCTCAGCGGGGAGTCTGCTGAAGATTATCTCTCCCTCTCTCTCTCTGCTCCTCCCCCTGATCATGCTCTCTTTCTCTAAAGTAAGTATTTTTCTCTAAAATAAAATCTTTTAAAAAAACTGGAAAGGAAAAAAGTGTTCTGAACCACAGGAAACAGGAGGGGCAAAGACCAATAACTTATTAAATACGGGAAAAAGCAAGGACTTCTCCCTCATGCAAATAAAACAAAGGGGGAATATCTGCGCTATTGGTAGGTACCAATGGGAGGCAGTGGCTCCAACCATCACTACGCCTGGTTTGTTTCCTCATGAAGCAGAGTATAAGCCACACAAACATCAGCAATACCCACAGCCCTGGGGCTCTCCCACAGTGCAAAATGCTGAAGCAAGAGCACTTATCTGATGCTTACTACAAGCATGTATAGTACAAGCGAGATGAGGGATGTTCTCCCTCAGCAGTAGTGTCACACTGCAAACAAACAGCAGCAATCATTTTGGTTCAGGATACCTCTTCTTGCCCATTGCGAATCACAAAGCTACAACACAGCACTGGTTTGATCACTAAAGTCATTCCGTCACATACCTTGGTGTGCACTGTAAATTTGACCTTCTCTCTCTCACTGAGCGCATCAGGTATGTCAATCTGAAGCGAGGGATCAACATTCAGGTCCACAGATACAGATCTCAGCTGAAAGACATTTTTTGGCTATTAATCTCAATTTCACTGTAGTGTTAAAAAGTATCCTTCCAAAAATGGAAGCAAGGAATTAAAAAGCATTCTATACAAGATCATTTATAACAAAGTTTATTTTTTTTAAATTTTATTTATTTGACAGAGAGAGAGGGCGAGAGAGGGAACACAAGCAGGGGGAGAGGGAGAAGCAGGTCTCCCACTGAGCAGGGAGCCTGATGAGGGACTCTATCCCAGGACCCTGGGATCATGACCCGAGCTGACATCCGATGCTTAACGACTGAGCCACCCAGATATCCCAAAGTCAGTTTAGATAGCTCTTACTTTTATTTGAAATTGTGGGGAAAACTGCTCTTTAAATGAATGGGTAGGTCCAAAATATTCCTGTATTTCTGAACAAAGCAACTACATGATTTTATGTCTATGTGAAAAATACACTTAACCAGATATTTCAACTAAAGTGGCTTGGTTGGAATTAGAACGAGATCTTGAACTTCTCACATAAATGTCCCAACTACAAAGAACATTCAAGAGGCCTTATTAGATAGTACACAGAACTGAACAAAGTTAGAAACTAAGAAAATAACACAACAGTTATCTGGTATTGGATTCCTAAGTAAAAAAGATAAGAAAAATCAGCTTGAGAGAACCAATTTATAGTCAGGGATTGTTTCAAAGAGATAAGAAATCCAGACACAAGATGTGGATTATAAAAACAAAGGCCTCATTTAGGAGAATCCCCCTGTGGTGACATGAGGAGAAGTGTGAACACTGCCCTGGAAGCGAAAGTAACAGATTTTATGATCTGGAAATTCAGAGAAAAGGAATACCCAATTTCTTTTTCCCAGTTTAAGAAGAATTTTGGAAGAACTAGACTGTTGGGGCGATGTGGTTAAAACTGCTTTCAACCTGAAGATGTGATACAAACACAGCATGACAGTGTATGTGGAATAGGAGGCTCAACCCCCTCTCACCCAACTAGTAAACTAGTGCTGGAGAATCAAACTCTAGATTACTGAACTTGGGGCATGCCAAGTGAAGACTGGCATTAAGAGGATGACAGAGCAGGGAATACGAAAGTATTTCCCTCTGAATTTCCCTTTGGATTCTTTGCTTCAAAATTTGAAGTTTAACACCAAGGTTTAGAAAACCTGGTTCAAACAGTTCTATAAAGATTAAATATATTCACATACCAAAAATGGATTATTTCTCTCTCCTTTTAACCTTAGAAGCGATCAGTACTCCTTTCCTTGTGAGCACTGCAAACTAAAAAATTTTAAACTGCAAAAACCAGTCAGCCCTAGAACAATGGCTCTCCTCTAAGAAGCTTCAAATAATAAAGAATAAATAGCTCTTATTCAAAGAAAGGCTTCAGGTATTAATAAGATCAGAGTATACTTAACAGTCCCTGACACTTCAATACTTGTTCCAAATGGATTCTTGATGACACCTATGAAATATTTGCTTGTTTGGCTTAATTTTCACATGTCCATTTATGAGATCTCTGCAAACAGAGATAAGACTTCAAGGTCAGGAATACTTCCTTTTATCACAACTGTGACTCCAGCTGACATACTTCTGATAAAAGCTTCCTTCCTTCTGTTCACTTATCACTGGGCAAATACAGTGTTGGAAAACACCTCAAAATACACACAAAATTAGATTGCAGAGAATACCGCTATCCTACCTATCTTTATGTTTATTTCCGGTAGTCCAGGAAATAAAGTAGGCCAGGAGTAAAAGAGGCAAGAGATACTGCTAGAAAGACAGGGTAGCCCATGGGACAGGTCTAAGGTACATTTAAACAACTGCTCTTTCCTAAGATTCCAGGTCCCAAAGAAGTCACAAATCCTGGTTTCCAGCCAGCTCTCAATTCTGAACACTGACGATTACATTTTAGCCCACGACAAGTGAAGCAAAACTCCATGAGCCTACAAACTCCATATGGACTACATTTTGAAATAAGACAGAAGGACCCAAAGGGAACATAATCTAGTAAATGGGGTTCATTTAAGCACCTCAAAGCTACAACTGACTTTCCCAACTCCTTTTTGTTCCACTCAACAAATTATTCTGGTTTCCTCTCTTCCGATACGTTCAACCATATAGAGGTAAAACCCCTGATTATTTATTACTACCTTCCTTTCTTGTCAGCATAGAAATACTGGGTTTTTGTTTTTGTTTTTGTTTTTGCAACAAGGACATAAAGAAATAGCAAAAACCACTGAAGGTTTCAAAAGACTTTCCATCATAGGATACCAAGCATCCAAGCTTCTCCAGCACATAATCATTTTTGCCAGGACACATCACCCTAGAAAGAGATTCAAACAAAAATCCAACCACCTAACAGTATAGTCTCATCTACCAAAAAAACTCCAGATAACACAGTAAGTCTGCATTTGAGCCTTAAAGAATTGTCCGAAAAAAAAGATACTAGCAAAATTCTAAGCATTCAGGCCATCACCAACTCAAGAGTTCCCATTCACAAGTAAATGAACTTTCTTGTACTGAAGAAGCATATAACCCTTCAGATAATGAAGCAGATACATCATCAAAGAGTAAAAAGTTGTGAAATGTTCAAAGCTTCTAAGTCAGCACTGAATCCTGACTCCAGAAGCACAAGTGTGATTAAAAGGTCAGCATTCCTTCTGCTTAGTCAACAAAAACACCACCCAACTGCCCCATGCCACGGTACTTCCTAAATAAATCACCAGGATGGAGGGTATAAGGATAGCACCCCCTCCATATACTTTCCCCCATTCACCCACCTCCATCCCCTATCCTAAATAAATATTCAGAGTACTGTTTAGCACAGTAGGCCAACACTGTCAGTCTTTGACTTGGGCCACAGATGCCAAAATGCCTAGAATGCCTGTTTAAATCAGCAAGGAGGCAGACTTCAGAACTATCTGACCTTAGTTAGGCATATTAATTTTTCTGTTTTCCAGTTCCTTAGGTACCTCCTGAGAATCGAATTTAAAATGTTACCTACTCTCAAACCATGGAAGTTTTAAAACTTTCTTTTGTAGATTTCCACAGAAACCACTGCACCACACACCCAAAGTTTCAGATAGCATTTCAGCCCCAAAGTACTTCCCTACCAGATTAATTCTTACAGCAAGGATTACAATAATCTGAGAAGAAAAACAGAAGGAGAGGGTAGGAAACAAGTCTGTCTGCCCCTTCCATGTGCTCGTGCTCTCTCAAAAATGTTTTTTAAAAAATCTGAATGCTTGGTAAGAGAACCTGAAAAAAGGGAAAAACTGATACAGAATCCCTGTGCATTTCCTTACGTATTTATCACCTGTATAGCTGGGGCACCAGATACTACTACAGAACAATTCTGCAGGGCTCTGAGCTGCTAAGGACCAATTTTGGTCCAAATCTTACTTATAACTCACCCTGGAACAAGATACCACCATCTGCAAAGCTCCCTCTACAAATGGTTTAATGGCTTACACATGGCAAAAGGTACTCTCCTATGTGAATGGAGAACACTGTTTAGCACAGTAGGCCAACAAAATCTAGAAGAGAATCTAGAAGGCTAGATTCTGAAATTCGGAACCAACAGGGAAACAGAAAATACTTACGTAAAATGTAATAAATGTTATGGTGACTAAAGACTCCAGTTTACACTAGCACCATACAACCAAAATGACAAGACAACACAACGGGAAGAAATTATCTTACAGTAATTCCGTTCTGCTAGAATGGGGGCTAGCTGAATAGCCATTTACACCAAACTATTTTGGATGGGGGATGGGCTAAATGATGGGTATCGAGGGCACTTTTGTTGAGCACTGGGAATTATACTAAGTGATGAATCACTAGATTCTCAACCTGAAACCAATGTTACACTGTATGTTAACTACCACTTAAATAAAAACTTGAAAATAAAAAATAAACAAAACCAGTTTTGCACACAGGAAGAAGTTGAATATGCTAGCACATGTGACACCAATGTGTCTTCCCTTCAAACTGTTTCTTTCTCCTAAGGCGTTTGCTTTGTAATCCTTCCTACTGCCTAGGAACTAAGACCCCATCAGGGAGGGGGGGCAATATGACACATCATCCATGGTCTGTTAACAACATGGAGCCAAAACAGAGGCAAGAAGCCTGCCTTGTAAACCAGATTTTCATTTTGATCACAAGAACCAAGAAACAGGCTATTTCAGCTAGAAAGGTATGCACACCTTGTCTAGCCCAATACTCATTAGTGAGGAAATAAAAAAAAAATGCTCAGCTGCAGATTTACTCTAGATTTGTGGTTCTGAAAACAAGACTCACATGATCATATTTGTGAAACACACTTTGCTACTATTTCAATTTGTAAAAAGTACTCTATTAGAAATTCTAATGCCATATCCTCCTCCAAAGCCCTCTTTATGGTTCAAGTATTGCTTACCCCCAAGTGTTACGGTTTTCCCCCATCCTGAAAGGTAACCACAACCTATTTATTATCTGCATTCAATTCCAGCTTTTCAACATAGCATTGGTGCATGAAAAACAATTCAATCAACTCTAAGCAATGTATGAGCTCTGCTTTTACAGATATTTTCTTCATCTCCTGCCTCCGTCCCCCCACATCAATCCGATCTCCCCTTCCTGTAATTCAGTCCTGCCAATATCATCTTAGTCCTCAAAGATAATAGAACCAGACTTCTGGAAAATTTCAGTCTGCAAACACAGGTAATAGCTATGGAAGTCATAGGCTTTTGAAACTAGATAAAGGGCTGCAGCAAGTGATCAGATTTCCACCACTCATCTTGGTGAGATGGGACCCAGAGGGACCCATCCCTGCTGACACCAACCATTCTAACCGGTAGTCTACCAACACGCAAGCTGCCCATGGTATAGAACACCGCAGACTGCAGGGCATTTGGAGGCTACGTAACCCCAAGTTCCTAGAACAGGAACTGAGGCTTGGAAGAATGTCAGTGCAGCGCACTCAGCGAATGGATAAACTGAATCATCACTTCACAAAGCTGCAAGCCTATGAACTAGTCAAATTCCAACAAAGAAACAGAAAGATTAAGTTCAATTATGACTTAAATACATTAATTCAAGACCAACACTACAGAGGAAGTAGCTTCAACAAATCCATTCAAAACTCAAGTCCTTTGCCTCCCCACCAACGCTGCTCCCAGCAGTTTCCTGATCTATCAAGCCCAGGGCCCTCTGAAACAAACCTGACATTTCACACATTCGTCACCTTCATGAGGGTGTTTAGAAACATTAACCACCATGCTGGATTAGGCAGCACATATACTAGAAACATTCACCGCCTGATCCTCATGAACTTTATGATCAACCCAAGATGAAACAGACATAGATTTGAGAATTTAAAAAATTTACCTTTACCACCAATGATGTGGTTCAGCAACACGGACAGAGAACTGTCTGAGGTTAAGCTTGTGTCATCTAAATTTGAGACAGAAATGGTAGCATACAAAGAGAAGGCACATAGTGGTTATTTCTTCTGCTTTGAGTCAGAGGTAAGTCACATTTCCCAGATCATTCAGATGCAAAGACTGCAACACCAGCTTTTTAAAATTTTATCATTCACCAGCTCCCTGTATCCATTAGCACAATGTTCAAGCTTTGTAGTGGTCTCCGTGAAAGGTCAAGTGAAAGCCATGGAAATTGGTGACATCTGCATTTGTACTCTTCACAATTTACACGGACTAGAATGAAAACTTACAGGTCTGCCCCAACAAAACAAGTAAACCGTAAACTCTTCCGGCAGAAAATGCACACTGCAGGCTAACACAAGTAACTATCTTGAGAAAATTACCCTTTCTCTCCAGACCATAGTAGTACCTTAAAAGTTATACCAAATTTGTGAAAGGAAAAAAGCAGGAGGGAATCAAGCCAAGGACCCAATTTCTGAAGTGAAGGAAGTTCAGTCATTTCTCTGCTCCTCCAACTACAACTTACACACTCCCTGCTGTGTATTTATGGTTTGCATTTGGGGTGTGAAACAGCTGATGATTTCCAATTCCTCTTTTAGGGGGAAGATCTCTTTTTAAGAGTTAAGTCATTGGCCAATTGTAAGTACGTGTTAAGAGGTAAAGAAATAACTTTTTGGGAAGCTAGATCATGCAGAGAAACTTCAATTTATACTTGTGAGAAGTTTGCCACATTCATGTGAGACAAGATGTCCTGCAGCTGTCTTCCTGCCGTTTCAAAAAAGTAAAGGCAGAACTTTACAAAGCTCTGAAATACTTTCCTCAAAAGAACTGGGTTCATGGGCGCCTGGGTGGCTCAGTGGGTTAAAGCCTCTGCTTTCGGCTCAGGTCATGATCCCAGGGTCCTGGGATCGAGGCCCGCATCGGGCTCTCTGCTCGGCAGGGAGCCTGCTTCCTCCTCTCTCCTCTCTCTCTGCCTGCCTCTCTGCCTACTTGTAATCTCTCTCTGTGTGTCAAATAAATAAAATCTTAAAAAAAAAAAAAAAAAGAACTGGGTTCATTAGAAGTTAGGCTGTTTCCTTAAATACTACCTAACTTCACTGCATGAGCCTTTCACCACTGGCTATTTGAAGAACTCGCAGTACTAACCCACAAAACTCTTGCCTAATTTCCTCAAGCATTCAGGCCCTGACAAACAAAGCAAGGTGTTCAAAAAGGAGGACATTACACCACAGCACACTTCTCAGTGAGCCTGCATCTTGGCCTACAATGCTCTGTGAGTGCTGTGTCAGAGCCTCAGGAGCCTCAGGTTTCCAAAGTGGCACTGAACTCCACCATGGTAAACAGAGCTGCCCCTGTAATCTTCAAGTGCCCAGAACGTGCTGAAGAAAACCACCGTTCTCCATCTTTTGATACGGTTCCTCTATACTGGTGAGAAAGCTAATTCCAAAGTAGGTCAACAATGCTTTTTGTTTGTTTGTTTTTAAGATTTTATTTATTTGAAAGAGAGCGAGTGAGCATGAGATGGGAGACTTGATCCCGGGGCTCTGGGACCATGACCTGAGCTGAAGGCAGTCGCTTAACTTGTTTTTATATAGCATATTATTTCCTTAGGATTTATCAATCCTAGATCTGACAAAATTTGAAATGGGCTTACTAAGTATTAGCCTCTGTAACGCAACCTGACCCACACACATCACACCATTTTAGGGAGAAAAGTTACCAAGTGACTCTCAAGGGACATTTGACAATTCATAATTTTACTCTTACTACTGGAGGGAAGGGAGTGATTGCCTAATAGAGGCCAAGAATACTGAACACCCTACAATGCACAGTACAGTTCACACAAAAAATTATCAAGCAAAAAATGTCCACAGTATTTAGGTTGCGAAGTCCTGCTTTAAACTAAAGCTCTGTATTAGATGTTTAGGTTTCACAAAAGGAGAATCTCAAGATAAAGAAAATTCTCCCTTGGCCATTTCTTCTCACAGTCAAAAAAAGGTGAGCAGATTATGACCTACTAAAGTACTATTCACAAGTAAGAATCCTAAGACACACCGTACAAGTTACTGATCCAGAACTAGGGTGTGGGCAGCTCTGATTAAGTCATACTTCTGGCATGTAGAAAATTAAGAGAAAAATGAAGTCAAGCATTTGGTATAAACTTCAGTCCACAAAAATTAGTAAATTTGGACTTGCTATAGTACTGTTAAAAGTTCAAGATTGTTCCTATAACAAATTGAATGGTCACTCTTCATCCAAGCTGAAAGGGAATAGTGTCCCTACTACTTCAACACCAGTTTAAAAAGACATGGCAGGGTTAAGTATCTGCCTTCAGCTGAGGTCATGATCCCAGCCAGGGTCCTGGGACTGAGTCCCAGGTCGGGCTCTCTGCTCAGAGGGGAGCCTGGTTCTCCCTCTCCCTGCTGGTCCCTCTGCTTGTGCTCTTTGCCGAATAAAATCTTTAAACGACAAAACACAGGGCACCTGGGTAGCAGTCTGTTAGGCATCCAACTCTTGGTTTCAGCTCAGGTCATGATCTCAGGGTCCTGGGATTGCACCCTGCAGTCAGGCTCCATGCAGTGTGGAACGCGCTTACAATTCTCCCTCCCTCCCCCTTTGCCCCTACTACTCATGCGGTCTCTTGAGATAAATAAATAAAATCTTTAAATAAAACAAAAAATAGCTGCAAACGAGAGTAGCACCGTAAACATCAATGACTGGCTGAGGAGACCATTCAACCTAAGTCTACATAACCAACCAGTGAAGGGCCAAGCTGTAATAGCCACAGAGGGAGAGGAATATCACCTCACAGCTTTTCTTATGTGTTAAACTTGACTCTGGTAGCAGTTTATCACTTAAAAAAGTCCAAGGGGCAATCAGGACCCACATTCAATTTACGATAGGTTTGCTAGACTAACAGGAACGAGACTCACTAAGCAGAAACTCAAACATGCTGCCCATCTATTTTAACGACTTTTTGACAAAGGGAAGGCACAGAAAGTCTAGAAAAGTACGAAATGACTGAAGGCCAGGAAAACTTTTTGCAGGAACAAGGTTCTGCATCATCTCCAATTATTCTCCCCTACCCATGAAAAACTCCCAAGACACTACAGAACTCTGGAGGAATGGGGAATCTCAGTACTAGTGTATCATGATAAAGCCTAAAATGGTGTTAATATTTTAACCTTTTCAAGAGCCAGACTTGGTAAAACCTTACTTTCCTGAAGATCAAAATACAGTCTTTCCTATCAGTAGAGGATGAGTTAAAAAAACAAAATTAATGGGGCACCTGGGTGGCTCAGTTGGTTGAACGGCTGCCTTCAATTCAGGTCATGATCTCAGGCTCCTGGGATAGAGCCCCATGTTTGGCTCCTTGCTCCCTGCAGGGAGTCTGCTTCTTCCTCTGCCTCTGTACTCTCTCTCCCCCAAACAAACAAAATCTTAAAAAACACAACAAAACAAATTAATCATATATCTCTTTTCCTCAACTTCTTTCTTGGAAAGACGACAAATCCCAACACCCTCAACTAACGGATTTGTAACTAAGCAGAAATACCAGGCTACCAGATACAAACCAATATTCCTTGTAGTTTTGCTGAACAAGCTGAAGAATGCACGAGCATTCAAAATTCTCAATTATGTTCCCTACTTTACTAGTGGATCTAAACCCCATCCTTATCCTCATATAAATCCCAAAGTGGTAAGTTCACATTTAAGAGATTTTCTGTAAAAAAGGAAAAAACTTCACCTGACTAACAAAACTGTACTATGGCAAGAAAATAATTTGCCCAAGATCTGACTTCCTGTTATTTCGCATTTTTCCCAAACCCCCTTTTGCTGAACAGTGAAAAACACCTAGACTTGATCCACAGCACAGGGATGACATCAGATAAAAGAAAGCAAAATGAGGGTGCCTCATTTTGAGACTCAGTCGGTTAAGCGTCTGCCTCCAGCTCAGGTCATGATCCCAGGGTCCAGGTGAGTCCTGTATCTGGCTCACTGCTCAGCAAGGAGTCCGTTCACCTTCTCCCTCTGCCCTTCTCCCCTGCATGTGGCTCTCTTTCAAATAAATAAAATCTTAATTAAAAAAAAAAAGGCAAAATGAAGCCATAAGTTAGAGTGGTATTTTATTAGCCTTTCTTATTTCCTGATATCTGTAACTTAATAATACTGTATAATCCTTTTCTGTATCCACTAAAACAGGCAGGGAATAGCCTTTATAATCCTCCAGTTCTGTTGGAGCATCAGACTGGTGAGAAAATTACTTTAAAAGTCAGCTACAGTATAGTGCAATTTAACACAGGAAGGTCAGTTGAAGGAGTTAAGTTCTTTTAAACAGCTGTATAAAACAGATATCTGGATCAAGAGGTGAGGTTCCAAATGGGAAAAAAGAATAAATTGCTGTCAACATTCCTAGTCAAGCATCTAAACTCCTATAGAGAAAACTACATCTATAGTATTCTACAAAGAATCGTGATCTCAAGCTCCCACTTTCGGTTAAGAAACAAAACTTTGCTTCAACTTTCAAAAAAAAAAAATCCCCATCAAGACCCCACCCTTACACATAAGATTGCATTTCAATAACTAACGCAGCAATGATACCCTCATTGGAAGAATCCAGCTAGCTGTGTTTAACTTCAATACTTCCTAGATGAAAAATAGTCTCTCCACACGTGCTGTGTGGATAAAAGGTTGCCTTTGACTTCTAAGTAAATATAACTCTATTAAGATGCGTTCCAGGTTACTTACACTTGAGAATGCTTTGTATTCTTAGATTTTTTTTTCGTTTGCTATCAGAAAAACTTTCATGGTGATGATTCTGCACATAACGTTGTGGCTCGTACCCACCTCTATTAAATTACAAAACTAACAAGTGTAAATGACCAATGAAATGCAAGAGAGACCTCTCTCAATCTTGAACTGGCTACAGAAACCTGAACTTACTGCATTAGTTATCTTTTAGAGCTTAAGATTTAAGGGGCATGGGGATTGCTCAGAAGAGAAAACTAAGTTTAACAAGTATTTCAGTACCTAGTAAAAATGACAAAATTCCCGCAGTGACGCGTTTGGCGTTTATAAAATTCTAAAGAACATGATTCAGATTTTTTTTGATGGAATTTGGGACAAAAACCTTTCCCAAAGGGGGGGGTGGCAGTTCGAAGGCAACAAAACCAAAATAAGCCATTTACTGTACGACAGTGGATTTCACGTTCACCGTCAAATCTTTACAAAAAGTTTTCGCAACTTTTCACGTGAGAGTACTTTCTCGAGTCTCCAGAGAGGAGCACCAAAGACTCGCCGCGCGCCTTCCGTACCCAACACCCGGGCGCGAACTACTAGGACCGGTTCCGCAGCTCTCAAAGAGGACCGACCAAAGGGCGCGCGGGGTCCGGCGGGTGCCTCCGCGTGGCGGTGGGGGGGCTTTGGCGGAGAAAACAGGGCTGCACAAGCAGCCCCCAAGGGATAGGGAAAGGAATGTGGGCGGGGCCTCCCGTCCTGGAGCAGGAGGGCGAGGAGGGCCTCACCTTGCTGCAGTCCTCCTCCTGCTGCTGCAGCAACTCGGGAACCGCGGCCATGGCGACGCGGGCCTCGAGCGGGGGCCGCCTGGCTGTGCGAGGAAAGAAGAGGCTGGGCCGCCGCCGCCTCCGGGGCGCCTCTCAGGGGCGGCCGCGGCCCCGCCTCCGCCAGCCTCCCTGCCCGACGGCGGCGGGAGGCCTCCGGACTCCGCCACCATCCCAGCAGCCCCGGGAAAGGCCAGCGGCGCGCCACGTGCTTCCCCAGGGCGGCCTCCCCCGTCCCCGCTGCCGTCCATCTTGGAGCCGGGCAAAAAAAGCTACGCGTGGCCTACCCTCGCTCTGGGCCACGCGGAAACCGCCAACCGCAGGGCCGCAACAAGGACTCGGAGCAACGAGTAGCCGCTCAGCAAGGCGCGTCTCAAGAAAGCCCGCGCGCTCGCGCGGGGCAATTTATTACTCAGCCAGAGTCCAAGATGGCGACGGTCTGTGACGTATGCAAGATATCGTGAGAGCGTAAGGGCGTGATTTGGAGGAACCCGCGCAAACGCCCGAGGGGAGGGACTCCCCAAGGATCGCGGGAGTGTCTACAGCGGTGAAGGATGGGCTAGCGGCAAGGCGTAAGCGCCGCAGTGCATGCCGGGACCGCCTCCCCTTAGGCGGGGCCTAACTCGAGATCAGAGCGCGGGACCGGGAAAGTACGGGTCCCGAGAGGTTGTCGGCGCTCTGGAAGTTAAGTGAAGTCTGGTGGCTTCTGAGGTACCTACCCCGGCCGTGACCTGGCTTCTGTTTAAGCCGTCTCTTCCCTAACCCTGAGTCCCACACCAGGGGCCCCAGCCGTCCTGTCCCCACCGTGGTTCCACACGTAGGGCGGAACGGGAGTCCCCCTTCTGGGCATCGCGATGGTGGGCCCCGCTGACCGCCGCTTACCCGCTCTTTCCCGGTGGGACCCTTCAGAAGCTCAGTTTCCACGTCTGTAAAACGGTATCGCAGAAGTAACCACCTTAAAGGGTGTGAGAATTTAGGGAGAAGTCTTCTGGAATACTTAGGGAGCCTCGTATCTAGGGATCAGTGGTTCACCTTGACCATCGTAGCCGCTGTAGGACGGGCTGTGGTGGTCTGTTTTTCTCTCACACATGTCTCCCTTCCTAGGCGTCCCAATTCTTTGGATTGAATATTCGGGACGTCTTGCCCCAAGCTGTACTGTTTCACGTTTAACAAGTGCGCGTCGTTCTGCCTATTAAAGAGAGTCTTTCTTTGGAAAGAGCTTTGTCCGAACATGTCGGAAAAGCTTAATGGAATGCAGGTTAATGTGTCTTATCGTACTGATGCGGGTTCCATTTTAGCCGTTCAAATATTTAATACGTTTGGTATCTAACTCCACTTTTCTCTTTAATAGGAGTGCAAAAATAAAAGGCCCTCAACGTTGCAAGTAGACTAGAGGGAAGTGAGAAAGCATCTAAAGATGAAGGTGTTTCAGACCATCTGCAGGCAGCTCAGAAGTTCAAAGGGGTTTTCTGTAGAACCGACCGCACATGTGGATTTCTCCACTTCCTCTTATTCGTGTAGCCGGAAGAAAAAAGTGAACCCTTATAAAGAAGTGGACCAAGAAAAGTACTCTGATTTAGTACAGTCCGTCTTGTCATCCAGAGGCCTTGCTCAGACTCCAGAATCATTGTTTGAGGAAGATAATTTACTCTATGGACCTGTGAGTAAGTGTAAGCCCCCAAAGCAAGATGAAGAAGCAAGAGTTCCACGAAACTGGTGTCCGCTCTTCAATCCAGAAAGAAGCATAAAACCAAATGCAACAAGTACTCCTACAATTCCTTTGAAAATCCCTTTGCAAAGAAATATGATACCTAGTGTGACCAAGATCCTTCAGCATACCATGACATCAGAACAGATTTTCTACTTGGAGAGGTGGAAACAGCGGATGATTCTGGAACTGGGAGAAGAGGGCTTTGCAGAATATTCTTCAAGTAATTTTCTCAATCCTGGTTCTGTATGGTTACTGTGTTTTCGAATGATAATTAGCATTGAGTAGCACTACATGTGTATTAATCATCATAACCTTATGCAGCATATATATTATTCTCATTTCACAGATGAAACTGAAGCACAGAGAGCAAGTAGTTTGACTAAATGATGTAGAAAATTCTTTTATAAGCTACAAACTTAAGTATTAAAGTTGCCTGTTTTCTTTGATTAAGGAGAAGAATCAATCACCTGATAATGGGATTCTACTTGTTTGCCAGGCATTTTCTTCAGAATGTAGTAAATACCCTTTCCTCTACTTATCCTCATTGACATGTAAATTTAAAGACTAGGAGTAAACCAGAACACATGGTTTGTATTTAGATTTTGGTAAAGTGAGATAATCTGATGCTCTTGATTAGTAACTGAGAACAAATAAACTTTAGCTTTCAACTCCTAATTTACTAACTTCTTAGACAGATGAGGAGAATAGCTTCCTCCGGCTCCATTCAAAAGCTAGGTGAAAGACCGTTGGCAAAGATGAATCAGCTGGTCCCATCAGGATTCTATAGTTGTCTTTTATTAAAGCTAGGTTGTTTTGTTGTTGCTTCCCAGAGAACAGTACATGTACCCCTAGTGGTTGGTAGAGAGCACTTTTAATTTTTTTAAGAGTAATGTACTTAGTTTGTGGCATCTTAGAAAAAACTGTGTGTGGGTAGCACATTAAACATGTCACATATAGTAAGTATGTAGACAGCACTTGTATATGGCAAAAAATGGTCAAGGTCCTCATCCTTTAGAACATTCCTCAGCTGTGTTGGGGGAGGAATATATGCAGGAGCTAACTGCCTTTAGGTAATCAGTAACAACCACTAAGCTATTCTTTGCTTTCTACACAAACAACATAAAATGAAATCTTTTAATGGCATCTTACGTTTTTTATTTGTACCACTAGATTTAGAATTGACATTGTTTCCTCATGGGGAGTTGTATTTTATTTTCCTTAAACCTGGAATATCCTAGTTTGTGGGGATCCTGAAATCACTGATAAGAAAAGTAAAGGCAGAAACCTGCTAGGAGTTTGGGAACCTAGGACTTTGAGGCCTCCTTGATAAAGGAATTTCTGTTGGGAATGTGAAGGTGCTCCACTATCCCAAGCAGAGATAAAACTGTGGTTGTTTTCCATATAACCAGCTCTGTTGATCTAGATTATTACTCTGATTTGTGTCTCAGGATCAATTTTAAGAAACAGGCAGAATCACTTTTTTTCATAAGGGGCAATCACATGAGAATTAGGGTCATGCTCCCCCTACTAATAAAGAAGGGAAGAAAAGAAAGAAAAAGCATGTCATAGCCCACTAAATTGATTAACGGGTCAGGAGAGGCAGTTTTTAAAATACGGTATTGATAAATTCCTTTCCGCCTGCTCTTTCCAAAGGCTAGAGCATAGAGATGTGCCCAGAGCCGGCATTCTCAACATTTGGTGAATTTCTTAAGTATCAGTTTACCTTTTGAAGATTGCCAAGGATAAAAAAAGTCCAACTTGGATTTATATTTAAGTGTTGATCATAATGGAAAGGGATGGGGTTTATTTTTTCCAGTTTATTACTGTAGTGACTTTTTTTTTTAAGATTTTATTTATTTATTTGACACAGAGAGAGAGATTACAAGTAGGCAGAGGCAGACAGAGAGACAGGGAGAGGAGGAAGCAGGCTCCCTGCTGAGCAGAGAGCCCGATGCAGGCCTCCATCCCATGCAGGCCTCCATCCCAGGACGCTGAGATCATGACCTGAGCCGAAAGCAGAGGCTTTAACCCACTGAGCCACCCAGGCGCCCTGTAGTGACTTTTTAATCTTAAAATATTATCCATACTGCCAGGTTATCAGTCAGAATCTTGGAGACTCATGGATTTTTTTTTAATGCACTTTATATACTGGGACTTAAAAACATTTCATTTTCATTCCTTTAATTTATTGAGTGAAAATTCTGACTTGATGCTACCTGCAATAAATCTTGGGCTTTTTAAAATTTACTTAGACAGGGGCACCTGGGTGGCTCAGTTGGTTAAGCGTCTTACCTTTGGCTCAAGTCATGATCCCAGCATCCTGGATCAAGTTCTATATCAGGCTCCCTCCTCAGTGGGGAGTCTGCTTCTCCCTCTCCCCCTGCTCGCTCTCTCAAATAAATATATAAAATCTTTTAAAAATAATAATGATAAAGTTTACTTAGACAAATTCAATGATATTTAATGTTCTGAGTCTTACAATCAAGGGGATCCTATAATCCAGATTTCCATGCTTGTTGCCTCTTATATGTGAAGAACCCAGCCAAGGGTTAAGTCTGAAGTAGAGAGTGAGTTGTTTATTTGCTTGGCAGTTGCTAAAGCAGTTTGTTTTCTTCCTGTTTTGACCATGTTTGTGTTCTGCCTCATTAAGCTTGTCTATAGATGAATGCTGTACTTTTACCTAGATTTTAATTCCATCTGTCTTAAATTTCTTGTAGGCCTTTCATATGCAAATAAGTCCAATTGGGCCAAGTAAATTTGGAGTGTAATAGCTCGGTTCTTCAGTTGAATTTCATTTAACTCTCCAAGTAATTTCCCAGAAGTGATTCTATTTTTTTGACAGTGGTAGAACTGACCTTTCAAAGTCTTGGTAAAATAGTATTTGGCAAGTGTAATATATGGTTTGAAATTACCTTACTAGGTCAGATTTTCCTAATTTTCTATGGGTCTGTCTCCGTGCATATATATTTCCTACTCTAATTTCTAATTCTGCCTTCCTTGTTCTGTTGTAGGATGAACTGGAATTGAACATGGACTGGTGCCAGGGTGCTAGTCTACCTTTTTGCTTTGGGTTAAAGCACTGTGTAGGCCTCATTCATTAAACTGGGAGTAATGATTCTTATCTTGCTGGGTTGTTGTGTTTGAAAGTTAAGTAATATTTTGAAAGCGCCAAGGCCACTTAGCACAATGCCTCCTCTTTGTTTCCTTCCCTTATCAGGGATGAGTGAATATGTATAATTTTTTGCATTTGTTTGTGTTTTCTTAAAAGTGTATGAGAATATACAGATATGAAATCATTATGTTGTATGCCCGAAATGAATACAGTCATGTCAATTACACATCAAAATTTTTTTTCTTTTTTTTTAGTATTTTATTTATTTATTTGACAGAGCGAGACACAGAGAGAGGGAACAGAAGCAGGGGGAGTGGGAGAGGGAGAAGCAGGCTTCCCGCTGAGCAGAGACCCCCCACCCCATGATGGGCATGGGCCCAGCTGAAGGCGGATGCCTAATGACTGAGCCACCCAGGTGCCCCGTACATCAAATTTTTCTTAAGCATATGAGGAAAAATTTCAGGACAGAGCAACTGTCTTAAACTGTTCTAGCCCCCCCCCCCAAAAAAGTGCAGAAGAGTGTTACATATATCCTCTCACCTCCAAGTCCCAAAACATGCAGTTTGTTTTTAATTTGTACATGCCTTGATTTTCATTCCTTGCCATTCATTAAGCCTGTTAGTAAAAGGATTCCCCCACCTATGTTCATTAATTCAGTATTGGTTGTAAAAAGAACTGAGCAGGGCGCCTGGGTAGCTCAATGGGTTAAAACCTCTGCCTTCAGCTCAGGTCCTGGGATCGAGGCCCTCATCGGGCTCCCTGCTCAGGGGGGAACCTGATTCCTCCTCTCTCTGCCTGCCTCTCTGCCTACTTGTAATCTCTCTCTGTGTGTCAAATAAATATATAAAATCTTTAAAAAAAAAAAACTGAGCAGAAGTATAGTTCCTGGGGCGGCTGGGTGGCTCATTTGGTTAGGCGGCTGCCTTCAGCTTGGGTCATGATTCCAGGGTCCTGGGTTCAACCCCCACATCGGGCTCCCTGCTCAGTGGGGAGCCTGCTTCTCTCTCTCCCTCTTCCTGCCATTCTGCTTACTTGTGCTCTCTCTTTCTCTCTTTCTCTCTCTGTCAAATAAATAAACTCTTTAAAGAAAAAAGAAAAGCACAGTTCCTTAACTTTCTAATAATTATTTATTATAACCAGTTAAGTTACAAAAATGGGTGCTTAAATTCACGGTATAATATACTAGGTGTGGTCCTGTTGCCCCCAGATCTTCAATTGTAGCTTTGGCCTAATTCTACTAGAAATTATTTATTTTAATTCATTGTTTTGAACTGTTTTAGTCCCTTTGCTTTACAAAGTGAATCCTTAGATCTCACAAAAGGCTAAAATGTGGTATCTTAGCAGTTGTCACTTAAAAGTAATTCATGTAATTTCTAATTTTATTGCTCAGAGGTATTTAAGTATTTGTTCTTTAGTACTAGCTTTGTTCTTGTTTTCCTTTTCCTCTGGTTTTCTTTGCAGACATATTTTTACAAGGGAAACGGTTCCATAAAGCCTTGGAAAGCATTCTTGCACCCGAGGGGGAGTTGAAGGAAAGAGATGAGAATCTCGAATCTGGATATATTGAAAGTGTTCAGCATATCCTGAAAGATGTCAGTGGAGTGCGAGCTCTTGAAAGCGCTGTTCAACATGAGACCTTAAAGTATGTAGGTCTGCTGGACTGTGTGGCTGAATATCAGTAAGTATTTGATTTTTTTTTCTATCAAAGTGTAGAGGTAAAGTAATGCAGGGTGTCAAACACTATTTTTTCTTCTGAACTCCTGCTTCAAGGTACAGCCCTGTGAAGTCAAAACCTCTATGATACATAAAAGAATTGGGTATAGGGCAGGAGATAAGGACAGATACAGGAGAAAGAGCCTCATAATTCTTATAAATCTGTGTTCCAGAATCAAAATGTTTGGTGGAGAAAAGGTATAATTTTTCCATATCAAGCATGTTCCTCCTTCCTTACCCCCAGGTGAGCTACTAACCACTAGATTCAATTTAATGGGGCACCCAAGTGGCTCAGTCAGTTAAGTGTCCAGCTCTTGCTTTTGGCTCAGGTCCTGATCTCAGGGTCATGAGATTGAGGGCTGGGTGGGGTGTGTGCTGAGTGTGGAGTCAGCTTAAGACTTTCTCCCTTGCCCTCTGTCCCCACCCCCACCCCCCCTGCAATGTGTGTGCATGCTCTCTCTCTCTCTCTCTCTCTCTCTCTCAAATAAATAACTTTAAAAAAAAAAAAGATCCAATTTGATTCCTGCATTTTCTTTCGCATTTCCCTAAAATAGCACCTTGATCTATTATCCCTGAAAATCATTTCTTTTCCTGGCTTCCAGGCAGTGTTTGACATGGATAGGGACTCTGAGCTTACTAAAGCTTCCTGTGGTTTTTAAGTTGCTGCTCTGTTACTGTTTTTCCCACTTACTCCAGATTCTAAGGGGAGATATAACGTGCAGGTACCCCTATACCAAAAAAAGAATGTGGGCCACACACCAAGATAGGTAAAAACCTGTGAGTGTAATTCTTGGAACTGTAGTCAAATTTTAAATTTTAAAAAAAGTGACAGAATATTCATTAGCCTGGAAACTGTTCAGGCCACCTAACAGTTTTGTGCCATAATGTCCTCATATCTGAGAAGAGCCCTATGTGCCTAGAAATTTAATAGGCTATTTTTACCTGCTGTTTAGATTAACCAAGGTAGCCATACAGTCAGTTCTAACCAAGGCCTTCAAGAAGTTCCTGACTCTGAGGGTGCCTGGGTAGCTTAGTCAGTTGGGTGTCTGCCTTCAGCTCAGGTCATGATCCTGGAGTCCCTGGATAGAGTACTAAGTTGGGCTCCCTGCTTAGCAGAGGGAGTCCGATTCTCCCTCTGGCCATCCCTCTCTCATGCTTTCTCTCTCTCTCAAACAAATAAGTAAAATCTTAAAAAAAAAAAAAAGAAGAAGAAGAAGTAGTTCCCGACACCAAACACTTCACAGTGCTGTCCACAGTACTGATGTTTGTTTTCTCCTCTTGAAGTAGAAAGCATCAACATTGAGAATATGTCCATTGAATATTTTTGAAAATTAAGGTTCCAGAAATTTTAAAAACAATTTTAATAGGTAATATATGCGTTTGGTTAACCCAAGCTACTAAAAGTAAGTCTCCTGCCTCCACTTTTTCTTTAAAAAAGGTTTTTAATGTGGTAAAATATACGTAATCTAAAATTTACCATAAACTTCACCCCTTTATGCATACAGTTGAGTATCATTAAATCCATTCAGGATGTTGTATAACCATCAACACCATCCATCCCCAGGACGTGTCATCTTATAAAACTGAAATTCTGTGCCCATCAAACAGTAATCACTATACTCTCCCCCTACTTCCAGCCCCTGACAACCACCATTCTACTTTCTGTCTCTATGAATTTAACTACTCTTTCGTGCCTCATGTGAGTAGAATCGAAGTATTTATCTTTTTGCGACTGACTTATATTTATCCTGTGCTTTGATGCACAATTTTTAAAGCTTTTCCTGTAAGCCAATTTGTGTGTTTTGTTGTTGTTGTTGCCTATGCCTTTGGTGTCACATCCAGTAAATTACCACCAAATCCAGTGTCATTAAACTTGGGCCCTATGTTTTCTTCTAAGAGTTTTGTGTAGTTTTAAGTCTTACCTTTAGGTCATAGATCCATTTTGAGTTAATTTTTGTATATGGCGTTAGGTAAGAGTCCAACTTTATTCTTTTGCATGTGGATGTCCAGTTTCCCCAGTACCGTTTGTTGAAAACACTGTCCTTTCCTCATTGAATAGACTTGGTACCTTTGTGAAAAGTCATGTGACTGTGTATGTGAGGGTTTATTTCTGAGCTGTCTATCGGTCTATGTGTCTTTTTACAAGTACCATATTATTTTAATTATTATAGCTTTGTAGTAAGCTTTGAAAGTAGCAAGTGTGAGTCCTCCAGTTTTGTTCTTATTCAGGGTGGTTTTGGCTTTTCATAGTCCCTTGAGATTCCATGTGGATTTTAGGATGGGTTTCAATTTGTGTAAAAATTGTCATTGAGATTTTTATAGATTATATTAAATTTGTAGATCACTTGGGGTAATACAAATGTCTTTTTTTTTTTTTTTTTTAAGATTTTACTTATTTATTTGTCAGAGAGAGAGGGAACAAGCAGGCAGAGTGGCAGGCAGAGGCAGAGGGAGAAGCAGGCTCCTTGCCAAGCAAGGAGCCCGATGCGGGACTCAATCCCAGCACCCTGGGATCATGACCTGAGCCAAAGGCAGCTGCTTAACCAACTGAACCACCCAGGCTTCCCATAATACAAACTTCTTAATAGTATTAAGTCTTCTAATCTTCGAACATGGGGCATGTTTCCATTTAGGTCTTTAATTTCTTTCAGCAATGATTTGCAGTTTTCATTGTGCAACTCTTTGGTCTCCTTGGTTAATTCCAAAGTATTTTATTCATTTTGATGTTATTATATGGAATTGGTTTTGTAATTTCCTTTCTATATTGTTCATTGATTATGTATAGAAATGCACTTGACTTGTGTGTTGACTTTGTATCCTGCTGAATATCTTTGCTGAATTTATTTATATAGTCCTACCAGTTTTTGTGTGGATTCTAATTTAGAGTTTTTAACATAAAAGATCATTCATCTGTGAACAGAGATAATTTTACTTTTTCCTTTCCAGTTTGGATGCTTTTTTATTTCTTTGTCTTGCCTAATTGCTCTGACTAGAATATCCAGATCTGTTGAATATAAGTGGTGAAAACAGACAGCCTTGCCTTGTTCCTGATCTTAGAGGAAAACCTTCCAGTGGAAGATCTTTCACCATTGAGTATGATACTTGCTGTGGGCTTTTCTTATATATATGGCTATTATTATATTGAGATGGTTTTTTTCTATCTCTAGCTTGTTGAGTAATTTTTTCATAAAGGGTATTTCATTTTATCAAATGCTTTTTCTTCATCAATTAAGATGATTAAATGGTTTCCATCATTCTGTTAATAAGGTATATCACATTGGTTGATTTTCGTGTTGAACCATCCTTGCATTCCAGGAGTAAAGCCCACTTTGTGATGGTGTATAATTCTTCTAATATGTTTGCTGAATTTGATTTGCTACTATTTTGTTGAGGATTTTTGCATCCGTGTTCATAAGGATTATTCTGTAATTTTCTTGTAGTGCCTTTGTTTGGCTTTACTATTAGGGTAATGCTGGATTCATAGAATGAATTAAAATGAGTTCCCTACTTTACAATTTCTTTGGAAAAGTTTTAGCATTGGTATTATGTAAATGTTTCGTGACATTCATCCATATAAAATTATCAGGTCTAGAGCTTTTAGTTGCCAGGAGATTTTTGATTACTAATGAAATCTTTCTAATTATAGAGCTGTTCAGATATTCTATTTCTTCATGATATAGTCCTGGTAGGTTTTGTGTTTATTTTCATTGATTTTTTTCCTATTGGTTTTCTATTCTCAATTTCATTTGTCTTTAATCTATTTTATTTCCTTCCATAAGTTTTGGGTTTACTTTGTTTTTTTGGTTCCTTAAGTTGTAAGATTAGGATGTTGATTTGATTCTTCCTTGATTTTTAATGTAAGTATTTATTGCTATATAGCTTCCCTAACACTGTTTTCACTGTGTCCTGTAATTTTTGGTATGCTGTGTTTTCATTTTTATTCACCTCTAAGTATCTTCTGATTTCCCCTGTGATTTCTTCTTTGGTTGATTATGTTAATTTCCACAAATTTATGATATTTTTTCCAGTTTTACTTAATTTATTGATTTCTAACTTCATCTTGTGATTGGAAAAGATACTTTATGTGTTATCTGTTTTTTAAAATATATTGAGACTTAATTTGTGGCCTAATATGTGGTTTGTCCTGGAAAATGTCCTTCGTGTGCTTGAAAAGGTATGTATTCTGTTGCTGGGTAGAGAATACTGTATGTCCTTTAGATCTAGTTGGTTTATTGTGTTGTTTTAAGTCCTTTATTTCCTTACCTCCTTCTGTCTAGTTCTAGCCATTAATGAAAATAGATATTGAAGTTCTTCCACTGTAATTATAGAACTGTATTTCTGGGGCATCTGGCTGGCTCATTGGGAAGAGCATGTGACTCTTGATCTTGGGTCAGAGCCCGATGTTGGGGCTTACTTAAAGATTACTTAAATAAATAAAAGTTAAAAAAGAATTGTATTTCTCTCTTCAATTTTGTCAGGTTTTGCTTCATATATTTTGCTAGTCTGTTACTAGGTATATAAATGTGTATAACTGTTGTATCTTAATGTATTGAGCCTTTTGTTAATATATAATGTCCTTCTTTGTCTCATCTTCTTCTATTTAAAGACTATTTTGTCTGCAATTAGACCACCTTTGCTCTCTTTCGGTTATTACTTGCATGGAATATCTTTCTCTGTCTTTTCACGTTCAGCCTATCTGTGTCTTTGAGTATACAGTGAGTCTCTTGTAGACAGCATATAGTTGAATCATGTGTTTTATCCATTCTGCCAATCTCTCTTTTGATTGGAGAGTTTAATCCGTTTACATTTAAAGTAGTTACTGATAAGGAGAGACTGCTATCATTTTGTTATTCATTTTCTATAGGCATTATATCTTTTTTTGTCTCATTTCCTGTATACTACTGTCTTCTTTTGTGTCTTGTTTCCTTTTTTGCAGTGAAACATTTCAATTCTTTTCTTATTTCCTTTTGTGTATATCTATAGCTATTGTCCTTGTGATTACCATGGGGATTACATTTAACAACCCAGTTACCACACTCTAATTTGAATTTGTACTAACTTAACTTCAATGACATACAAAAACTGCTCCTTTAACAACTCTATCTCTATCCCTTTCAGTTGTTGTCACAGAACTATCTTTATATATACTGTGCCCCAAAACAAACTAATGATTTTTTTAGGTTTATTGTCTCTTAAATTATGTAGAAAACAACACACTAACCCATCCATGGGCCCCTCCCTCTTTGCTGTATGCAGTCTCTGGCACAGTGAAGTGCGTGGCTTATTGCCAGCAACAGGATGCTACTGGCAGATTAAGGTTAAGAGTTAGAAAGGGAGGGTGCCTGGGTGGCTCAGTGGGTTAAAGCCTCTGTCTTCCGCTCAGGTTATGATCTCAGGGTCCTGGGATCAAGGCCCACATCAGTCTCCCTGCTCAGTAAGGAGCCTGCTTCCTCCTCTCTCTCTGCCTGCCTCTCAGCCTACTTGTGATCTCTCTCTCTCTCTCTCTCTCTCTCTGTCAAATAAATAAATAAATAAAATCTTAAAAAAAAAAGTTAGAAAGGGAGTCAACACATTTTCAAAAGTACCTTGGAACATGTCTAACTAGGGGTCTTGGAGAAGTGGCAAGAATTCGCCTGGTGGATCCAAGAGTGTGTAGTATTGTGCATTTACAAGTATAAGGAAATGTGGCTGGAGCAACTAAAACAAAAGGAAATGCCCAACTTGGAGCATGAATGAGAACTAGCTCTGATGGGGCAGGAAATGATGGAGAGACCCAGTCAGAGGAGCTCCTATTTCAGCAGCAACGGCTAATATTCCAGCTGGAGTTGGAAATGCAAGAAAAAGACAGATTAGGAGAACTGCAGAGAGCTCAAGAACAATTAGAGAAGGAGATGAGTGGGGCACCTGGGTGGCTCAGTTGGTTAAGTGTCTGCCTTCAACTCGGGTCATGATCTCAAGGTCCTAGGATCAAGCCCTGCATCAACCTCCCTGCTCCTCAGGGAAGTAAGTATGCTGCTCCTTCTCCCTTTGCCCCTCCCCCCTACACTCATACTCGCATGCTCTCTGTTTGTCTTAAATAAATAAAATCTTTTCTGGAAAAATAGGAGATGAGAAAGAGTATAGAAAATAAGAGTGAAGATGTTTCCCACTGAGGATACAGCAGCAGACTAAGGCAAAACACTAGTTGAAATTAGTGCTCTGTATGGGGCAGCTCACTTGAGTGGAGTGGAAGAACATGATGAACCAGAGCTATCTGATGTTTCACTAAACACTGATCAAGATTTGTGTGATCAACCAACCTAAGAGCAATAATTTTTTCTGCTTGTTTCAAGTTTAAAAAACTGTAAAAACAAAAAGTGGAATTACAAATCACTGTTACAAAAATGCTCGCTTTTCTAATCGCCCATGTATTTACCTCCTTTGAGGTCTTTGGGCATCTTTACGACCAAAAAGATCTTCATCTAGTAGAGCTGCTATCACATCTTTTTTTAGGGAGAATTTCTGTTAATTTATTTTTTTTCTTTGAATGGCCCTACTTTCCTGTTTCTTTGTATGTCTTGTGGTATTTGTTGTTATTGAAAACTAGATATTTGTGGCTCACTGCTGCCCCCTGCAGTGGGCACTGCCAGGCCTGTGCCAAGCAACAACTGATATTTTCATGGTTTATAAATAATAAACTTCGTTGTAAGGTACATCTGTGCCTTCCCTGGAAAAAGAAAAAAAAAAGAAAACTGGATGTTTGAATCTAATATATAACCCTGAAAATCAGGTTCTCCGTCTACCCCAGGATTTGCTGGACTTTGTTCATTGTGTTTTTTAAAAGTTTTTTTTTTTAAGATTTCATTTATTTATTTAACAGAAAGAGAACAAATGGGGAGCAGGAGGCAGAGAGAGAAGCATACTCCCTGCGAAGCAGGAACCCCGATGTGGGACTCAATCCCAGGACCCTGAGATCATGACCTGAGCCGAAGGCAGACACTTAACTGACTGAACCATCCAGGCACCCCTATTCTTTTTTTTTGTTTGGGGTTTTGTTATTGTTCTTATAGGCTATCTCTGTGCTAAGGATCAGCCTGAAGTATAACCTAAGGTCCTCAAGTCTCTCCTTGGTCTGTGGACATGCACAGTGACTTTCTGATTTTCCCCATATATGCAGTTGCTTTTGGATGTTGTAGTCTTTAGTATCTTAATTCCCAAAAAGGGAAAAAGAAAAAAACGAAGCATTGGAAAAAGTGGGTGTCAGCGCTTTAAGTCCTCTGGAAGTCTCAGCTGGAGGGAGAGGGGCTTGTGGCTGCAGAGGGCCAGGGGGAGTGCAGCAACAATGGCCGCCCTGCTTTTATTTTTTTTTTAATGATTTTATTTATTTATTTGAGAGAGAATGAGCGAGAGCACAAGAGGGGAGAGGATCAGAGGGAGAAGCAGACTCCCAGCTGAGCAGGGAGCCCGACTCGGGACTTGATCCCGGGACTCCAGGATCATGACCTGAGCTGAAGGCAGTCGCTTAACCAGCTGAGCCACCCAGGGGTCCTGACCCTGCTCTTGTCTGCACCTCTGTGAACAGAAACCACAATCAGTGATGAGAGCACAGATCCCTGACATTTGGAGGATGGGGCCCTTTTTGTTCACTTTAATTCCCACAAGCTGTGTATGTGCTGCTTCAGGATCATATGCACAGCTGCCTGCCCCATGAGAAGGGGTTCAGGGGATGGGTAGCTGTTAAAAGCCAAAATTGACCAAAATTAACCAGAGTTTACCACCTAAGCCTTCAATAGGCTCTAGATTTCCAGTAAATATATCAGACAGATTCAGCCATTGCAATTGTTGTTTGGGTGGGACTACAGATTTCTGGTGCTTCCTACTCTTTCATTTTTCCAGAATCCTCCACCCCCACTCTGGTTTTAAGTTCTTGTGATCTTGGGACGCCTGGGTGACTCAGTTAAGCACCAGACTCTTGATTTTGGCTCAGGTCTTGATCTCAGGGTTGTGAGATCAAGTGTGGGGCTCCATGCCCAGCGTCTCTTTAGCGTCTCTCCCCACCCCTTTCCCTCCCTCCCTCTCTAAAAATAAATAAAGTTCTTGTGGTGAGAGATTTTATGACTATATGTACAATCATTTGTCTCCATCCCCACTTACTAACACAAAGTGCCAAACCCTGCTTTTTTTCATTTTGAAAATATTTTAGAGATCTTTCCATATTAGTTTATGTAGATCTGCAACATCCTTTTCTCTTTTAATAATTTTCCACCACTCAAAGTTATTAACACTTTGTCATACCTGCTTCCAATTTTTTTTAATATACCATAAATTAAGCTCACATCACCTGTAACGACATCTTCCCTCCTCTCACAGACCCCCGGCCAAAGGCAATCACTGTGATAAGTTTGCTTCTGTGTCCTAGGCTGTTTCCTATACTACTTAACACACCCACAACACTGTATAATACATATACAAGACACTGCCGTCTACTTTCTACATACATACACAACACTGTATAGTACACGTACACAGAATACCATGTAGAAATTTCTACATACATAGAATCACAGAGCTGGTAAGATACTAGGCTCTGGAGCCAGGCTGGCTGGGTTTGGTTTCTGGCTTTTCATCTTAACCTTAGGCTAGTTAGCCTCTCTGTACTTCTGTTTGTTTATCTGTAAAATAAGACAAAAGGACTTACCTCATAGAGTTGTTCCAGAGATTAAAGGAGACATTCTCTATATTGTACTTAAAATGCAAACTACTCAGTAAATGTTTAGCACAATGATTTTGATCTTGTTCTCTCTTTTTATTAACTATTACTTGGTATTCCTTTGTATTAGTGAACCATATCCATTTCCCTTTTATGAACATTCAGGTTATTTCTAGTTTTCCACAATTACAAACTGCAGCAGTGTACACATCTCCTTGTATACGGCTATGAGGTTCACTTGTTGGTTTGTTTTGGTGGATCATATATATAGTTTGGATAAATTCAGTTGATCTAAAGTAGGCCTGAATATGAATACTTAAATTTTCTAGGTACTTGTCACTC
This sequence comes from Ailurus styani, assembly GCA_002007465.1. Taxonomy (NCBI): domain Eukaryota; kingdom Metazoa; phylum Chordata; class Mammalia; order Carnivora; family Ailuridae; genus Ailurus; species Ailurus styani. Next base: position 459,633 of record LNAC01000564.1, on the reverse strand, counting down.
GCATCCAGGGTATCAAACCATTGCTCTCCAGTGCATACCGAAAAGGGAAATTGCTGGGTTAAAGGCTATAGGCATTTTCAGTTGTCCCAGGTGTGAATGTGCCTATTTGTGCACACCTTTAATGATACGGTGTTAGGCACAATTTATTAACATTGTGTCTCGTGGTTTCAATCTGCATTTCACTTAAGTTAGGCTGAGCATCTTTTCATTTGTTGTGAACTGTCTTAGTGCAGTTTTTTTTTAAGTATTGTTTTTTTTTTAAGTATTCTTTTTTTTTTTTTTTTAGAGAGATTACAAGTAGGCAGAGAGGCAGGCAGAGAAAGAGGAGGAAGCAGGCTGTCTGTGGAGCAGAGAGCCCGATGTGGGCCTCGATCCCAGGACCCTGAGATCATGACCTGAGCCGAAGGCAGAGGCTTTAACCCACTGAGCCACCCAGGTGCCCTGTCTTAGTGCAGTTTTAATTTGGGTTTATACTACTAAAAATCTCTTTTCCACATTACTAAGTTCTACAAGTTATAGTATGTTGCAAGAAAAAGTGGTCTGTGTCAGAAATCTCTATTTTAGGGTATTTTGATTTATTCCAGGTTGACAGCTATGAAGCCCCCTGTGGATACTGGGGCCTTCTCTTCATTTTCATAGATTATAATGGTTTTGTAATATTGCAGAGTTTGACAGAGACAGTAAAGCTACCTCTAGACCTGCATATAACCTTTAGATATTTGAGGGTGGCCAATCTAAAGTGAGGTATGCTATAAATATACAAAGTAGGTTTCAGTGACTTATTACAAAAAAGAATGTAAAGTATCCCATTAATAACTTTTTTTTTTTTAAAGATTTTTTTTTATTTATTCATTTGACACAGAGAGAGAGATTACAAGTAAGCAGAGAGGCAGTCAGAGAGAGGAGAGAGGAGGAAGCAGGCTCCCTGCTGAGCAGAGAGCCCAATGTGGGCCTCGATCCCAGGACCCTGGGATTCAGAGAGAGGAGAGAGGAGGAAGCAGGCTCCCTGCTGAGCAGAGAGCCCAATGTGGGCCTCGATCCCAGGACCCTGGGATCATGACCTGAGCCGAAGGCAGCGGCTTTAACCCACTGAGCCACCCAGGCGCCCAATAACTTTTTTTTTTTTAAAGGTTTTTATTTATTTGACAGAGGGAGAGAGATCACAAGTAGGCAGAGAGGCAGGCAGAGAGAGAGGGGGAAAGCAGGCTCCCTGCTGAGCAGAGAGCCCGATGTGGGCCTTTTATATTACATAATGAAATGATAATATTTTGAGTATGTTGGGTTAAACAAAATACTAAAATGTCACCTCTGTTTTCTTTTTTGATGTGGTCACTAGGAAATTTGAAATAACGTGTAGCCTGCATTTTATATCTTTTAGACAACGCTACTCTAGATTGACTTTATAAATAAATACTTTGCATAAGTTCTAGAGCTATAGTGGCAGGTGGGTAACATGCATACTTTGTATAAAATCTTCTAAACTGCTGTTTTTGAAACTGAAGTTCATGAAAGACAGAATGAACAGATAGTCACCAGTTATCAGTCTGCTCACCCTGTGATCCTTCCGATAGCTGCACTTGGCAAGTATAAAATCCCACTGGGAGAGGGGTAATTGGGAGGAATGTACTGGTTATTTGACTTTATTTTAAAAGTGGCAAGAATTTTTTTTTTTTTTTATTCATTTGACACAGAGAGAGGAGAGATTACAAGTAGGCAGAGAGGCAGGCAGAGAGAAAGGAGAGAGGAGGAAGCAGGCTCCCTGCTGAGCAGAGAGCCCGATGTGGGCCTCGATCCCAGGACCCTGGGATCATGACCTGAGCCGAAGGCAGCGGCTTTAACCCACTGAGCCACCCAGGCGCCCAAGAATTTTTTTTTTTTTATTACCCCGAGTGTAAACTTCCAGGGCAGCGATCAAGTCTTCTTATTTGTATTTCTGCTTATAATTGGTGCCTATTAAATGCTGATAGATTTGAACCCCAGCTTTGGTTTCTGAGCAAGAGAATTTCTGAAGTACCACGATGCTTTTGTCCTTTATGATGGGGACTTTGCTACTCATTTCTTGTTGTTCATCCTGATAGATATTTGAAATAAGATCAACTAAGATAGTGATAGACATGGTTTCAGTTCCCGTGTCAACTGTTAAACAAGGCCATGGAGGTCCAAAGGACTTTTGAGAGAGTTTAGAAACTGGAACTGTGGGAAAGTTCCCCAGCACTCCTGCATGGATCCACGCCTGTAACTCTCGCCAGAGTGCTTCCGGAAGCATTTCCCTTCATACCCCTGACAGGCCCATTACACACCTGAATATAGGACTCAGAGGAAAGAGAACATCGCGCTTCTCTAATTCTCAGAAGTAAAGCTCAGAGGAGCTGTCTTTTTGGAAAGTGGAGAGTAGAAGCAACAGTCATTGAGTGATAAGTATTAAACCATACCTAAGAAGAGGCTTAACCTCTTAGAGTTTCTCAGTTTGAACTATTACCTACGAAGACTTCCTTTGGTTTCTCTTTAGGGGCAAGCTGTGTGTGATTGATTGGAAGACATCGGAGAAACCGAAACCTTACATTCGAAATACATTTGACAATCCGCTGCAGGTTGTGGCCTACGTTGGTGCCATAAATAATGATCCCAACTATAGCTTTCAGGTTGGGACACTGAGCCTCTACTTACATAAAGCCTTGCTTGATGCTTATTTATGGCTTCTTAACTCCTCATGATTTTTACTGCTTACTCTGTTCCTTGTCCTTCTACCACCTTAAAAAGCACTTCCACCTGTTCTGAGCTTTCTATCATTGTTAATAGTGCTTTAGTGTTTACAGTCTATTCTTCAATATCTTACTTGTCATCTTTGTGTTCTTACATATCCTAGTGCAATCTTTCATCAGCCCCTCTTAGAAACAGTTGGGAGATATTACTGTAGATTATTTTGTTCTGAGTTTGCCTGAGAGCAAGAAGGAAATGAACCTTAACTCTGGTCCTACTGTATAAATATTGGAACTGTCCTGTGTTTCTTCTTAGGTTCAGTGTGGCTTAATTGTGGTGGCCTACAAAGATGGATCCCCTGCTCACCCACATTTCATGGACACTGAGCTCTGTTCCCAGTACTGGGCCAAGTGGCTTCTTCGACTAGAAGAATATACAAAAAAGGAAAAGAACCAGAATATTCAGAAACCAGATTAGGAGACAGAATGATGTCTGGGAACATTCTGTAGTTCCTCACAGTTTGGGAAGATCTGTTGCTGTTTATAGTAAAGATCCACAGGATCTGAGAGCTACATAACCCAAGTAGAAGTATTTGTTGAAATCTATTACAACTAAAAAGATCAAAAAGCCAGAAAAATTTAGATCTTAAGGGTTGGACTTGAGCACGTAAAAGAAGCACAAGCATGGTCTGTCATTTACCTGGAAAAGGGAAGCAGGATTCACACAGCATTGGTGGCTCTTGGACTCCCCTGTATAACCTTTTGTAACCTGAGCAGGATGCCCAGTCCTTGAATTGAGTTTGGAGGATGTGAGGCTTGGTGTGCAAGAGTTCCCCAGGGTGCCCCGGGAGGGAAGGGGTCACAAGCCTACAGCTGTGTGTGGAGGGAGAAATCGCTTCAGCCAACTCCTACTGCCCATGTAATTTCCTAAAACTAGTATTATATGTTGAGGTTTTCTATATATTTCACTTGGGGAAAAAAACTTCCACTCAATATCTTTGAAAAAATTATTTTTTTCATATCTAATGTGATTCCTTAGCCTCAGGTAAAACACTGCTCTCTGGAAAGACGGAGCATTTTCACATGGTTGATAATCCCACCTAGCATACCAGTAAATAACCCCCAGGAGTAGCCAGACCCCAGTCTGAAACTTGTAATTATGGATTTTTTAGTAGCTCTGTTCTGGTTTAAGTCAATGAACCATGTATATAAAGGAAAAGTGTCATTTGTGAGATTCTTCAGCTAGGGAGAACAGTAATTTTTGTGTGTTTGATAAGTAATAAAAAAGTATTAGTTGTCATTGGGATTGGGAAACTTATTAAATAAATACCCACTATAGCTTTGGGGGAAGGCTCCCTGTTTTATGGAATGGGATAGCATTTAAGTTACAGTTGTGGTCTTAAAATAATAGGGTGCAACAATTAGTTTTTTTCTTTAATTAGGCATTAATTATAAGAAATAAAATATAACATGAGTAAAGTAATGGGGCTGTTGGTTCTGTTTCTTTTTATTTAGATTAGTGTGTTTATAGAGTAATTTCATAAACCTGGAAATTGTTTAGATTTTGTATTTAGAAGTTCAGAATTCAGTTTTGCCACTGGCCCAGTAGCCTTGGTGTGAATTCTACGTAAGAACGTGCAAGAAGAAGGCGACTTCTGCCATGGTCACCTGGCTAGGAAAGTAAGCTTCAGGTAGGAGGGAGGAGGATTGCAGGGGACCTTTCACTGGTACACACCTGTGCATTCTCTTCAAGCTGCAGATATTCACATAGCCTGTCATTTCCAAAGTCAAAAATCAAGTGAGATCATTAAAAGTTGTAACAGCAGATTTTTCCACGCTGCTTTAGTAAGCCTCCCTTCCTCCAGAATTGAGACTAGGCCCAGCAAGACTGCATTTTAATGCAGTTTTCTAAGTTTCATAGAAATGCACCTTGGACCTGTCGCTTTGCACTGACTCCCCCAAACTAACGGCATTAAGAATCCCATGCAAAACCCTCAGAGTCAGACCAGGCAGACAGGTTGTATGAAAACAACCAAAGTTAATTCCTGGGCAGGCTTCCCAGAAAGACACAAGAACACCAGTTTCTCACTATAGTCCTAATATTCCTCAGATCTCACTAATTAAAGAAGCCTCAGTCCTCTTGAGAGGGAAATGTCAATGAAAAATTATTCCCCCCACTAAGTCATAGGAGGAGAAAGCCAAATCTGAGTTTCTAAACGAGACAACTTTTCAAGAATTACTGTGTATATCCTTAAATTGATACCACCTGTTCCCCGAAGTGATATGGTATATTAAACTCTAGTGAAATGAAACACGATTTGTGATGAGGGAGTCTCTAAATGAGGATAATTAAATATGTATTTTTAAATTTTTATTTATTTGAGGGATGCCTGGGTGGCTCAGTCAGTTAAGCGTCTGCCTTCGGCTCACGTTCGAGCTCCGCATCTGGCTCCTTGCTCAGCGGGAGCCTGCTTCTGCGTGCCACTCTCCCTGCTGTGCTCTCTTTCTCTGACAAATAAATAAAAACCTTTAAAATTAAAAAAAAATTTTTATCTGAGAGCAAGAACACAAGGGGGCGCGGGGAGGCCAGCGGGAGAGGGAGAAGCAGACTCCTCCCTGAGCAGGGAGCCCAATGTGGGGCTCCATCCCAGGACACCGGGATCAAGACCTGAGCCCCAGGCAGACAGATGCTTAATTGACTGAGCCACCCAGGTGCCCCTAAAATATTTTTTAAAGGAGGTTGAAATTGCTCTTGTGAGGAGGCTCCCTCATAGTATAGAACATAGTATTACAGTCTTGGGCTTTGAGACAATCCATCAGGTTCAGAGCTATCCACATACCCTTTTCCTCTGCAGTTCTACACATTCTTAGTGCATTCAGCAGCTAACAAAAGCTCCATGCTGGCTGGCACTAAAAACCAATTTTCAATTTTATATAAAAAAGCTATATCTTACCCCTTCCCATCCTCACCCTCAGACCTGGCCTCTTGCTCAGAGCCACTATCCCCTTCTAACTGGAAAGCATTAACCTTTATAAACCTATGATAGTTCTAGGAAAACTTGTCACCATATGACCTGTGGTTTCATGTGTTGACTCTGGTAAATACAGGAAGACAGTTAGTTGTAAGTCATTGTGTTTCTAGGTAACCAATTTGCCTACCGGCTTTAAATGGAGTTAGGGGTAATTTGTTTGAATCACTGTGTCTTTCCACCTGAGCAGTTAAACATTTGATTATAACCTGTCTTCCCCTCCACCACCACCCCTTGCACGCGTGCGCGCGCGCACACACACACACACACACACACAAGTGAAGCAAAGGAATAGTTGGACCTTTACTTGAAACACTTCAGTGGTTTGGAGCTGGTGCCCTAAAGAGAACCACTGTCTTAAATCAGTCACTAAGTACAAGGCAGAACGCTCCCTGTCCCCCTCCGCCCTCCCTCCTTTCCAACCTCAGAGGCCTACCTACAGGTTTGGGTTGCTGCAGGAAGACAAAGGTATAGAACCTCAAGTGATTTACACTACAGAAGGGAGCTTGAGAAAAGCCCCTGATGGAGCAAAACATTTGTATGGTTGCTTGACAATAACAGTTGTCACGTTTGAGGAATGCATTTGTGAGGATCTGATCATAAAATGATACTCTGGATTAGAGTAGGGTTTGAGCTTCTGCCTTTTTGCTCAGGAGACAGGTAGAAAGAAAGACAATATAATAGCACATTACAGATAAGCTAAAAAGCCTTTGTCTTTTGTTTCCCTTATTTCCCTCAACCCTGACACACCATCATAAATTTGGTATGTATCTTCCCAGTGTGTCCTTTTATAGTTTGACTCTCCATGAATAATATGCGGTTTTGCTTCCTGTCTTTTTGATGTTTGCTTTATCTCAACATTTGTTTTTGCCGGCTTGACCACTTCTAGATCTAGTGCATGGCTTTACTTGCTCTTCAGTATTCCCTCAGGCTTTCTTGTCTCATCAACGGGGTTAGGCTAACGGACACTGTGCCATCGAACACCCTTGTGTGTGTGTGTGTGTGTGTGTGTGTGTGTGTGTGTTTCCTGGTGTACATGAGGCACATGCGGTATACTGGAAGCAGGGTGAACATTGGAGCTCTGCCACTTCCTAGCTCTCTAACCTGAGTCAAAGTACCTGAACTTCGTGTGCCTGGATTCCTCCCGTGTAAATTAGAAGGAAAATAACTGTACCTACCTGCATGGACTTGGGAGGACTGGATGAGGTAAGCACTTAGGGCAGGTCCTGGCACGTAGTCGGGACAAAATAAACGTTAGCCATCATCATCCTTCTCAAATGATCAAATCCAGGCATGTCGGGGCTGGGTCACGTGGAGTGCGCAGTGTGAATGTGACTCAAATTCCTCCAAAATAGTGCTATCCACTTACGCTTCCATCAGTGCTTGCTGAAATTCCCTGCTTTCCCACATACTAACACAAGAGTTTTAAGGCTTTTTTTTTTTTTTTTTTTTGCCAACACCATGGGGTGAAAACAGTTACTTTTTATCTTGAGCAGCAGCATTGCTTGATTAAAACTTGCTTTAAAACGGGACTGCCATCTAGTGGTGGGAAAAGTAGACTGCACTTACATGGAACAAGCCAAATCTGGGTGGACCGACATGTAGCTTGCGGTATGTGGTCACTACCACGGGCCTGGCTGCTTTAATTCCACTGTGTGAGGGTTCTATTATCTTACCCCATTTTTAAGCAGCTCGTGATTTTCTCCTCATTTTTTCCAGCACAGCAACATGGAAAGCCGTCTGCACAACCCTGTGCGTGCGGCCTCACAGCCCAAGGAATCTGGGTCACTGGCTCAGAAAAGAGGAGTGAGATAAATTAGGAATGAGGCTATTTACAAACTGGCAGGAGACTGTGGCTCCCAGCAGGGCGGGCTTTCCTTGAGCGATCCCAGCTCCCCAGTGAAGAGGTGGTCCAGTGCCTGCATCAGCCTCATTCCCTCAGACTGCCCCAGAGGGCTGATCAGGGCCCCAATTACCATCCTTCCGAATCCGGGACTTGGACTGTCTGCTGTGAAGACTTTCCAAATCATCGTCTACAAAGATTTAAAAGTGCATGACAATGTTAGATGTTAATCATCAAAGACATAGATACATTTTTATTTTTTTAAAAAGATTTTATTTATTTGAGAGAGAGAGGGAAAGAGAGCACGAGTGAGAGAATGGGCAGAGGGAGAAGGAGAAGCAGGCTCCCCACTGAGCAGGGAGCCAGATGCGGGCTTGATCCCAGACCCAAGCTGGCTTAACCGACTGAGCCAGCCAGGCACCCCCCATAGGTGTACATTTTTAAAGCTCTGTATAAAAATGTCCCATGAAAGATAAAGGTATAAATAAAGCAATGTCACTGAAAAGTTTATACAATATGATTTAATTAAGTACTGTTACGAAAATAATGGGATATTTAAAAAAAAGAAAAAAGAAAAAATGTTATTTAAAAAAATAAAATAATGGGATGTTAAAAGTTGAAGAAAGAAAACTGTCTTGACAACAGCAAGCAAAAGTCAGCTGTGATTAGAAACACCCAGTCAGGCTGATCTAGACTGATCTAGAAAATGGGCTCCTGCCTATTTCTAAGCTGTTATTCGTGTGGATGCCTTTGCCTGAAATAAGTCCCCTTCCTCTGTTCAGCCAGATCTTCACCTTTGAAGTGCTTGGGACTGAACCCCTATCCTCCCTCAAGCCTTACCAATGCCAAGGGGAGGAGACGGTGTAGTGTAGAAGGCACGAGCCTCAGAATCAGGTAGACATCAAATCTGGCCTGCTGCCCGTTTTTGTACAGCCTGTGAGCTAACAATTGTTTCTCACATTTTGAAACGGTTGAAAAAAAAACCAAAAATGGACTTCAGTGACACAAGAAAATTATAAAAATTCTAATTTCCGTGTCTAAAAATAAAGTGGTCTTGGAACACAGCGATACCCACCTGTTTATATGTTGTCAAGGACTGCAGAGTTAATTAAGTATGTGCAGCAAAGGCTGTATGACCCGCAAAGCCTAAAATGTTTGGTATCTGGACCTGTACAGAAGTTGGCCGACTCCTGGTCTGGATGAGAGCTGATGGTGGCTTGGCCAAGCGAGGTTGCAAGAGATGCTGGGTAAAGAGCCAGATCCGAGATGTACTCTGGGAGCCTTTCCTGGCTGTTGGGATGAGTAGGGTTGAGGAAGAGGTATAAAGGTAACTCCTTGGTTTGGGGCTGGAGCAGGTGGATTTTATTCACTAGAATGGGAAAGACGAGAGTGAGAGAACAAACCAGGTGAAATCCTAGCTCTTCCCTGCATTGCCAACACCATCAGCTAGCTCTGCTGTGTTAAGAATCACCCCGACATTAGTGGCTTAAAACTTATTTCTCATGAGTCCGAGGACAGGTTCTGGTGTGGGGACTCCGCTGGGGGCAGGACCATCTGGGATGGCCCATGGTTAGCTCAGCACCAGCTGGGGCCATGGAGATGCCCGGCCCAGCGTCTCCTGTCCTCCAGCAGCCCGGCTCGCTCAGAAGGCGGTGGTAGAAGGATTCCCAGGAGCCGCAAAAGAACAAGCCCCAGTGCACTGTGCTTTCCTAGCCTGTCTGGGCCGTGTTTGCTGATGCCCCAATGCCCAAAGCAAGTCATGTGACCAAGCCAAGATTCCGGAGGGGGGGTGGGGGGATGAGCAGGGGAACTGTTAATTACACTTATCACCTCTTGATGAGAGAAGCCAAAAAGTTGCATTGCAAAGAGGGGGTGGATCCACGGAAGGGAAGACCTGGGGACATTTTTACAATCTACCAAGCTGAACCGGTGACTCAGGCAAGTTACCCAAAGTCTTTGAGCTTCCGTTTTCTCATCTGTCAGTGGGCAAGACAACAAGAACTTCATAGAGCTTTTTATAGGGATTAGAAATAACAAATTTAGGGGCACCTGGGTGGCTCAATGGGTTAAGCCTCTGCCTTCGGCTCAGGTCATGATCTCAGGGTCCCTATCGGGCTCTCTGCTCAGCAGGGAGCCTGGTTCCCCCTCTCCCTCTGCCTGCCTCTCTGCCTACCTGTGATCTCTCTCTCTCTGTCAAATAAATAAATAAAATCTTAAAAAAAATAAAAAAAGAAAGAACAAATGTAAAGTCCCTGGCATAGAATAGATACCCCAATAGTAGTTGTTTTATTGTGATAATGAACAATAATCAAGTTTAATCTCTATTGGGTACTAGCATTTCCTAAACTTCAGTCCCTCCCTGCCAGCACCAGGATTTTTGCCATCTTTAGGACCACTTAGACTTATTTACACAATATTTTTCTTTAAACAGGTTCACTCTTTTTTTTTTTTTAAAGATTTTATTTATTTATTTGACAGAGAGATTACAAGTCGGCAGAGAGGCAGGCAGAGAGAGAGGAGGAAGCAGGCTCCCTTCTCTATTGGGTACTAGCATTTCCTAAACTTCAGTGATCCCAGAACCCTGAGATCATGACCTGAGCCGAAGGCAGAGGCTTTAACCCACTGAGCCACCCAGGCGCCCAAGTTCATTCTTTATTTGAAGATTTTATTTGGGGGCGCCTGGGTGGCCTAGTCGTTTAAGCATCTGCCTTCAGCTCAAGTCATGATCCCAGGGTTCTGGGATCAAGTACCAAATCAGGCTCTTTGCTTAGCAGGGAGCCTGCTTCTCCCTCTCTCCACCCCGCCCCCACCCCCATGCTCTCGCTCTCTTGCGCTCTCTCCCTCTTTCAAATAATAAAATCTTTAAAAACAGGATTTTATTTCAAAGGCAAACTTTATCTCACTACCGCAATAAAAAATAGGCCACGCTTGCCATAAATCAAAGGCAACCATAAAATAAATACAGTAAAAACGAAGCAGTGCTATTAACCCTAACTCAGCTCTCTTGCTTTCCAAAGGCTAAATCTGAGGCCTGCTATCTCTTTGTTAAAGATGGTGTTCAAGGGACACCTGGATGGCTTAGTTAGTTAAGCAGCCAACTCTTTGATTTCAGCTCAGGCCATGATTTCAGGGTTGTGGGATCAAGCCCCTCGCCAGGGTCTGGCCTTACTGGAGTCTGCTTGGGATTCTCTCTCTCCCACTCTCCCTGTATCCTCCCTTCTTAAAAAAAAAAAAAAAAAAAAAGAGTATTTAAGGAAAAAGGTGCCAAAGAAAACCTGCAGAGGTTTTCTTTTCCATATAACCAGCAGGATAGAGGACTCTTCGCTGCGTTATCTCCAAAGCGGCACATAAAATGTACAATACAGAAATGGTCTGAAGTCATTTAGGAAACACCAGGGCACACCAGAGGTGAGGAGAGAATTGCTTCCCTCCCTCGTGAAGATCCAGTGGGCCTCGGAAGGGTAGTAAGAGGAGGGAGACGAACCTGAGGGAGGGACCTAGGGCAAAGACCCATGTGTGCCTCATGGACCTGCCACTTCCTAGCCATATAACCTTGACCCATTTGATTGACATTTGGGGGACGGACCTTGGTTTCTTCAACTGTAGTCAGGAACATCCTACCTGCCTCACGGAGTTGCTGTGAAGACCAATCATGAGCCTGTACGTCACAGTGCTTCTCCATCTATAAAGTACTATCTAAATAGAGCAGATAATAAGCATATTCCCTGAGGCTAGGCATAAAGAGGTGGGCACAAGGAGATGGGCCGCTGGGCTGTAGAGAAGGGGAGGGGTGCCTGCTAGCCACCAGGGCAGATGACCAAGTGTTGGCACACTCCCCTCCCATGTGGTCTTAAAATCAACGACCCAGCCAGTCGTAGAGCCCGGGTGAGGAGAGAGGGCCAGGGGCCTCCCCAAGCACCCTCCAACTCCGGGACCCTCTGATTTGTCGCCAGGGCCATCAGCTAGCTCTCCCTCCTAGCCTGGCACCTCAGGAGTTACTGAGGCATTGCCTGAGAGGCCTCGGACCTCTTCCGGTGGAGCCTTCTGTGCTGAAGGCTGGGGCACAGTTCACGGGTTGGGAATTCCGGGCGTCCAACACCCCCGAAAGCAGTCACCACCATGTGAGTGCAGTAGTACACGTATGTAGCCCCGAATTCATATCTGGTTCTCCAGACCCCACTCACGTTCCCTGCTCTGCAGAGGTTCCCGGTACCCTCAGTGGTGACCTGTTCCCCACGGCCTTTGACACAGGCCTTTGCATCTGTGTTCGCCAATCCGCTTTACATCCATCTCCCCCACTATGAGCAAGGGTCCAGCTTCGTATGCATGGCACCTGACTGGGACAAGCGAAAGGCAGTGCTGCTCAGGGGACAGCAAATGCCGTCTAGCCCTGCCTGTACCACCTCAGCGCTCACTGTACGTGGTGGGCACGGTGGGCTGGATGCTGGTGTCCCCCACCTGTAAATTCGTATGTACAAGTCTTAATCCCAATGCCCAACGTGATGGGACTGCGAAGTGGGGCCTTTGTGGGTGATTAGGTCATGAGGGTGGAGCCCCTTGAGTGGAATTTTCAGTGTGCTTCCTGGAAGAAGCCAGAGAGCTAGCTTGCCCTCTTCCCACCAAAATACGAGGAGTTGACGGTAGTCTGCAACCCAGAAGTGGGCGCTTGCTAGAACCTGACCATGGTAGCACCCTGATCTCAGCCCTCCAGCCCCCAGAATGGTGCGATAGAAATCTCCATTGTTTACAAGCTCCCCGGTCTATGGTGCATTGTTCTAGAAGCCCAAACTCAGACAGAGGGCTTCTAGGAATCTGAGAACTGCCTGAAGGTTTGGTCTAGCTGTAGGGCAGGCCCAAATTCCACGGACTGAGGTCCTCTGGGCCCCTCCCTTAGCCAACAGGAGAAACAGGAGTCGGTGGATGAACCGCCCAGCTTCCTCACCCCTCGGATGGAACAGCTCTGGGGTGCTCCGTGTCCAGGTGCCCGCCGTGGTCACCCGCTCTCGTGGCCACACCACAGCCCATGTAGCCTTTCTCCTCTCCCCTGGAGCACCTCCACGCCACCCTGTCACACTCCCTGGGGTCAAATGGACTACTGTCTCGGGGTCTCCTTCTCGGACAGTGGGTGAGCTGGCCGACCGGAGGTAGAAGAGGACGCCTAGCTGCAAAGAAAGAAATGGAAGCCAGCTCGCCCGCTGTCCCTGAGCACATGCTGCTGCTTCCGCAGTGTCTAGACTACGCTGGAGCACGTGCACAGCCAACAGCTCTGGCACAGGAAAAAGCACTTCGCAGCTGTCCCCACCATCCTGCTATTTGTCATCCCATCCATCTGCTGTCCCCACGAAACGCTCACCCACGTCAGCTAAAATGGTGCACTGGGCTTGGAATCAGTTGAGAAAATGTCAGGCCGATGGAACAGAGGAGAGAACCGAAATAGCAACTGTACGGACTGTGGGGACCACACCAATCTGCCCCTTCGCCTGCCAGGCAGGACTCCGGGGGAGCCCAGAGGCCCCTCCCGGGACGTTGGTATGGAGTGGGGGGGGTGCGGGGCAGGCCCTGGGAGTCATGAGGAGCAGGGGTGGGGCCCTCCCCTCCGTTCTCCCACCCGGCCTCTGAGTACTCTTCACCCCTTCCTAAACCTGGCTTTTCATCAGCTCTTGCTTCTTGCTCCCCTCTTTGGGGACATGGGGGGTTCCCTAAACACAGAACTGGATATGTTTAAAGTTGCTGCTTATTTTTAAATGTTCATGTTAGTCTTCCAATCAGTGTTCCATGTTGAAAGAGTTCAACAAAAATGTGTTGATTTCATGCCCGGGTCAATGGCAGGATGTACCTCCTGGGACAGCGTGTGCCCTGCCAGGCTGGGGATGGGCCGCTCCTGCTCAGAGGAAAAGTGCCCTTCTGAAACCAAGACTGTTCTGATCTCAGAAGAGTAGATACTTATTATATTTCATTCAACACGTTCATTCATTGTTATTCATTCATTCACGAGTTATTCATTCATGGAGAGCCTGTGACGAGCTCCAGGAATAAAGCAGAAGATATCCCACCCTGTGGAGATCACTGTAGGTGGGAAGAGCTGGCCAGTAAAAAATGCCCGTATCAGTGTCAGGAACTGGGAAGTGGGGTGAAGGAAAAGTAAAGGCAGGGAAGGGACAGAAATCACGGCTTGAGCTGGGCGGTCAGGGAATGTTCCAGGTGTCTACTGCTGCAGGACAAACCACCTCAAAACCAAGTGCTTCCAACAACAATCTTTGTCTTATCTCCTGAGATTCTGTGGACTGACTGGGCCCAGCTGGGTGGTTCCTCTGTTCCCCACAGATTTTCGCTGGGGCTGTCGTCTTCCGAGGCCTCACTGAGTGGGGACGTCCAAGACAATTCATCCACACATCTGGTGTCTCGGCAGGCAGGGCGAGAAGGCTGGGCCCCACTGAGATGTCAGCACAGCTGGGGATCCCTGTACCTACACAGTCTCAGGGCCTTTCTCTGCCCGGCTGGCCTGTCCAGATGGCCCTTCCACCTGGCTTTGCCAGCAGGGTAGCCAGACTTCTCCCACGGCAGCCCAGGGCTCCCCAGATTCAAAAGCACCTGCCAGGGCACCTGGGTGGCTCAGTGGGTTAAAGCCTCTGCCTTCGGCTCAGGTCATGATCTCGGAGTCCTGGGATCGAGCCCTGCATCGGGCTCCCTGCTCAGCATGGAGCCTGCTTTCTCCTCTCTCTCTGCCTGCCTCTCTGCCTACTTGTGATCTCTCTCCCTCTGCCAAATAAATAAATAAGTAAATAAATAAATAAATAAATAAATCTATAAACTAAACTAAACTAAACAAATAAAAGCACCTGCCAGTCCATCTTAAGGCTTAGGCCCTGAGTTGGCACAGACTCCCTTCTGGCACATTCTATGGGTTACAGTGGGTCAGAGGCTGACATAGATTCAGTGTGTGTGTGCAGGGGGCTGCATGGGGCAGTGGGCACTGGGAGGCAGGGCTCGCTGACTGGGGAACATGGGAGCGGACCCCAGAAGAGAGGGGACAAGTGAGACAGGCAGCGATCCACGGCCATACACAGGCCCTGGGCCGGGTGCGGGCTTGGGGTGTGTGGGGAGAGTAGAGTCCACCGCAGCGGGAACGGGGCAGTAACCATGGGACCCACAGGCAGCAGGAGGCCAGACCGCCTCAGCAGCGTAGGCCTTACAAAGGGACTTGGGAGCTAGCTGTGCTGTGATGGGAAGCACGCGATGTGGGGCCACAGTGGTCCTGACTGTGGGTCAAGGCTTCCCCTTAGCTTCTCACTCTGGCCTTCACTCTGGCCTCCCCAGATCATGCTATTTAACTGCAGCCCCCTCCCCTCACTCTCTCCCTGCGCCTTCTCTGCCCCAGGGATTCTTCCCCTCCCCAGCACTCAGCACCAACTTCATATGGGACTTTGACTCCTACTGTCCACCTCTTCCCTCTAGCATGTACACTCGAAATACACTGGGGTTTTTGTCCATTTTATCTGCAGGCCCGCCACTAATATTTGCCACAGGAATGATAATCGGGTGGGTCTAGTGCATGGCTCCTGGGGAACGTGTACCTGGTAAATACTGAATGACTGAATTAATTTGGCAATCAACTAACTTTTATAGCTGGATGGCGCTTATCTAGAAGTTACCTTCCAGTAAACAGTTATCCAGGGAAAAAGAAGACAGGAAAAAAGCCTTCAAAGCAGCCTTGGTAGCAACTAAAGGTCACAGGACAGCCCCTCATTTTACGATTCTAGCGAGCTCGATAAGCTGGTTATCGAGCAATTGTGGCCTGGAAAGATTTGGTTTAGAGAGAGGGCCTCTGCCAGGACAAGAAGGAAAGTGACACCTGCCTGCGAAGGGAGGCAGAAAACTCCAAATGCACGGAGCAGAGCAGTCCCAATGTGGGTCTGTGCGCCATGGAAGCCACGCCCCACGTGGTCTGACGACAGGCCACGTGTGGAATGACGACTAAGTCACTTTCAAAAGGTCAGACTGCTCACTCTGGGCTCTGTTTAAGTTGAACAGGTACGCCTGAGAAAGATTTTCATTCAAAGCACCTCCACCACCTCTCACCACATCCCCCTTTCCCAGGCAACTCCTCCCAATTCTCCGTGTGTTGGGGCAGGGGTTCTTCTTCGTGCCCCAACTTGTGCCCTGGCTTGCTTGCCCAGGGCTCTTCTCACGGCCACAGACAACCGCGGCCAGCCTCCTGGATTTATCTTTACTCATCTTTCTCGGTCAGGGAACACTCACGTTGCACCTCCATCCCAGACACCCCACCACCTACTCACCTCGTGCTCACGAGACCCTGGGCCGTCTCTGAGTCCTCCTGATCAGCAATGTGCAGTCACTCCATCTCAGTGAATGGCGCCACGATGCTTCCAGACGCTCAAGCCAAAACCTTGAAAGCCTTCCTGACTCTGCGCTTTCTTCTCATGACTAGAGTGCCGTGTCATTCATGACAAAACTAGAAGTGTCCCAGACAAACCGGGATGTGTGGTCTGGCCATTAACCCACATCCAGTTCATCAGGAAACGCAGTCGGCTCTATCTTTCAGCACATAGCTAGCCTCCGGCCATTCTCCCCACCTCCTGCACTATCCCCCTGGCCCAAGCATTCATCCTGTCCCGTCTCGATTTTTCCAGTGGCCTCCTAACTGGTCTCCCCACTTCCACCGTGCCTCCCACCTCCAAATCTGTTCTCACGGCAGCCACAGCAAGCCCATTAAAACCTAAGTGAGATCACGTTACTCCTCTGCTCAAAATTCTCAATGGTTTCCCAGTTCATTCAGAGGAAAAGGCTCGGTCTTTCCCAGAGCTTTGCCTTTGCTGTTCCCTGTGCCCGGAACGCCTCCACCAGGGAACCTCAGTGCGTGCTCCGCGCTTCTTCCTGCCATGCGTCCCTGCTCCCCATGTAAAACGCCAATAATCTCACCAGCATCACCTGTGCAGCCCCACCCCAGCCCTCCTTGCCTGATTCGACAGACTGCATTTTCTAAAAGTCGCCAGAGCAATTCGTATGGTCCCACAAGCTCTTCTAGAACCACTCCTCCCATCAAAAGGGAGTCTAATTCCCCCTCCCCTTCAATATGGACCCACCTTAGGAACTCACTTTTAACAGATAAGATGCGACAAAGTGACACTGCAGGGCTCTGGAGGTGGGCTCCTCCCAGGTGATAAGTCCTCCTCCTGACTCTGTCTCTCAGGATCTTCTCCCTGGCAACCCACCATGCGAGAGGAAGCCTGACTTAGCCCACCTAAAGAGAGCAGAAGGGGAGGAACCAAGGCCCCAGCCACAGTCACCATTAACCACCAGCTGCAGGAGTGTTTCAGGAGCCTTCAGGGGGTTCTCAGGCCCCGGGCTTCGAGTCTTCCAGCTTAGGTCCTGGACGTCAGAGAGCAGAGAAGAGCCACCCCCTGGCCCTGTTCTGTGCCCTGTCCAAAGCCCCGACCCACGGCACCCCTAAGTTTTGGCACTGTTGGTTACACGGTCATAGTAACTGAAACACCAAACTTGATTTTTCTATGAGCTGCCACCGTATACATTTACTTGCTTATTTCTTGTGTCTCCCCGAAAGAGAATGGGAACACCTGGAGGGCAGGGACTTGCGTCTATTTTCCCCGAGCCTCAGTATCTAGATAACTACTTGGCACCCAGTGGGTACTCGGTAAATACTTGTTGAACAAACGAGTCTTTGCTAATTAAAGAAAACTGCTCCGTACTATAATTGCAACACCTTCTGCTGAGGCACGCGACCTTTTCCTGAAGAAAGCGTTCTCTGGTGTGTTTTGGACCAGCTCCCTGTTAAAAAATATCTCTTGTCAGCCATCTGGAAAATGATAAAGTTGGATCTATACCTCCCACTATACGCTAGGAAACAGTCCAAACGGATCAAAGATTTATACGTGATAAAACGAAACCATTAAAATCCTAGAAAAAGGCACGACAGAATTCCGATATAACCTTGGAGTGGGAAGGCCTTTCTAACGACGACTCAATCTCTCACAGCCATAAGAGAAGAAGATGGATCAATTCAAACTGCATAAAAATCACAAAACTTCTGTTTGGCCGAGAAAAAGCGGTACGAGCAAAATCGAAAGATAAATGACAACCTGGGAGGAAAGCCAGTAGCTTCCATCACAAAGAGCTAAACTTCCTGATATATTTAAACAAACAAACAAACTCGTAGAAGTTGGACAGAAAAAGAGGCCAACAACTCAGTAGAAACATCAAGGCAATTCGCAGAAGGGGCCCTTTGTCACCTGAAAAAATGCTCAACATCTTTCTCTCACACATAATGAGAAATGTAAAGTAAAACTACACCGAGAAGGGGCATCCGGGTGGCTCAGTCGGTTGAGCATCTGCCATCAATCGGCTCAGGTCATGATCCCAGAGTCCTGGGATCAAGTCCCACATCGGGCTTCCTGCTCAGCAGGGAGCCCGCTTCCCCCTCTCCCTCTGCCTGCTGCTTTGCCCACTTGTGCTGTCTCTTTCTCTCTGTCAAATAAATAAACAAAATCCTAAACAGAACAAAACAAAAAAAGAACTACACCAAGAAACTATTTCTCTCCTATCAGATTGGCCCAAATCCCAAACCGTGGTGAATGACGTAGGCAGGGCGGCGAGGAGACAGCTGCTCTCACGGGTCGCTGGTGGGGCAGGGAGCTTACCGCGTCCATCAGTGTGATGGTGGGTACACCCTTAGCCCTAACAATGACATTTATTGGGAATTTTGGGGAATTCACCCCCCAGATCGGTTTGCATATGTGTGAAATAATGTATATATGAAATCACTCACCTAGCATTCTTCAGAGTGCCCAAACATGGGAAAGAGCATAAACATCCATCGGTAAATATCGATAACCTACATTATGGTACATGCGTGCAACACAATACTAGAGAGCTAAAGAAGAAAGAGAACTTTGTTGTCCTATTATAGAAAGAGCTAACAGATGCATTATGAAAAGGAAAATGCAAGGTTCCAAACAGAATGCATAATGCTATCTGCTAATTTAAAACGACCTGGAGAACAACAATACTTCTATTCCTGTTTGCTTATACATGAGTAAAGAGACTCAAGAAAGTTACACAAGGGGTGCCCGGGTGGCTCAGGGGGAAGAGTGTGTGGCTCTTTCTTTTTTTTTTAAAGATTTTATTTATTTACTTGACAGAGAAGGACACAGCGAGAGAAGGAACACAAGCAGGGGGAGTGGGAGAGGGAGAAGCAGGCCTCCCACCTAGAAGAGATCCTGATGCGGGGCTCGATCCCAGGACCCTGGGATCATGACCTGAGCCGAAGGCAGACACTTAACGACTGAGCCACCCAGGCGCCCCTTGAGCATGCGACTCTTGAGCTGGGGAGTTGTGAGTTCAAGCCCCATGTTGGGTATAGAGATTACTTAAATAAATAAATAAATACATAAACACATAAAAGCTTTAAAAAAAAAAGAAAGTTACACAAGAAGCTAACAGTGGTTGACTATGATGGTAGAGAGACTTGGCAGATGAGGAACAGATCTGGAGGGAAGAGAAGACTGTTCTGGCATGCATTTTAATATATATATATTTTTTATTTCTCCCCCAAACATGACATAATTTGCAGTGAGTGATTTACTCCTTTAGCTCCAAAAGAGGTCCCTTATCCAAAAGTAAATAATCCATGGAGAAATAGCCAGAGCTTACAGACCTCAAGCTTTTTCAGCCCTAATAGTCCATTCCTGTGATTAAACCTCCCAGCTGCTTAGAGCACTGGCAGCTAAACAGCTCAGTGGTCATGTCCTATTCCCCTCCAGTGATAACCACCAGTGATAACCCAAAGCCAATGACTGGTTCCCTGGCCTCAAAGAGGAATAGCGTCTATAGTACCATTCACCCTCCCGAGTTCCCCTGGGATCAAGCTGATGCTAGACTTCAGCTGAGCCGACATCTTTTCCTGGTTTCTTCCTGTCGTAACTTGTTTCCATCTCTTCCTTACTGGTTTCTCCTGAGACCTCTTCAAGAAATCACTTAGCCCGCAATCCTGTCTTGGGCTCTGCTTCTAGAAACTCAACCTAAGGGACATCTGGGGGTCTCAGTCGGTTAAGTGTCTGCCTTCAGCTCAGGTCATGATCCCAGGATCCTGGGATCGAGTCCCAAGTTGGGCTCCCTGCTCGGTGGGGAGTCTGCTTCTCCCTCTGCCGGTATCTCCCCAACTTGTGTCCTCTCTGACAAATAAATGAGTAAAATCTTAAAAAAAAAAAAAAAAAAAAAAGAAACTCAACCTAAGACATCAACCAAATAAACCAAATTAACTGTTAACAGATCCCTTTCTCCAAAATGCACCACCAGTAGGCACTTCTGACCAGCACACATGTGAGTTTCCACACTGTGCTGACCTAATACCAACCAAAAGCAAAGATACAGCTGGCTGGACTTTGTACAAGTTCATACATGGTTTCCAATGAGGGATAGAAGATATTGACAGTAACTCATGCACGTATTTCTATGCTCACCACCCATGCACCTAAGGTCCCCAGCCTGAGAACTAGTTCCCCCAAATCATGATCCCACTTTAGCTGGATTTCTGACAATTGGCTGAGAGCAGGACAAGCAAACAGGGTTGGGAGGAGGGGGTCAAAGCCTCGGGTGAATGTCAGCTGGCTTTGTCTGCTGTAGGAGAGACTTTGAGATGTCCACCACAATCCGTTCCCTGGTCCTGGCATACAAGAGTGTTACGACCGAGAAGGCTGCATTTTCCTGCCCCTGCGGCAATATGGCAAAATTCTCACCCTGGAATAGGAGTGGAAGGGCCGTGTGCAATGTCCGGGGCCAGCAGCTCCAGATAGTGGGTGGGACCCTTCCACACCTGTACCAGACCTGTACCACACCCCGCACCACCCGGCTCAGGTCTCAGCCCTCGGCTCCATGTACTGAAGATTGCTTACGACCAACCCCTAACTCTGCCTGAGAGCTATTCCTGGTATGGGACATGTGCTTGGCTAGGGTAAGTTGGAAGGGCCCAGAAATGAACTCCCCCAATGCCAGCACCCTCAACTAAATCCCCAGGGATGGGGAGTTAGTGGACAAATGGTTTCCTATGCTCTCAAGTGGGGTAACAATGAGGCACGCCTATACTGTTTACTGGAAATCCCCAAGAGGATCAAGCTCCAGTTGCCACAGTAGTGACTTCCTTGATTATATTCCCTTTGTTAGCTGTCTGCGCTCTCCTATCACATTTCCCCACTCCAGATGCTTCCTGGGATGGCCTCCTAAGCAGTTGACTTGAACTTGAAACTTTGACTCAGAACCTGGTGGAGAAACCCAGAGCAAGGCAATATTTCCTACCAGCTGAAACCCACACACACCCAGTCTCAACCATGCATATGTTAGAAGTGTCCTAGGGCATGGTAGAGCAGCAAAGGACTTCCTTCCTCTGGGGGCCCCGGTGGGCTGTTGGTTGAGCATCTGACTCTTGATTTCTGCTTGGGTTGTGATATGAGGGTCATGGGATGGAGCCCGACATTGGTCTCTGCACTGAGCGTGGAGTCCATTTGAGATTCTCCTTCTGCCTCTGCTCCTCCCCCACCCCCAACTTCTCTCTCTCTCAAATAAGTAAATAAATAAATCTTTTTTAAAAAAGATTTTATTTACTTGAAAGAGAGAGAGCAAGCACAAGTGACGGGAGGGGCAGACGGAGAGGGAGGAGCCCGATGCGGGACTTGATCCCAGGACACTGGGATCCTGACCTGAGTTGAAGACACTTAACCAACTGAGTCGCTCAGGCACCCCAGTAAATAAATCTTTAAAAAAAGAAGTAGTCCAGGTCTCTGAGTGACAACCTAAGGAGAGCCACCACCAACCCAGAACTGCTAGGCGAGAAATTATCTTCTCTCTCCTTTAAGCCACAGAATTTGTAGGGAATTTTGTTAGAGCAGCTGTGCCTTGTCTTAGCCAGGAAAACTGCACAACACCCATTTCCTCTCTGGTCACAGCACCCACCTTCCTGCTGGGGAACCACTTTCCTACTCCCAGGCCAGTGACCTGCTCACACCACCCTGGCCTCAGGAGAGGCAGGATCATGTGGCTCAGGCCTGGGCCAACAAAGCCCCTCATCTCCCAGAGCACAGTGACGGAATCAGGGGTGGATCCAAGAGCTAAATCAGGCCACTCAGAGACAAGAAGCATCAGCCCAAGATCTTTGGCTGAAAGACAGACCCTTCTTCTGCTGAGCTGCTATACTATGGGACAGGAGTCCAGAGCAGTAGGTGGCCATGAGGCCCCCACTTGAACCTGCCTGAGAAAGAAGTCACCTGTGGGAAAACCAGATAAGACAGAGAGAGGGTGCCTGGGTGGCTCAGTGGGTTAAAGCCTCTGCCTTCGGCTCAGGTCATGATCTCAGGGTCCTGGGATCGAGGCCCGCATCGGGCTCCCTGCTGAGCAGGTTGCTTCCTCCTCTCTCTCTGTCTGCCTCTCTGCCTATTTGTTCTCTCTCTCTGTCAAATAAATAAATAAATAAATAAAATCTTTTAAAAAAAAAGAAAAAGAGAGATAGAGGAATGATAACATGATTTAAGCACCTAGATCCAGCCATTCCTGGAGCTGGAAACCCTAGATTTGTCAGCCGATACATTCTCGTTTCTGTTCATGTCATTTTATTTGTTTTATTTTTTTTTAAAGATTTTATTTATTCATTTGACACAGAGAGAGCGATTACAAGTAGGCAGAGAGGCAGGCAGAGAGAGAGGAGAGAGGAGGAAGCAGGCTCCCCGCCGAGCAGAGAGCCCGATGTGGGCCTCGATCCCAGGACCCTGGGATCATGACCTGAGCCGAAGGCAGCGGCTTTAACCCACTGAGCCACCCAGGCACCCATTTTATTTGTTTTAAAGATTTTACTTTTAAATAATTGCTACACCTGATGTGGGCCTCAAACTTACAACCCTGAGATCAAGAGCTGCATGTTCCACCAAAGGAGCCAGCCAGGCACTCCTATTAAAGTCATTTTAAACTGAGTTTCTGTCACTCGCAACCAAGAGTTCTGTTTAATAAAAATCCGTCCCAGGGCACCTGCCTGGCTCAATTAGTGGAGCATACAGCTCTTGATCTCAGGGTCATGAGTTCAAGCCCCATGTTGGGCATAGAGCTTACTTTTAAAAAACAAATTTAAAATAAATTAATTAATTAAAATCCATCCCTAAAGAGAACATCATGTCAGCTAGTTCACAGTTCCCTGTGCAAAACAGGCCATAAGTCAGCTGCCTCAGCTAGTCGTTTAGATATTCCCTTACAGGAATATTCATTTTTGTTGTCAGAATTACTGAGGTAACTATGGAAAGCAAATCAAATACTTTCTAGACTCTTCCCTGTAGCAAGTGCTAGCAGACATGACAGAATGCCAGCAATTGGCCCCCTGCAGCCAGGCCCAATCCCTCAGTGCTGGCTGTCCCAAGAGGCTGTAAGAGCCTTCGCAACTTCCCACTCTGTTGCTCCGGGTCCCAAGTGCGTCCCCAGTCACCGTGGGTGCTTGCCGTGTAGACCACATGGTGCTGTGGCCTCAGCCCAAGCTCCCGGACCTTTACACAAGGCCGAGCAGGACCCGTCAACCCAGCAGATGGCTCTGGGGCACTGAGCGTCACCGTTCAGAGAAATCAGAGGCATGAGGATCTTCCAGGAACCTGGCCTAGCCTCGTGCCTGCCTCTTGTGTAGTCCAAATTGAACTTGGGTGGGGTGTGGTTCTTTCCTTTCTTAAGGGTGGGGAGAGTTAAAGGGGGGTTTTGACTGGGTTTAGGATTCCTGGTCCTTTCTGGGCCACCAGCCGGTGGCCCCTGCGGCTGCCTCCGGTCCTGGGCACCGGGACGCTCACCCCCTCAGGAGAGCTCTGAGGAATGTTCCAGAGAACGCTGTGCAGCCAGGGGTGCCAAGCTGGGTGCCCCATATCATAGGTGCTCCACAGGAGGGCTCCCTCCCTTCAGAAAGGGAGGCCAACTTGGAAGACCAGTGTTAACTCAAGTTAGAGGCCATGCCATGGAAATTGTCCAGATCTTGGCATAATGCCTGGCCCACAGTGTGGGAAAGGAGGACGTCAGGATTGGGGGATGGAAGGAGAGAAGCAGGGAGAGAGGTGGAAGGAGGAAGGAGAGGAAAGGAGAGGAAGAAGGGGGAGGAAAGAGGAAGTACGAAAATGACGCCATCACCCCACATTTTCCCCAGACCAAGAAGCAGCCTGGTCCTGATGCAAGATCTTCATCTTTCAGGGTGGAAATGAAGCCGGAGTCCTCAGACCGGGGGCACCGCAGGGTAGAGATCAGCCCTCCACGCAGTTCAGGCAGCTCCCGGGACTGGAGAAAATCTCTCTCGGCCACCAGGGTTCGCTGAGGGTTCGGGCCTTTCCTGCTACCCTCCAGTCACGGAAGGACCCTGGAAACCACCTCACCACCTCTCTCGTCCCCAGAGGCTGCTGCCTCGCTTTTGCCCAATCTCCATTTCGGGTCTGCTTTACTGTGAACCTCCTGGGCCTCTGGGGCCAGGCTTCCCCGGTGAGGAGATGCAGGTGGCCAAAGGTCACAGCGCTCAGTAGTCACATGCCCCGAAGGAGACTGCTGTCCCTCCCACAAGAACACAGTGTGCACGGGGCCAGGGATCATTCCTCACGGTCCAGCCTCTGTGGCTTCTCCGCCAGGGCCAGACTCGAGGGAGGGGTTAAGTGCCTGCAGCCAGCAAGTCCCAGCCCCAGAAAGCCAGAAGCAGCTCCACAGTAACCCCAGGGCCACAGAAAGTGACGGGAGCATCCATGAGTGACCTTCCCCGTCCACCCCAGGTGTCTCTGCCCTTTCACCTTGGGGCACCTGTCTATCGGCCCTCCTACCCCAAGCTCAAGATCTGCTTCTTCCAACCCACCCGCCAATGCAAAGTCATTTGCCCCAAACAATCTTAAGTCGAAGGTCACACATTAGGCCCTGATCGGGGAACCAGAACTCAATGCTGTTTCGTTTTGATAAGGAAATTCCACAAGGACATTTCATTTATTAAAATAATTCCTGTAAACTCTTTTGGAATAATAAAATCATTTTCCTTGCTTGAGGAGCATGGCAAGTGGGAGTACTTTTATTTCAAGGCACCATAAAATGAGAGTCTCTCCAAGAACACCTCAGCCATCACATGTGAAAATCCAAAAAAAAAAAAAAGAAAGAAAGAAAGAAAGAAAGAGAGAAAGAAAGAAAGAAAGAAAGAAAGAAAGAAAAATGCCTTACAGTGATTGTGACCATCCACAAACTTTTGTTAGTTTGACTGCTCAATAGGACGTGAGTTACGGGGGGCCTGACACCACTATTCTCATCGACGACCCTTAGAACAGATTCCCCTGCTCCGGCCCTGGAAAGGCAGAGGGATGAACTGAATCCAATGGGGTGGGGGTGGGGGGGACCTTCAAAACCCCAAAACCCTGTAAACACGGCAGCTCTGGCCGCCTCCTCCTCCTCACTTCTCTTCCTCCTCGCTCAGGTTGGCATTCCCCTGGCGCGTGGACATCAGCTTGGTCTGCAAAAGAGCTGCTAGTTTTTTGGATGTCTTTTTGAGAAAGGCGCTGCCTGGGTGGGCGCTGTTCACGTGCAGGTACAGGTCCTCCTGCGTGGGGCCCGTGTAGCCGCAGTCCTCACAGACGTAGAGCTTGTCCCGGCGTTGCTTGTAGGCATACTGCTGCTGCACCCCGTGGATCTTCTTCAGGTGGGACTCCAGGGAGCAGCGCTGGGTGAAGGCTTTGTTGCAGATGTCACATTTGTAGGGGCGAATGCCTGCAAGGTCGATGGGCAGACATATCACCAGTGGGTCACCGTCACGTCAGAGCCTCCCAACCACGAAGCCATTTAAAAACATGATGCACGACCCAAAGGCAAAAACCACACGCCTGATTCAAGACCAGGCAGAGGAAGCGAAGAGACCTTTTTCCAAAGAAGGCATGAGAAGAGCCAATAGGTACATGACAAGGTGCTCCACACCGTTGATCATCAGGAGAACATGAATCATGGCTGCAATGAAATATCACCTCCCACCTGTTAGGATGATGATCATCAAACACAAGAGATAGCAAGGGTCGTGGAGGATGTGGAGGAAAGGGAGCCCTCGTGCACTATTGGTGCAAATGTAAACTGGTATAGCCATTATGGAAACCAGTATGTAGGTTTCCCAAAATATCAAAAATAGTACCATGTGATCCAGAAATCCCACATCTAGGATATATAACCAAGGGAAATGAAAAGAGGATCTCAAAGACACATCGGGACACCCACGTTCCCTGTGGCATTATTCACAACAGCCAAGACATGCAAATAATCTAAGTGTCCATCAGCGAACGAATGGGTAAAAAAGATGTGGCATACTTATACGATGGTGTACTATTCAGCCATGAGAAAGAAGGAACTCCTGCTATTTGTAACACTGTGGATGAACTGTGAGGGTATTATGTGAAATAAACCAGACAGAGAAAGGCAAATACTGCGTGGTACCACTGGTGTGTGGAAAAGTCAAACCCATAGGAACAGAGCCGTAGGATAAATGGCTGCCAGGAGCTGAGGGGTAGGAAAAATAGGGAGAAAAAAAAAAAAAAATCAACCTGACTAGGGATTCGACATGAGGAAAACGATTAAGGCAGGAGACAAAGTATGTCTACAAGGGTCCCCAACATCCACGTGAACAAAGATAAAAAGTGATGCCAATTTAGCAAAGAAACACCACTAAGCTTTGGGAGGAAGGTTTTTGTTTTCCCACTTGTATGCCTCAATGTTTTGATTTTAGAGTGGGCAAAGTAAACCTTGTTTTTGTTTTAGTTGCGGTTTTCTTGGAAACAGACCCTGTAACAAAGATTCCGGCAGCGCCGGTCGGTGAGTGAAGTGGGGGAGCGAGAGGAAGGAGCCCTACAAGGTGGGGACAGAGAGGCGGTCACCGCTGTGGGCAACCTACCGGACAAGGTGAGGGGACAAGGGAGAACACTCACCTCTGAGTCATCCCGGCCCTCTCGGCTACGGTCTTCTCCCGCCACCCCCCCCCCCGCCGTCAGGGGCCATCCCTGGGGGGTGCTGATTCTCCCTCCCTGTCTTGTGCCAGCAAGAACACTCAGGCAGAGTTGCAGGTGTGGGCAGTTGCAACATGGATGGGTGTGCCCAGAAATGGCAGGAGCCAGGGGCGTGGGCCGGACATGGGTGGCATCTGGACAGTTATGAAAGCATTTCCAAACTAGATCTCACGTTGGTCTTCACATCGGGTAATATCGGTGGGGGTTGCCTCCTAGATGGAGAGTTCCCATGTGCCATCTCCACTGGGGAGCTAAGGCTCGCGAAAGCACAGACCTTCCTATTTCCACTAAGAGCACTCATCCTGACTGTGAGGTCGGAATGGCACATGGACTGATGTATGTCAGACCTAACGTAGGCTCTAAGGGGCGAGTATTGTGCTGGGGTACATGGAGCAGATGGGGGCAGCCCACAGCCAGACCATCTTAGAGCCCAGAGGCCAGCAGAGCCACCCCTTACGGGAATCCCCAAAACCTCAGATGCAGAATTTAAGGGCATGCCAAATACTCATCAGTCCAGTAAGATAATATTTCAAAAATCGAAACACATTAAAAAAAATCCATAGGAACCAGTTATCAAAATCTTAAACAAGGACAAGACCCAATAACACCATCCTCAAGCTTGAGGAGAAAGGAAACATGAGCACTCTATGTAGATGTTTTCATGTATTTTTTAAATGGTTATTCTTTTCCCCCATAATGTTCTAGCTGTTGAAAAAAAGACACTGCACAATTGAAAAGGAACTGAATTGAAACTCACATTTTAAAATGTTTCAATATTTTTTTACATGAAAATGGAATTTATGGTGATTTTACTACCCTGGCTTTAATGGAAGCAAACTTATCCAAAGATATTTTCAAAATCTACTTTTTTAGCTTCACAGTGCTCTGGAGGATTTTTCCGTGTTGGTGCCCACAGCTCGGTTTCATTCCTTTTCAACAGCACCATGGTGTTCTGTTGTCCCGCTATACCCAAATGCCATCTCTCACAAGCCCGAGACAGACTGACTGCCTTGTACGACCAGGTCCTTGCGTGGGCTCCTTGGGCCAAGAGTCACATCACATCCCCTGGACACTTGCAGGAAATGCAGAATCGCAGCCGTCCCCCCACCCCCGGCCCATTAGACTGAATCGAATGTGGAGCGGTGGTCCTCCAACCTAGGGGGCTTGTCAAAACACAGATTCCTGGCCCCAGCCCTGGCGTTTCTCGTTCCGGGGTAGGGCTGAGACTCCCGAGTTTGAGTTTCTAGAGTGTTCCCAGGTGATGTGGAGGCTGCTTGTCCTGGGACTTCTTTGGGAGTCACAGGTCTAAAGCCACGCCAAATGAGGCGTGACCAAAACTGAAGCAGGAAGAAACGAGACCCATGACCAGCAAGGAGGTTCAATCAGTAACCAAAAAAGTCCCAGCAAACAAAGTCCAGGACCAGATGGCTTCACAACAAATTCTACCAAAGGAGGCATGAGGGCGGCACTTCGGGGTCTGAAAGCAGTCCTGGCCTCGGTATTTTCTCTCCCAGGTTACATGTCCCCATTACCTTAATGGCAGATGATCAGGGAAGTTGAAATGGAAAAAAATATTTCCCCCCACCCCCACCCAACCACCTGAACAAATCAAATCTCTTCCACTTTTCATGCGGTCCATGTCCAGAAGCACACACGGGAAGCATGTCCTGTAACACGCACGTGAAAAAGTGTATCGGGTCAATGCAATTCTACTCAGGGAGAGTGCAGGGCGATCTTACAGTCCACACGTTCTAGAAAAACTGCCGGAAGTTAAGAAACTCCTTTATAATCCTCAGCATCGGGCAGGCACATAATGGGTGCTCAGTAAATAATTTTTAAATGAAGGAATGAGACTTAAGAAACTGGGCTGATTTGGGTTTCATGCTCACGCTGTAGAGAGCTTTGCATCTCTTCACGCCTTCTGGGCCATGACAGCAGCTGGCTCCAACCTCCAGCAGATCAAGCAACAAACCTATTTCAAATCCACAGCTCATCGCAATAGAAATTCAGCCAGAGGGGCGCCTGAGTGGCTCACTCGGTTGTGAGTTTGTCTTCGGCTTGGGTCATAATCCCAGGGTGGTGGGATGGAGCCCTGCGCCTGGCCCCCACTCCGCGGGGAGTCTGCTTCTCCCTCTCCCTCAGCCCCTCCCTCCCTTGTGTGTGTGCGCCCGTGCCCTCTCTCTCAAAGAAATATAATCTTTTTTTTTCTTTCTTTCTTTTTTTTTTTTTTTTTTAGATTTTATTTATTTATTTCACAGAGGGAGAGAGATCACAAGGAGGCAGAGAGGCAGGCAGAGAGAGAGAGGGAAGCAGGCTCCCCGGTGAGCAGGGAGCCCGATGCGGGCCTCGATCCCAGGACCCTGAGATCATGACCTGAGCCGAAAGCAGAGGCATTAACCCACTGAGCCACCCAGGCGCCCAAATCTTTTTTTTTCTTAAAGATTTTATTTATTTATTGGAGAGAGCAAGACAGAGATAGTGAGAGAGGGGAGGAGCAGGAGAAGCAGGCTTCCCGTTGAGCAGGAAGACCCATGTGGGACTCGATCCCAGGACCCCGGGATCACGACCTGAGCGGAAGACAGCTGCTTAACCAATTGAGCCAGCCAGGTGCCCCAATAAAATCTTTTTTTTTTTAAAAAGAAAGAAATTCACACAGAGACCAGTTGCTCCTGTCAATAGTTCCTGAAAATAACCTACTACTGTTTTAAAACATCCGAACTAAACACGTGGAGAGGACAGTACACTTACCCCCAGCGAACTCCTAGGCCCCGGGGAAAGGATGCTTCCAGTCCTGCTCTAGGAAGCCCCGCCCCATCGGTGACCCAAAACGGTGATCTGAAGTGGCTGCTGGCCAGGGCTTTGCCAGATCCCTGCCCCCTGCCAGAAGTGAGCGTGCCCGGAGCACATTTCCTCCTGCAGCCAACAGGTCGGCCGAGCACCTTCCACAGACAGAACACCCAACAAGGCCCAGGCAGCAAAGGCTAGAGATTCCAGAGCCCTGCGTCATCCAGGCGACAGAGAGAATGGGGATGACCACTGTGGGTGGGCTTTTCCCAGGGATGGTGGGATGTGAGCCTGGGTCGGAGGACAGGCAACTCGCAGACACCAAGATGAATGGAAGACAGCAGGCACCAAAAACTCCAGGTAGGGCAATTCTGACTTTTGCACACCTGCTTCACCTCCCCTCTCTGGAAATACCACATTCACTCCTCACTCACTGATGCAAACAGACACGGTCATGCAGCAGCCCCAGGTGACCCTTTCTGGGCTTGGGAACAAGGCCCTTTCTCCTGGAATACCCAGCCCGCCACGAACTCAGGGGTGGGGGGGAGATGAAGGTGGCCAGAGAGGACCCCTGGGCAAAGGGGACTGATGCCAGGACCTCCCTAACTTAGGGAACTACCCCCCTTAGTGCTCTGGAGCCAAGGCCAACCTTGCCTGTGTTTGGAGTGAGATACCTGAACTGGAAACCACAGCTGCACCAGACGTCATTAACCTACTGACACCACACAGCCAAAGTCCCAGGCCTCTGAAAACCCACACATCACACATCTGCCACTCCTCACGTGAGCCCAGGATAGATGGCTGAACACCTCCACACCTGTTTCTTCACCTGTAAAATGGGGATAACATTCATACCCCCTCATTAGGCCGCTCTGAGGACTAATGGCGGCGTCACCTGCAAAGGGTCTAGCATGTATTATGTACTCAATGGAATATTCTTCAGCTCTGAGAGTTTACAGTCCACGAATATGCTCTCTTCCTAAGTTGGCTGGCGGGCACATATGTAGTATTTGTCTTTACACTGGCTCTACATAGACACTTTTGTATCTGCATGCACTCTGGGGTGTGTTGTTTATTTCACAGTGGGGGGGGAAGGGATAATTGTTTTCAATACGGTCATTAGGTGTCTAGTGGGGAGAAGAGCAGAGAGACCTCCTTTTCGCTGGTGACCCTCTGGAATGTTGTGCCATACAGCCTCTCTGACCTCATCCAAAAAACACTGCTTTGTTTTTTGAGAAACCCAAATGGGGTTCTTCTCTTCAAATTTTCTATTCCTATTACCAAAATCACGCTTCGTATCACACATCTCCAAAGAAAATTTTTCGCTCCTGGTGCTTTCCGCTTGCTCTCCTTGCCATAACCATGCGCTCTGTTATTGAACTCGATATAAACATGAACTTCGGCAAGAAGCTTTTTACAGGCCTCTTTGTGGGAGTGGGTAATTAAGGCAGCCTCCCTGGGAGGGAACATGGCCGTGCCCACCGAGGATAGCCATGTGTCTACCCTTTGGCCCATTTTAGGGAAATCATCTACAGAAAGACTCACACAGGTAGAC
Organism: Ailurus styani; assembly: GCA_002007465.1. Classification (NCBI taxonomy): domain Eukaryota; kingdom Metazoa; phylum Chordata; class Mammalia; order Carnivora; family Ailuridae; genus Ailurus; species Ailurus styani. The sequence continues at coordinate 428,674 of LNAC01000564.1, read as the reverse complement.
AAAGGATGTAGAAGAATATACATGGTAGTCTGCACATGGAAGGAAGGAAGGAAGGAAGGAAGGAAGGAAGGAAGGAAGGAAGGGGAAGGGAGGGAAAGAAAACACTGAGAATGAAAACACTGAGAATGCTGGGACAAGGGGAAACCATGGGGCCTCCGTATTGGACATTGTCATAATCTCATATTAAAAAATTCTGACAACTATTAAAAAGAGGCATGTCTGCCTGTGCAGATATGAAAGAGGATCCAAGGTACATATGACATGAAAAAAGCAATGTGTATAAACAGCTTCGGGGGGTAAATATTAAATGGTGGTTTCCTTTCAGGCGTGGAACTTTTAGGGCTTGGCAGGGGAGGAAGGCTTACTTCTTTTTTTCTTTCATTTTTCCCCCTTTCCTATTATTTCTTCAGCTAAAAAGTAAGTCAAAATGAACTAGAGCAGAGACAGCCTGAGCTAAGAGCTAAGGAGGCGACCCCACCAGACAGCCTTGAACTCCCTAGCGATGGAGTTCACTTTCTTCTTTTTCTGCCATCTGCCCCATTCCTTACTTCTCCCAATCTGCATTCCCGCCGCCCCCCCACCAGTCAATCCTTCCCTGAAGGTTCCGAACAAAGACACCATTGTTTCCTCTTCTTCAATCAAGATGGGATTTGTTTGCCTTCCTGTCCCTCTCAACGTGGCCCGATGGAAGATAAGGCCAGAGGGCGTCCTGAGGGGCGGGGCAGATACTGGGCTTGCGCCCATGCCCCCTCCCCACCTCACGGCCCTGGAATCTACACTCCTCAGCTTCTCTCTCTGGAACTCCAGAAGCGTCCTCAGGAACAGTGGGTGCCCGGAACGGACTCCTTTATTCCAGGGTCATGAAGTCGTACCTCATGGCACGAGGCCCCTAAAAGCTGCGCTGGGGGACCCGCAGATGCGTGTGGCCATTTCGGCTGTTAGAGTGGCTTACACATTGTTGCCTGCACTGGCTGGTGTCTCTTACAGAGTAAGTAGCCATCTTCGGAACAAGAAAAATAAAGGACTCTCAGTAAATGCTGTACTTGTCTGAGGGGCCTGGCACATCTGGCCATATCAGGCAACAATGCCCGGGCCACGCGTGACATGCTGTGGCCCTCAATGAATGTGGTTCTGCCTCTCCGACACGTGCCCATGTGCCACTGGTGGTGCTGGGTCCTGAGCAGTGAGGTGGGGTACTTAGTGCTGAGTCCAGCACATGCAAACGCCAGGTATTACGTTTTATTCTAGAATATAGATCTCACCGCCCCCCTCACCCCGAAAGCAAATCATTTTCTTCCATGGATGGCCCTTCTTAGGATGCATCCCAGCTCGTTCAACCTAAACATTTAAACAAATCCAAAAAAATTTCTTCTCTAAAAACAGGCCTGCGATGTTTTTCACAGGCGGCGAACTGAATATACATTCGTTTCTTTTTATTTTTTTAGGATTTTATTTATTTATTTGAGAGAGAGAGCTTGAGCAGAGGGGGAGGGGCACAGGAAGCCGCAGACTCCCTGCTGAGCAGGGATGCCCGCCTCAGGACTGGATCCCAGGACCCTGAGAAGGCGGACGCTGAGCAGACGGAACCACTCAGGCATTCCACATTCATTTCTTTCAAGCTCATGGCCCCCTCTCTCTATTTTGACTAGAATCTCCCACACTGGCCTCAGTGGTCCCATCAACTCCTCTCAAATAGAGCAGTTTCCTCCATTCTGTGTGTCGTGGATGCTGCTGGTCCCTTTGCAGACCCCCTTTGCTTAGCTAGTGCTTCATTCTGCATCTTTCTTGGTGTGGACCACTAACAGCTCCTGACTGTCCCCTTCTCCAAGGAATGGGCCCTGGGCCATTGACCTCCCAGCCCAGGGGAGAGGCAGCCCTCTGACTGACATCCAAGTGTCCCCCACTTGTCTATAGTGCTTTTCATACCCCAAAGCCCCCGTGGGACCAGGCTGAGGCCACATCTCTGCTCACCCCCTGCCCCTGCCCTGTCCTACTCCCCGCCCCCCTCCTTCCAGATTTCCTCTGACCCCTCCCTCAAGAAATCATTTTACAAGAAGCACCATCTCAGAATCTGCTTCTAGGGAACCTGATTCAAGACAGTCTGGATTGAAAACAGCCCCTTGTTTGTTGATCTGTTTTCATAAAAAATGTTAGTTGTTTGTGCATCAGTTTCCAACTTCCAACCTTGAATCAGGTGTCATTGACTAACATCCCCCGTCCCCATCTCACACACACACACACACACACACACACACACACACACACACCCCCCTCTGAGTTACTTTTTTCTTGGTGAAGTCATCCAAAAAAAAAAAATCTTAATCTTTTCTTTCATCCACTTGGATATTAAGGTAAGACATTTACAGGCTCTGGTTTCCCTGGGTCTCTTTCGAGATGTCTCCTTGTGTTCTGAGTCTTTCTTTAGAGGCCCTGTCCCTCCCAGCAAGGACAGGAGGAGACATTAAGACATTAAGACAGGAAGGAGAGATTAATCCTCGCCTTCTCTGCCACTCCCCTTGCCCGCCTCATCCATACTGAAGCCATCATTCTCAAAAGAAGGGTCCTGCGATCCCAGGTAAATCTTTAAATGAGTCATGACCGGTCCAGTCAGACTCTAAGCAAACATAGCCTTCACTCAACTGCTGTCTACCGTATCTGTGTTCACACATCTTTGCTTCTGGTCTAAATACATGTACTTGTAAACATCAATAGCAAAAACCCAACCTTCACGTCTTAGTCAAGACCCAAATTCGCAGAATTCTGGTAAGGTCTTTTGGAACCAGGGAGGTTGTTTACACAAACTTTGAAAATGTTTGAGAACCCCAGATTTTTGCTCTTTTCACTGCCTTAACCCTTTTGTGTAGAGCTCAAGAGAAGGCAGGGCAGGCCCCTCACACCAGGACACTAGGGCTGTTCCTCCCGCTGCTGGTGTGGCCGCATCCCCGGAGCCAGGAATCCTTTTCCCCTTTGCTCCCGCCTAATTTGCCAGTAAGCCCTTTGCTTCTCATTCTGGTCCCTTATTACCTGGAGGTACATGTCCAGTAGCAAATAAACCAGGGCAGGAGAAACAGGTTCAAGACATTTATGTAATTCTATTTGTTGATCACTTAAGAGTCAAAATTATGTTTGAAAAAATTTTAAATCATTACCTGTAGATTCAATCTCATAGTCAATGCTGTCCAGCAGACATTAAAATGCAAGCCACTTTGTAATCTTAAAATGTCCAGTAGCCTCATTAAAATAAGTAAAAAGAGGGGCACCTAGGTGGCTCAATCGTTTGAGCGTCTGACATTTGATCTCGGCTCAGGTCATGATCTCAGGGTCATGAGATCGAGCTCCACACGGACTCCATGCTAGGTGTGGAGCCTGCTTAAGATTCTCTCTCTCTCTCCCTCTGCCCCTCCCCACCCTCCCACATGCGCACTTTCTCTCTCTATAAAACAAACAAGTAAGTATAAAGAAAACAGGTGAAATTAATTTCAATGCTATAGTTTCTTTAACCCAATGTATTCAAAATATTACCATTCCAATGTGGAATCAACATCAAAAACTGAGATGGTTTACATTCTTATTTTGCCGTAAATTTTCCAAATCTAGTGTTGGTTTTCCACTTAACACCACACCTCAATTGGACCAGCCACACACTGGGGGCTCAGTGGCTACCCATGGCCAGGATGGGTGCAGCTCTGCTCCTCCTAGATGCCTCCCCTTCATGGGGTAAACTGTGGAGCTCTTCAGGGAAGCATGAGGTGGAAGGCATTATGAATCACTAACTTTAGTAATTTTCAGCCCCTCTATGAGTCATGAGAAATGTCACCTTCGAGGAGCAAGAGATGGAGGAGCTCAGGAGTCTGAGATGCCAGCCATCTTCCTCCTTGCTCACTCTGTGGGTATCTGGTGCCACGGAACCCGCATGCTCAGACTCCCGTGCTGAGGAAGGCACTGGGAGGCAAGGGGGACAGAGAAGGGGACTGACAAAATGGAAGACCATGAACTCCAGCACCAGCTGGTCTGGTTCTCTGCTCCACCACCTCTAGTAATCTGACCTCCCTGAGGCTCGTCTCCTCATCCGTTAAGTGGGGCTCAGCGCTCTCTGAAGATGTGTCACCTTCTGCAGGGACTCCCAGTCTCTGCCAAGCCACCCCCCTCTGAGAGGACACTGTCAACACCCCACCCCCACCCCTGAGCCTTTCATGGGGTCACCTCAGTTCCAGGAAAGTCAGTGGCTTCCTGCGTCTCTCTGCTTGAGGAGATTCACCAGGAAACACCAGAGACCTGCAAGGGGCTGGGGGGAGGAGCTACCTAGGAAACGAGGGTCCCAGGATGGACCCCCATCAGGGAGGGATGGGAGTTACTGGATAAATAGCCCAGTTTCCTCACCCCTGGAGCAATTCTGTGGAGCATTCTACATGGTTCTTCAGAGGGTCCCCACAGGGTTAAGCTCCAGCGGCCCATAGTGATAACCCACTCATTAGCTTGCTCCTATTGGCTGTCTTCCACTCTTCATCTCCCCTCTGTTACCCCTCATTGTGCTTCCTGAGATCACCTCCTAAAAAAGCAGCTTACACCCAAATCACTGGGTCAAGATCTCCAACCCAAACCCACAGGACCCGCCCTCCCCTCTGCCACAGCCCACTGCTCCCTCAGCATTCTCCTTGTCCCAACCTAAGGGTCCAGCCTGCCCACACAGAGATCAAACCTCTACTGATTCACTGGTTGCTAAGGACTAAAAAAGACGTCTTACAGCCAGACCCAGGAGAGAACACACGCCATGATTCCATCTCTACTACGCTCAAAACCAGGCACAGTAATTAATGCCGTTACAAGTAACATGAGTGGTGCCTCTTGGAGGGAAGGGGATAGTGACAGGGAGAAGTGGTGACTTCTGGGGGCTGGACTTACGGTAGGCCCCCATTATCTGTGGGTTTGCTTTCAGTGATTTCAGTTACCCATGGTCAACCATATTCCAGAAACAGACGATCCTCCTTCTGACCCATCAGCGGAAGGTCAACAGTAGCCTAATGCTATGTCACAATGCTTACGTCATTCACCTCACTTCATCTCATCTCGTACACATTTTATCATCTCACATCATCACAAGAAGGGTGTATATAGTACAATAAGGTACTTTGAGAGTCAGAGACAACATTCACTTAACGTCTATTATAGTGTATCACTCTAATTGTTCTATTTTATTAGCAGTTATTGTTGTTAATCTCTTACTGTGCCTAATATATAAATTAAGCTTCATCACAGGTATGTACATATAGGGCATATAGGGTTTGGTACTACCTGTGGTTCCAGACATCCACTGAGGTCTTGGAATGTACCCCCATGAATAAGGGGGACTGCTGTAGTCTGTTTCGTGGTCTCAGTGCTAGTTATCTGGGTGTGTTCACTTTGTAAAACTTCCTCAACTCATCAAACTATACACTTATGATTTGTGTGCTCTTCTCCATATGTGCTACATTTAAATGAAAAATCCACTTTAGAAAAAGTTTTTTAAAAGGAAAAAAGGAACTTTTGAGTAGGCCAGCCCACTCTCTCGGGTAGAGGACAGTCCTCCCACGCCAGGGAAACAGCTCCTGGCCAGGACTCTCAGAACCAAGCAGTGTGATAAGGGTTATAAAAGAAATCTAAATACACAGGATCAGAGCAGGGTGAGGACTGGGTGAGGACTGAAGGGCTGGGATCTCCATCTGGGGGGAGGAATGGACATTTTCCTATCCCACCAAGATGCCAGAGGGAACCCCAAACTCCAAAAGGGCTGGAGGATTGGAAGACTATCTGTAGTAAATTCTACGAGGCTGTATGGAGAATGGGACATGACCAGGATGGGTCTGAATGGTTAGGACAGGATGAGTTTAAATGAGATGCAATGGGACAGGATGAGATGGGGCAGGGATTTGAAGATGGGAGTAAGGAGCTTACATGAAGTCCATCAAGATGAGGAGTCTGGATTTCATCTCACCCAGAGTTGGAGAATTTTCAGAAGAGAGATGGCATCTCAGAATTATCCTCAAAAGATTACTCTTTTCAGGTGTGGAACGGTGGGCCTCAAGGGGAAGCCTAGAGGCCAGATGTTTATAAATTAAAACTAATGAGACCTTAACTGGTCAGAAGGGCTGGGAGAGGGGCCAATGGGCACCCCCAGGATTCTCTGTGAATTGAGCTGGTAAGGACCCAGATCCACACTTCATCAGTCAGGAAACTGAGGCAGGGCCAAGGGGAGGAAGACACTTGCCAGCCTCACACAGGAGCCAAGCATCTCCTTCTCTTCCTAAGCTCTCAGGAGCTCCTTCTGAGACAGGCTTACATCCCCACAAAGGAGCAAAACCACCACCCATGAGACCACAAGAATCCATTCTAGTCAGCCCCATGACAGCTGAGCTCTGCCCCCAGGAAGCCTTGTGTCGAACTTCACAACACTTCCAGCCAGTGACCTTGAGGGGCCCTAGAACTTGGGCTATTACCACACCAGACTGAGGCGCAAAGAGCATCTAAAAAGGGGCTTTGCTGGGCCCAAGGTGACTTAGCTGGCTGGTGGCACATGCAAGAGGTGAGCCCAGATGCCCCAATCTGCCAATCTTTCCAGAAACACCACATTGCTCCATGCTCCCGACGTGGTTCTCTAGTGGCTGAGGAGTAGGAACTCCAACGACAAAAGCAACTGCAAGGCGCATGCCCCCCTCCTCACCTGTGTGCGTGCGGACATGCCTCTTCAGGTCGAAGGTGTCGTTGAAGCCCTTGCCACAGAAGGTGCACAGGTGCCTCTTCACCTGGTTGTGGCACTTGAGGTGCCGGTTGAGCATGCGCTGCAGGCGGAAGGCCTTGCCGCAGAGCTCGCAGCTGTGGGCTGGGGGGTCGCTGCACGTGCCTGTGGTGAACTGGGACAGAGAGAGAGAGGCACAGGGGGTGAGGGCCTCGGTGCAGGTGGGCACACCCGCTGGGCTCAGCCCAGGGGGTGCGCCTCCCCCCGTGTGTCTCCAGGCTGGGGCTCCTGACCCCTAAAACTTCTAGGCGGGTTTGGGAAAGAAAGAACCAGCAGCCCCGCCCTGCATTCATTCTCCTCTCCTTCCTCAGAACAGACTTCTGATTTCTGGGCACAACAGTCCCCCACAGAACGACTATGCCTGCTGGCCTGACAGCAAGTCACGGGTACTGGGACAAGAGGGCCGATGGCATTTATTCCTGCGGTTGGGGAAGGCGGTCCCCTCCCCACTCTTTGCTCCTTCCTGCTGGCCGGAGCTCCAGCAGCCACTCTGGACCATCGAGGGGGAAGCCAGTGCTGAGGACAGAAGGGCAGAAATAAAGGAGTCCAGGGGCGCCTGACTCCCCTGCAGTTGTTAAGCATCTGCCTTTGGCTCAGATCACGATCCCAGGGTCCTGGGATCAAGCCCCACATGGGGCTCCCTGATCAGCAGGAAACCTGCTTCTCCCTCTCCTACTCCCCCTGCTTGTGTTCCCTCTCGGTCAAATAAATAAATAAAATATTGGAAAAAAAAAAAAAGAACCCAGGTCCTGATGAGGGCATGGAGCCTGTCATACAGAGTCTCCAAAGACAGACATGGTCAATCCCTTCCTGCCTGTGCCTGCCTTCTGCTCCATCCATCAGGAGATGGAGACCCTTTCCTCTCCTCTGGGAGCTGGGCAGGGCCTGGGTAAGTTCTAGATCTTAAGACACTCTGCAGCTGGGGCGCCTGGGTGGCTCGGTCAGTTGAGTGTCTGACTCTTGATTTTGGCTCAGGTCATGACCTCAGGGTCGTGAGATAGAGACCCACTTGTTGGGGCTCTGTGCTGAATGAGCGTGGGAGCCTCCCTGGGAGTCTATCTCTCCCTCTCTCTCTCTGCCCCTGGCCACCCCCTGCCACTGTGGGTGCTCTCTCTTTCTTAAAAAAAGAAAAAGAGAGAGAGAGAGAGAGAGAGAGAGAGAGAATGACTTTGGAGTTTCCACATGTTCCCTCTTGGAATCCAGCTGCCGTGTAAGCCCGCCACGACTACCATGTTGCAAGGAAGCCCAAACAACCATGGGGAGGTCAGGGCCACCGGGAGAGGCACCAAGGTGCCGGCCGGATAAAGCCTCACTAGGCCTCCCAGCCCAGCCCAAGTCTGCCATCAGCTAAGGGACTCCGGCCAATGTCATCCAGGGCAGAGCTGCCTTGCCAGGCCACGCCCCAGCTCCCTACCCACCAAAGTATAAACACCTAACGTCATCATTTTGGGAAGTGACTTGGTCAGGATCCCACAGCTTCATTCTCACAAAATAACCAAACCCCAGGCCCTGGGCTTCCAGTCCTATGTGCCCTCAGCTATGCTGACCACTTCAAAGGCAGAAACTTGAATCTATAATTAAGTGGTAAAAAACACCAGAGCCGATATATTCATCAAAGGTTTCCTAGTTACCAAATCAAATCCTTTAGAAGCTTGAGTCGATTGCTCCACTATTGACAAAAGGGCCTCGTATCCTGATTTTCACACAAACGTCGCTAACAGCAAGAGTTGGTCCTTGCCTGGCTCAACACCTGCGTACCCTCCAACACCCTTCCGCTTCCCTCCGCTCTTGGTATTGCCCTCCATGAAGACCCAGCTCAGCCGCCCCCCACCCCAAGCCAGCTTCTCCAATTACTGCAGCTTCTGCCCCAACGGGTTTTCTGTACCTGTAAGACGGGTACCCCGTCTTACTCACTCACTCAAACCCCAGTGTGGGCACAAATCCCTGGGGTCTTGTCAAAATGCAGGTTCTGATTCAGCAGGTGTGGTGGGGTCTAGATGCTGCACTTCTCACCAGCTCGCAAGAGAAGCCACTGGTGGCGTGGACTGTACTGGGGAGATAAGGCTAGGGTATGGCCCTCACACAGTTCAGTACATTATTCTACTTGTTCCAGAGGTTCCATCATGTACAGATGTCTCCTCAGCGTTCACCTCGTCTCCTCAAGTAAACGCCTTTGCAGAAGTCAGCAAGGGTTGGTGCACGCTGCTGCCCCCCCATCCCCCAAGTTCTGACTTGGGCCGGCACACAGGGTGTTGATGAGCAGTGGCTCACAAGTGGCAAAATATAAAGGGACTTGGGGAAGACACAAGACCCCAGAACACAGTGTTTCGGTCAGCCTCGTTGTCTGCGTGGATCTTCATTTGTCTCAGCAGACAGATGGAGTGGCCGGTCGGTAACAGGCCCTGTAGGCAGAGCTAGAGGCAGCACAGTAACCAGGATAGCTTGTCCCTAAGAAGCTGCCAGTCTAGTGGGGAAGCAAACCCATCAAAAGGCCACTGATAGGGCGCCTGGGTGGCTCAGTGGGTTAAAGCCTCTGCTTTCGGCTCAGGTCATGATCTCAGGGTCCTGGGATCGAGGCCCGCGTCGGGCTCCCTGCTTGGCGGGGAGCCTGCTTCCCCCTCTCTCTTTCTGCCTGCCTCTCTGCCTCCTTGTGATCTCTCTCCCTCTGTGAAATAAATAAAATCTTTAAAAAAAAAAAAAAAAGGCCACTGATATCTGGGAAGCTCCGGGCACAATGGACACCTCGAAGAGGTACCTACCCCCAACCTAGTAAATTCATTCCTCAGCCAGGCAAAGATGAGTAGGAAAAGAAGGGCAACAGTGAAGAATATTCCAGAAGAGGGCAATGGGCAACAGGGAGACTGCGTGTGGTTCCACATGGCTAGCCTAAACCCAAGAGAACAGTTAAGGAAGAGAGCTGGGGAAGCAGGGAAGGGCAGCGTCCTCCTTCGGGCTCTACCCTGGGGCCTGAAAGAAACTCACCTCTATTCAGAAGGCAGAGGGGCCACTGGAGGGCACACAGGAGGATGGCCTCAGGGGTTGGCTTGTTGAGCCAGTGGGTAGCCACCCTGGGCCTCCCAACTGCTCATGCCCTCCCTCTGCCCTGTGTCCCCCGAAGGGGTAGGGCCTGGCCCTCATCCTGATGGAGATCTAGTTGAGCCCGAGACTTTTTTTTTTTAAGATGTTATGTATTTGTTTGACAAAGAGAGAGACAGCGAGAGAGGGAACACAAGCAGGGGGAGTGGGAGAGGGAGAAGCAGGCTTCCCGCTGAGCAGGGAGTTCAATCCCAGGACCCTGGGATCATGACCTGAGCCGAAGGCAGATCCTTAACGACTGAGCCACCCAAGGTGCCCCGAGCCCAGACTTTCTTCTTTCTGTCACCAGGATGGGGCAGGTCTTCTCCTTGCCTAGAAGTCCCCATTCTGGGCATTTGCACTGCAGCCCTTGAAGGGAAAACACTAAATATGACCCGGGGTGCCTGGGTGGCTCAGGTCATGATTTCAGGGTCCTGGGATCAAGTCCCGAGTTGGGCTCCCTGCTCAGCAGGGAACCTGCTTCTCTTCCCTCTCCCTCTGCTCCTCCCCACTGCTGGCACTTTCTCATGCTCTCAGTTTCAAACAGATAAATAAAATCTTAAAAAAAGAGAGACAAATATGACCCAAGTCTTGGAATACTGAATACCTGGAGCTTATCAAGGCCAAGTCTACACAGGAGAAAGGTCACTGAGAGCTGGGGACAGAACACAGACAACTGACCCAGGTAGTTTGATTAAGAACGTGCGGAAAGCTAGAACTGTTCCTGCAGAATGTTCTTAAGGACTTGCCAACTTACAGTCCAAACCTGAACTCCTGTTTACTTTAAGCCTTTTGGTAAATTCCTATTTTTAAAATGTTCTGCATGTAATATGGATACCTTCTATTACAGTCCAGGATGAAAACCCCAAATCACTGGCATTATTTTGCTTGAAAAGAATAAAATCTTGAAGGGTAGAGAGAAAGGAGGTTAGTGACAATTTAAGGGAGTGCAGGGCCAATGGATCATCTGACCAAGATACAGAAAGCCTTTTAACACAGGGGAGAACATGAGAATGGGGAAAGAGACTGGGGACCAAGCTCCCCCTGCCCCCACCCACAGTCCCAGGAGTTTTCCTCTGGTTTTCTTGGAACAAAAATAGAAATTCTCCAAGTGTGCCTCAACAAAGACAAATTTCCATTTCTCCCTCTTCCTATACATCCCCATTCCACAGGATGGCAAACTGAGACAGCATCAAGGGGCTCATTCAGAGAATCCACGAAGCACTGTTTGCCACTTTTTTTTTTTCCAAAGATTTTATCTATTTATTTGACATAGAAAGAGATCACTAGTAGGCAGAGAGGCAGGCAGAGAGAGGGGGAAGCAGGCTCCCTGCTGAGCAGAGAGGCCAATGCAGGGATTCATTCCAGGACCCTGAGATCATGACCTGAGCTGAAGGCAGAGACTTAACCCACTGAGCCACCCAGGTGCCCCACCACCTCTCTATGACCAATCCAAGCACCCAGACATTAACGAATTATATCTGAAGGCTTCAAGGGGCCTTGTTGAAAGATGTAAAGTTAATGAAATGGCAAAAGACTGTGGCTGATGAAGCCAGCTTCTGCCAAACTATTTCAATTCTCAGAAAGGAAGGACTATTTGTAGGATAAATTCCTAACTGTGAAATTTATCACAGAGTGTATTTCACATGTCAGGTGCCCTGAAATTCTGTCTGTAATGGCAAAAGACCAGGAACTACCTATATGTCCATCCATAGGGGCTTTGAAAAGATGGTAGAACCATATAATTAAAGCAGCTGGAAAAAGGAAACAATGTCAGCTGTCAGACACGTGATCCAGCCTAGTCGAGCCCCCGGAAGATTCCAGTCGGCCACCATCTGACCACAACCACGAGAGAAACCCCAGGCAAGAACGGCCCACCTAAGTCCAGTCATTTCGCAGAACCAGAATACAGAGTAGTAAGTTAGGCTGCTAGGAGCAACTGGCTCAGTCAGTTGGGTGTCTGCCTTCAGCTCCAGTCATTACCCCAGGATCCTGGGATGGAGCCCCACGTCAGGCTTCCTGATCAGCCAGGAGCTTGCTTCTCCCTCTCCCACTCCCTCTGTTTCTCCCCCCGTGCTTGACTCTGTGCTCAAGTGTGCTGTCTCTCTTTCTCTCCCAAGTAAATAAATAAAATCTTTGGAATGAATGAATGAATAAACAAACAAACAAACAAACAAGGCTGCTAAATACGGGGTTATTCGTGAAAGCTCACTAGGCAACTGGAATAGTAAGAGATGGGTCACATTCTCTCCAGAGCACCGGATCTGCCACATTTCCGCACATCCTCCCCCAGGATGGGCTGCAGGAGACAGACAACGGATCTGATTCCCGGAATGACATCTCATGGGCCAGAGCACCAGCAAATCCCTCCCCAGGTCACTGGGCCATCTTTACAACGTTTACAGAGGTTTACACCTAATACCCGACCTCCTAAAAGTTCAAAATGAGCTTAACCAAATCTTACCTCATGACCCTACTTTGCAAGTAGTAGACCCTACGACTAGTTACATCTTCGCCATCTTGGTTACCAAATAAGAGTGGAATGAACAGACCAGGAATGTTGAGGATCAAATAAAAACCTACACCTGCTGTCACCCCCTTGTGGGATATCATTCACTATCCTTGAGCCACACTTTCCCACATGTAAGGATGATAAAATGGCAGGTGCTTGGCAGGCCCGGTGGAGCATGTGACTCTTGGTCTCAGGGTTGTGAGCTCAAGGCCCACACTGGGTGTAGTGATTACTTAAAAAAAAAATGATAAAAATGGTATCAGATGAGCTATCTTCAGCAGTACGAGGATCTAAGAGCAGAGTCTGTTTTCCTTTTTCTTAAGTTCAAGCCCTGCTCCACCACTTACGGTCCGTGGGGTGCAGCAGGTTATTCCCCCTCTCTAAGCCTGTAAAATGTGGACAGTAACTATATTTGCCTCTCAGGATTGTTAAAAGGAATTAAATAAGAAAAGCTAGGAAAAAGGACCTGGAGGGGGCGCCTGGGTGGCACAGTGAGTCAAGCCACGAACTCGGTTTTGGCTTTCGGTCCCAGCAGGGATCTCGGGGTCCTGAGGTCACCCCAAGGCAGGCTCCATGCTCAGCATGGAGTCTGCTTAAGACTCTCTCTGCTGCTCCGGACAGTGCGCTCTCTCTCTCTCTCAAATAAACTAAATGAATATTAAAAATGAAAACAAAAACAAAGGACCTGGAGGTCAGTAACGCGTAACTCATAGACCCGTTCGAAAGTTCTGGGATCCTGAATAAAAGGTAATTGTTCCAAATCTCTCGTTTCTCTGTTGCCCATTTGAATTTTCTCTCTCTGATGGGGGAAAAAAAAAAAGGAACTGATCTTCAATATGAGCGGCCAACCCCCAGTCCTTCATCCATGGCTCTGAAATCCAAACAGCTCTGAAAACCAACGTTCTCACCTATCTCCCTTTGGCAATAAAAGTGGGCCTGAGCAGACATGGACCTACCAGGCAGACTTCACCCCATTTGGTGTCAATATTCCTGTGTTTTGATACGGAACTTACTAATGTGTTTAATTATAGGGTACTGCTCCAAACCTGCTGGGGGTGTGGTATATACACCATGCTACCTTCTGGAAAAGCTCAACAACCTCACCCTTAATCCAAAATCAACCCTTCGCAAAAGGCTTATTAAGGAAATGGGGGAGCTACCACGGACGGTAGGAGATGACATCAGTCTGGAGATTGATTCAGGGCGAGAAAGATGAAGAGAGACTGAGTGATTCTCCAACCCCGTGGCTGGGGGGTGCTTTCTTGCCTGCCGTTTCCTTGCCTGCAGGATCTCGACTTTCATTTTAAAAAACACGCAGGTTTCCCTCTAGTTCTTCTAAAAAAACAGGTCTTTGCAGCAAAAACAAACCGATCATTGTATCAGGGCTGCTGAAAACTGCAGGAGTGTCTGGGCAGGTAGGGACTTTGGCTGGCCCTCTGACCAACTTCAAAGCTGGCTAAGGTCACTTACCTGTCAAACTTCTCAAGTAAAAAAAAATCCTTTGGGCGCCTGGGTGGCTCAGTGGGTTAAAGCCTCTGCCTTCGGCTCGGGTCGTGATCTCAGGGTCCTGGGATCGAGGCCCACATCAGGCTCTCTGCTCAGCAGAGAGCCTGCTTCCTCCTCTCTTTCTGCCTGCCTCTCTGCCTACTTGTGATCTCTCTCTCTGTCAAATAAATAAATAAAATCTTTAAAAAAGAATCCTTTACTTTCTGTTGATGCTTCCACCAGACAAGTTTATTAAATTATTAATGGTCCTATTTCCTGTGGGAGAGTACTGTGAAGGTGGTGGCCATTTGCGTAAGATTTGCACACTAAGCAAGGAGCACCTGGCTGGTTCAGGTGGTAGAACATGGGACTCCTGATGGTGGGGTCATGAGCTGGAGCCCCATGTTGGGCAAAGAGATTACTTAAAAAACAACAACAACAACAACAACAGGGGTTCCTGGGTGGCTCAGTCGGTTAAGTGTCTGCCTTTGGCTCAGGTCATGATCTCAGGGTCCTGGAATCGACCCCCACATCAGGCTCCTTGCTCAGGAGGAAGTCTGCTTCTCCCTCTGCCTCTGCCTCTCCCCCTGCTTGTGCTCTCTCTCTCTCAAATAAATAAAATCTTTAAAATAAATAAATAAAAACATTTAAAAAGTTAAACAATCAAATAAACAAACATGCTAAGCATATTGCCCAGTTCCCTTGGGATAAAAAACTCCTTCCTGGTCCCTGTACTACTCATTTCTTTAGGGTTCACAACTCCACTATACCGTAGATGGAGAACCTTCTCAAAAGCAGAGATAATGAAGAGAGTACATCTTTATAATCCAGGAAAAAAACGCGGCTCCAAGAGATCTAACCTGCCCTTGGTCGTGTGGCTTGTAGGTGCCCACACTGATATTTTGGGTGTGGTCTGTTATCTGCAAAACTTGTGCTTGTACTTCCCCTGGACAGGCCCATGGACTGGGCATGATGTGGGGGAGAGAGCTGGGATGAATCCTATTGTTCGTCTCATATCATGGTGGGAAATAGCTTCACGTCAGACTGTCGATACTAATGGCTAAGGTGTCAAGATACCTTCCACAATGCAACACGACAACCCTGAAAGACTAAGGATCCTTGGGTTGGACTCGGCTACTAAAAACTGTCAAATTCAAGGAAATCCCTCTGGGCTTTCCCCTTCTTTCCTTGAAAATGAGGGGATTAGACCACACAAGCTTTAAGGGTCGCTGTAGTGGATCCTATGGATGGACACTCTTCTCAGCATCTATTCCTACTTTTCCTGGTGGGCCTTCCTGTATTGCAGAGGATAAGAAGCTATAAACTACATTTCCCAGGCTCCCTGCAGCTGTGGGTTTTTTGATGTGACTCGGGTTCCACTAATTTACACGCACGATCAGGAGATTTGAATTTGGGCCTGAGTTCATTGGGCAGAGGCATCAGGACGCAGAAGCAGGCAGCCACAGGGGCGGTAGGGTGTAGTATCTTTAGTGGCCAGTTCTGCAGTGTGTCTCTGGGATTATATCCTGGTCTTTCTTGAGTCCATTTATTACCCTATCATTAACTATGCTCGGCTGAAGCTAACGACAATGGATTCTGTTGTCTGCAACTAAACCCACTTCACCCATGTTCAAATTAAAAGCCAATGCAATGAACACTTACATGGTTCTCCTATTTCTCCCCCCTTCATTAATTTAGCCTTTTCTGAGCATCTATTCCAGATATTTTCCCAGATCCGTGTTTTCTTCTAGTTCCCTATTTCCTTCCAAATGCTGTCATTTACATCCAGGGACTGCTGACTCCGCCTCCCGTGCCTGTACTGCTCTACGTTGACCTCTGTCTTCCTATGAGTCAGGCATTACTGTACCAGGTGCTAGGGATACAAGCCCAGTAGGAATGTTCCCTGCCGTCGGTGGGTCTAGAGTCAAGAAGAGGAGTCTGGTCAGCCAAATGTCAGGCACATGGTCCGTGAGTTACAATGGGGGTGGGGGTGAGGGGCAGCCAATTCTCCCTCGGGAGATAAAAGACAATAGACAAGGAGTTAGGGACAGAGCTTCCGTCCTCTCCCAAATATCAACTGGATGGGTTTTAAAAAACCACTTAAATCCATGATTCACAACAATATTTTAAAAATAAACAAGTTGGCCATCGCTGCAGGATTCTAGTGAACCAAGAGATTAGCCTGAAAACTGGTACATGAAGGGAAACTTACCTGGCCTTTCCTAAAGGAGCTGTCTTACTGGGAACCAAACAGGAGGGAGGGGAAATCTATCTCTGGACAAGAATACCCGCTAAGAATCAGAGAAAGATAATTATCATATGGCCTCTCTGATATGAGGAACTTGAGAGGCACGGCGTGGGGTCGTGGGGATAGGGAGGGAAAAAATGAAACAAGATGGGATCAGGAGGGAGACAAACCATAAGAGACTCCTAATCTCACAAAACAAACTGAGGGTTACTGGGCGGTGGGAGGGTAGGGATAGGGTGGATAGGTTATGGACATTGGGGAGGGTTTGTGCTATGGTGAGCGCTGTGAAAGGTGTAAGCCTGATGATTCACAGACCTGTACCCCTGGGGCTAATAATAATAATAATAATAATAATAAATACAATTTGAAAAAAAAAGAATACTGGCTAAGAAATGAAGGACAGAATATCACAACCCCTGATAACCTAAATTACTTAGACGCTGAGTATCGACAGCTGCTAACATCACAAAGAGACAACCAAATACTGTGCACTTCTTGATGTTAATAGATGACCCTCTGCCCCGACATGTTTTTTAGCTAAAATAAATACACCTGAGCAAGCTTCTAAAGCAGTGTCGTCCAACAGAACTTTCTGCAATAACAGAAATGTTCTAATCTGTACTGTCCACTAGTATATTCTAGTCCACTAGTATATTCTAATCTGTACTGTCCACAGACTATACTGTCCACTCAGTAGCCACTGGTGTCATGTGGCTACTGAGCACCTGAAATGTGGCTCATGCAACTGAGGAACTTAATTTTTAATTTTACTTGAAGTAAACAGTCACATGTGACTTTGGCTACCACAGAGGGCAGTGCAGCTACAGAACCCATTTAGAGAAAACACAAAAGACCAAGGAGAGTTAGACTCTGTGGGGATGCACTCCTCAAAATCCAGACTGTTAGCAACTCTCCAAGCAAATTACTCATCTCTTCAATAATTAACTTACAAGGACATGGAAAAGAGATGCGGGGACACGGACAAATTATAAAAGAACTGAAAGAAGTGTCAATCAATTACAATGTGTAGACATTGCGTGGACCTGATTCAGCAAACTGAAAAAGATATGAATTTATGAGACAATTAGCAACGTGAACACCGCTGTTAATGTGGGTGTGATGGTGTATTTTGGCCATTATCTATTAGAGGCACATTCTGAGGTATTACAGTTGAAATAATATGATAAGTGAGATTTGCTTCAAAATCATGGGTCGGGGATGGGGGGGGTTGGATGGGCAGGAATGGCCATGGATTACTGGTTGGTAGGGCTGGATGACAAATGATAGGAAGAAAGGAAAAAGACTACCACACGTTCCTACATCTGGCACGACTCGAAGACTTGGACTACAGAGCCAGGTAAAAGACCAAAAATACTTTAGAAGGAATTCTACACTCAATTCCTTTTGAAGTATCTTTGGGAGAGGCCAAAGGAAGAGAACAGAAGGGGGAAAGGGGAGAAGACAGATTCACCTGCTACTCTAACTTGCACCTGGGTCCCACCAGCCAGTGAGTCAGGAAGGAAAAATGTCTGTCGAGTAACTGATTTAACCTCAGAGTTACTTAGCTCCTGATAAACCTTCAAAGGAAGGGCAATGGTGGTCAGGATTTCTGGGGGTCTCTGCCCCTCAGCTGGAGTCCTGCAAACGGGACCAACACAAAAGAGACTTAAAGCCACCTGGACCTGTCACTACCGCCTTCTTGGATACACATGATCTCTCCACCTCAATCTGTTTGGAAAATTACTGAATCCTCAGTAGTAAAGAGACAATTTTGCAAACTGCCCCGAGGCATAGAGTCATAAGGCAGATAGGCTGGAAAAGGCCAGTTTCCTAATCAGCACCTGCAACTCCTTTCTAGATCCACTCACCAGCACAGCCAGGTTGGTAAATCCCTTGTCCTCACTGTAGGCAACAAAACATTGGACCTTAGGGAAACCGGCCATACATCACTGTTAGCTAACCCCCTACTGGAAGTTTACACGCGCTCAAAAGCGCTAGACACTCTGCACTGCTCATTTCATCTAACCAACCCTTGTGAGAGGCCGATTCTATTGCTTTTCCATTTTACAGGTCAGGAAAACTAAGATTCAGGATGGATAATGTATCCCTAACACAGCTGGTGAGATGGACCCAACCGAGGTCTTCCTTCTCAAGACCCTTCCAGAACCCCTCCTGTGCAGGAACATCTACACCTCTTGGCTTGGCCCCTTCACCATCTTGCCCTGACCCAGCTCCTCACCTCCCACTCGTTTCTCTGACCCTCCCAGGTCCATTTTCCATCTTCAGGGACCAGACCTTTCAGTCCTTTACCTACTCAAGCTTCGGGCTCAGCCCATGCCACTGCCCTAAAGTCTGCCTCTCCCCCTTCTACACTGCCCTCAAACCCACACCAAGAAACCTTCCCCTGCTCAAAATTTATTACATCTTTGCTTGTGCTTCAGCATTCCCTTTGCTGGAACAGAATTAATAATTAATAATTGTGTCTCCCCACCAACCCAAATAATTCTAGCTAGAGCTAATGGGCACCTACCACGTTCCCCTCTTCACTCATTTATTATGTTTACCGCTCTTTAAGGTAGGTATCATTATTATTCCCATTTCACAGATAAGAAAACTGAGGCCCAAAGGGATTAGCCACTTGCCCAAGGTCAAGCAGCTAAAAAGTGACAAAGCCGGAGCCTAGGGGCTTAACCATTACTGTCAGAGATTCTAGAACATCAGGCAGGGAACATTTTTATCTCCTGGCTGCCTGGCCCGGAGCAGGCATTCCATAAAGTTAGATGGGACGTTGCCTCTCTGCAGGGCACTGGCTCAAACCTGCCCCTTCCCTAGTCCTCAGAGCCAACTGCAAGGTGAGTGCCTTGAAGTCATTCAAACTCTGTCATTACGCATCATATATGGGCCTCATCCGGAAGTGGCATTCCTTTTCTTCTGGTTAAGAAACTAATTAAGAGAGCAGCGGGTTTTGCTCGGAACTCTAGAAACACGCAATATGCTAAGTCACAAGCAATTTGGACAATCATTTGAAACTGGCCAATACCATAGAAGATAATTCTGGAAGCTTGGAGTATCTTAATACCAAAATGTCTTCTATTTTCGGATGGAGCCTGAGAGGGAAAAGGAATCTAAACATCCTCAGTGAACAAATGGAACTTCTGCGGAAGCTGTGCGAAGGTTGAGAAGCTAACACTATACCCCATCCCCCAGCCCTGGGGGAAGCCTGTAGGCAAGATCATAGAAATAATATTGTGGCTTATTTATCCCTTCACACCAGGGCTCCAACAGCGATGTTTGCCCGGCACAAGAGAGAGCTCCTAAAATGTTGGTGAGGGGACTGGATCTTTCTCCCCTGCCACTTTCTTTCCAGGGTAATCTGGGAAATTGGGAGACAGCGGGGTGAATTGACTATGGACAATCCCCAAACAACGTTGCAATTGTCCTTTCAGCCCGGTGATAAATATGCAAGTGGGACACTTTGTAGAATTTCCTGGAGGGCAGAGTTACCAGCCTCAGGCAAACTCTCCCCTCCCACTTAACCCCATCGGGCCCAGAAAAGCCTCAGGCCCGCTGACTTTGAACCTCAGCAGCCCACTTAACACCAAGCAGCAGGCGCCTTAGCAACCTTTAAAGCCATCTTTCCAGAGGGTTTCGGCTCCAGCCGCTAGCCTCAATTCATAACCAAATGCACCCTAGCCAGCCCCCAAGCTAAACCCCAGGAACCAGTAATATTCATAGGGAGCGATGGCCTTGCCCAGGAAAAGTATCCTAGTCTCACCCAATCCACAGCAAACACTAGAGTTCCTCCTCCCCATCCCCCCATCCCCCCGGCCTGGGCAGCAGGACTGCAGGACCGCCCCGGCGCGAGCAAGAATTATCGCCCACCACCCAGGGCCTGGAGCCCGCAGAGTCCCACTAGGCTAGGAAATGGGGTCATGTGATTCCTAAAACACCACTCCCTGGCTCCAGCTGACTAAATCAGTGGAATGGGATTCCTTAATCTTGCGGGTAGCGGATACATTTGAGCAGGCGATCATGGAAGTTCTACCCAGAAAAGCCAGATGAATGTCCCGATAAGATGTCGCCTACAATTCTAGAAGACTGGGGGGCGGGGGGGGGGTGGGGAATGAAAAATGATAATGCAGAGTAACAAACACTCTAACCCACTGGGGGCGGGGCACTGAGGCAATTTGCAGTTGAACCCCTTTATCCATCAATTTAATTCAAGATTTGAGAGAGATGACAAATTTAAAGTGCCCAGCACAGACCTCCAGTCTAACGGGCACTCCATGATTGTCAATTGCAATAGCTGTTACCACGAGAGGTCCACTGTGTGCCAAACAGCCGCCACTGCCTCCAGAACGCAAGGAAGTGTGTGAAACTCAGAATTACAGCGCTAGGAATGCGCCGCAGAGAATGGAATTCCTGAGAGCCTGCATCCCTCCTTTCCGAACCCGGGAACCCCGACGGCCTGGTGATTCTTCAGGCTCTGCCCACAGAAGGGGCTGCTGGAGGGAGGAAGCTGGGCCTGGGTCTTTTAGGCAGTTCCAGAGGCCACCCCCGCGGGCCGTGCCGGCTCAGGAGCCGGCCTCCAGGGCTCGGCGGCGCGGGCGGCCGGCTACCCAGCAGACAGGAGGACGCGCAGAGCCGCCCTGGCCGAGACCCAGAGGCAGGTGCAGGAGCGGTGCAGAGGGCGCGCTCCGTGCCCGGGTGCACGGGTGCACGGGTGCCCGGGTGCGCGGGCGGGCGCGGCAGGGAGGGGCGCGGGCTCCCGCAGCCCGACGCCAGGGCGTGGTGCAGGTGGCGGCAGGGGCAGAGTCGACACCGTACCTTGATTTTCGACCTGGCGACCGGGCGCTGCATCGCCGCCAGGTGTCCGCCCGGGCCCTCGGCGTCGCCGGGCTCGGGGATTTCACGCTCGGGGGCGCGCGGGGACGAGCTGCTCTCGGCGCCTCCAGGCTCCCCCGCGCTGCTGCTGCCGCCGCTGCTGCTGCTGCTGCCGCCGTCGCTGCGGCAGTCCTCGGGGGGGTCGTGGAGCAGACGGCCCAGGCCCACTGCGGAGGGAGGGGCGGCGCCCCGACACACAGACACGCGGCGTCAGGCCCGGGCGTCCGCGGCAGTTTGACCTGCGGGCGGTGCCGCTGCCGCCGCCCCGCCCCGGACCTGGGCACCTGGCCAAGTGGGCAACACGCGGGGGTGGACGAGCGAGTCCCCGCCTGGGCCTCCGGAGCGAGCACGGCGTTCGGGGGGCGGCTCCTCGGTCCCAGTCCCCCGCGCCCACCAGGAACCGAGGGCCTTCGGCGGCCGCGGACCCCGCAGTTTCCCAAGTTTCCTCTCTCTGGGATAGGGGGTTAGGGGTCTGACCTCAACCCCCCCAGGCCGAGGGGTTGACGGATCCTGGTGCAACCCCCTGAGGACGTGGGACTGAGAGTAGCTCCTACTGGCCTTCGGTCTCCCCTCCTGGTTCACCTCGGCCCGCGCGGCAGCCAACGGTCCCGCCGCCGGGCAATTACGGGCGCCCACTAGGGGGAAGGGGGCGCAGGGCGTCGCGTCTTCCCGCTCCTCAAGGACCCCTCCCCCCCGCCCCGAAAGAGGGGGCATGGGGTGGGGAGTCCAGGCCCCTCTGAGGAGCCGAGGGGTCCCGACCACCCCTGCCCCCACCCCGGGAGTCCCACGCCCAGGCCCGGCCCCGCGCGGCGCTCACCTGGGATGTAGGTGTCTGCTCTTTCCTCATCCGGGAGCTCATCCCAGCTGCGGACGGAGACCCCCGGGCTCCGCCTCTTCACCAGGAAGACTTTGGGCATGGTGTGGCCCCCTCCGCGGCCGGCGGCCCCCTCCTCCCGGCTGCTCCCCGCTAGAAGCTGCGGCAGCGACTCGGTCCCTGGCTCCCGGCGGCCAGAGCCCACCTTCCCGCCTAGCCTGCCCTCTCCCTCCGCCCCCCGCCGCGGCGCGGCCCAGGCCTCTCCCCCGCACGCCCGGCGACTCCCAGCCTCCAGGCTCCGCGACACCTATGCCTCAAATCGCGGGTGAGACCACGCCGAGGAAAAAGTTTCATAAGGTGGAATAGAAAAGGCACCAGGAAACTTGGGAGTGAGCATGCGCCCTGCAACATAACGGTGTCAACAAGCTCGCTACCTGTCCGACCGGTTCCGGCGGCCGAGGCTGCCTGTTCCAGCCCTTCCTTAGGCATGAATGTTTGCAAAAGAATTTAACGTCTGATTCTCCCCCCCTCCCCTTTTTAAAAAGGGAAGAACGTTTTTTAATCAACCTCTCGCCCCAGTCCCCATCACATGCACCTCAGGGCAAACTCTCAGAGGTAAGCCCCCAGGTCCACTTCCCAGGGCATCCATCCCAAGAGTTGGAGCTTCCTGCGAGTTGCACCCCACCTCCCCGCCCCCAGATGGATTTTTCTCGGACGGGCAAGCAAGAAAATGGCTCAGTTCCTCCGCTCTTGGTGGATGGTTTCCGCGGCTAGTTGAAATCTCGGCGGGCGGAAGGTGGAGGCAGCGGGAAACTCTCCAGTACTCTGATCTCGTAAGGGGGGGCATTGGGGGCTTAGGCTCCCCATCATTTACAACAGTCCCCCAAATAAACACAATCATAACATAATTTAAAGTTCGGCAGCTGTAGAACACGTCGTTATTGATTTGTGCCATACAATCTAGGAAAAACAAGTCGGCTAGCTCTGCTAAAGCAGCTTCCACCCCAAGACTTACCACTCCAAGAGCCCCATCAACCCAGATAAACACACAATGGAAACAAAAGCCAAGCGCGTGTTATGCAAACGCGGCTTCGCAACAAATTTCTTATCCTTGACCATTCCCATTATGGTCTCCTCCTAACCGCCCGCTCCCCAATTTCTCAGGTTGGGAAACACGTTTCCCAGCAAAGTAAAGTCGGGCTGCTACTGGGGAGGTGGCTGGAGAGCTTTGTATTTATTTTTGGTTTTGGCTTTTTCTCTCTGCCTTTATACCTGGAGGGGGAGTTGGGAGAGAAGGAAGAGGAGTTGGTAAGAGAAAGATGCCAAGTTTCTAAGAGCAGCAGAACCGGCATTTGGGGCGCGCGCGCGCTGTCCCTCTCACGGCCGCTGCTCTGGTGCGCCCGGGGACGCGCAGCAGCGCCTGCACGGCTGCGGTGGGAGCACCCCTCCTGTGGGCGATCAGACTTGCGCGGGCTCTCGGGGCTGTGCAGGGGCGCGTCTAGCCGGGAGTTCCCTGGCGCCCGCAGCTCGCCCAGCCGCCAGACTCACCTGTCTGTAACCTGACCCGCTGCGCGCCCAGCCCACAGGGCCGAGGAATCAACACAGCGGTTTTCCCCGTCCTCTTCCGCCCTGGAATGGCCCTTGGGGACACAGCAGCCTGGTAACGGATTTCTCGGCTCGGCTGGAGTGCTCTCCCCGCGCACGGAGAGGGGGCGCAAGCTCTCCTGGGTCTGAGAAGGGAGGAGAAGCGCCATTCCTCGGGGTCTGCCCTCAAGGGGTCACCCTCTCCTGGCTCAAGCCTGTCTAGACTCCAGATTTTCTGAGAACAATCAGCTCAGAACGAAAGACTTTGATCCGGTTCAGCCCGGAGTGGAGAAGGAAGACATTTCTATAGCTGCACGAGGAAACGAGGCTTCTTTTTAGTCCGTGAGGCTGATGGCGCCGCTTCTGGGAGAATCAGAGAATGTATTTTTATCAACCAACAAACGGAAGATTTTCTAGAAGGGAGCTTGGTTGAATGAAAAGTAAAATAAAGTAAAACTATGAAATCACAGAATTACCTCCCATCTCAAAAATCTCTAAAACTTCCCTTCGTTCAAAATTCCTTCTATTGCGAAAAAGGCGGTCAACCCCATTAACAGATTTTTTTTCTTTCATTGAATTTCAAATCAATGAGTGCCCGAACCACTTTGTCCTTTATCTGAAAAGAATAGAAAATGACAGAATATAAGACTAGAAACCTCAAGAAGCAGTGCGTGGTTCAGCAGATTCGGGATGAAAATTAACAGGAATGACTACACATTTTTTCAAGGATTGTTGGATGCACCCTTACTATGATATTTGAGGGCTGTTTCTTTGGGAAAAAGGAATTCTAATGTGCTATTTCTCTCTCTCTCTCTCTCTTTTTTCTTGATCGGACTTAAGAGGGATTTATCAATATTATTAACATTTCCAGTGTTCTGTTTTTGTTGACTCTTTATTTTATGATTAGTTTTCTAACTATTATGAGGAGCTGATAGAGCATCCCCTAAAAGTAGGATAAGAAATAAGCTCAATTCTTTAAAAAAATCTTAAAACTGGTAGTTGAGAGAGAGGCAGAAGTCTTGATCTGACCCAAACCCTGCCCCCCACCTCTCCCCTTGGAGTAAGGGTAGCCCTCCACTGAGTCCTTAGTAGGTCTGTGTCCTGCCCTGCTTGAATACTGAAGTGCTGGGAGCTCACTTTTTCAAAAAGCAGTCTATTCTGGTTGGGTGACAATACTGTTAGAAAGCTTTTCCTTCTGCTTTATGGAAGTATGGAAGTCTGTTTCCCTGCCATTCCATCTCTCCTCTGCATTCTGCCCTCTGGGGCTGCTGAGACAATGCTTGTCCCCGTCCGGTGTCAAGTCGTGCCCCCCCCCCCACCTCTGCCGGTAGTTCTTCAAATGCACAGAAACAGGCATGGGGGTTCTCACTTAAGACCTCTTTTCTCCAGTAATATGTAGTCAGGTTGAAAATAGACAGGTATGAACCTGCTCAGTGGGATCCTTAGAGGATAAGGAGAGGTTAGGATGATGGGGAAATAGTCCTAAAAAAAAAAATTCTTTTTTTTTTTAACTTTTTACCAAAGTATAACATAGCGTTTTTTAAAAAATGCACAGATCATAAGTACACTGCTTGATCAATTTTTACAAAAAAAAATTCTAACAGATAGCACTCCTGAACGAGACCAAGCTGCCTACTCTCACCACTCCACTTCACATGGGACCAGCTTTTTTGTGGGTAAGACAAAGAAAAAAAAAGGTATAAGGATCATAAAGAAAAAGAGCAAAACTATAATTTGTAATCAGTATGATTAGCTATGTGGAGAACAGAAGACTCTACAGATAAATGGCTAAAATTAAGAAAAGAGTTTAGTAAGGTTGTTTTATAGAAAAATCTTGATGTGTGTCAATTGCATTTCTAAACGTCAATAACATTTAGAAATCTCCCCAGAGTCATCTGTGGATTTAATACTTGAAGGAAACATCTTTTTGTGAGAATGACAAACTTGTTCTAAGCTTGTAACCAAAACACTCCTGAAGAACAAGGCGTATAGATTCATTCTATCAGGTATCAATAGTAATTAAAATAGCGTGGCATTGGTGCACAGACAGACCACCAGTGCGGAGTAGAGAGCCCAGAAACAGACCACACACATGTGGACTTTTGATTTATGAGAGAGGGCATTTCAGAGCAGTGGGGAAAGATGGGAAATGGGAAAGACTGGTTATGCATTTAGGGAAAAAAGAAATGAAATTGGATAATGCACACACATATCATCAATTTCCGGTGGATTAAACATTTAAATGTGTATGTGCATACATATGCATAGATAAATAGACAGATAATGGAGAAATATCTTTATGACCATAAGATAGAGCAGAATATTAATTAATTAATTAATTTATTTATTTATTTTTCTTATTGAAGTGCAGTTGACACACAATGGAGCAGAATTTCTTTTTTTCTTTTTTTAAAATTTATTTTATTTTATTTAAATTCAATTACTGTTAGTTTCAGAGTTAGAGTTCAGGGATTATCAGTTGTATATAACAGCCAGTGCTCATTACATCACATGCCCTCCTTAATGCCTGTCACCTAGTTACCCCATCCCCCCACCCTGGAGCAGAATTTCTTAAGACACAAAGAACAAACCATAAAAGAAAATATCTGATAAATCTGATTGCAGAAAAATTAAGAATGACTTAATCAAAAGACACAGTAAGGAGAATGAGAAGCTAAATCGTAAGTTGAGAGAACTTTGCAATGCATTTATCTTATAAATCATCAGAATTCTGATGATATAAAGAATTCAAATATCAGAAAAAGAAACATAATTTTAAAAAATGACAAAAGACATGAACAGACATTTTCCAGAAGAGAAAACATGTAAAAAAGATACTCATCAACCTATAAAAAGATACTCAATCTCATTAGTAAACAGGAAAATGCAAATTAAAATGACAATGAAATGCTATTTCATGTTTACCAGACTGGCGAAATTAAGAGGTTTGACAATACTACTAAATGTTGCTTTGGATGTGAGAACAATAAGTTCATGCATTGCTAATAGGTATATAGACTCAAACATTTTGGGAAAGAGTTGGATTTTATCTGGTAAAATTAAACACACACATATTGAATGAGCCAGAAATTCCACTCCAAGTTTTTAAATTTAGAAAAAGTCTTGCACTTTTGCACCTAGAATCACAGGTAAGAATTTTCACAGTAACATCATTCATCGTATTCAAAAACATAAAAACCTGAACACAACTGGAATGCCCATCAATAACTGGTTGGATTAATATATTGTGATAAAAGCATCCAGTGGAAATGAGTGGCCCACAGCCACACACATTAACAAAGGTAAATCTCAAATACATCTTACTGAATGAAAAAAAGCAAGTGACAGAAGAATTGTACTATAAGATTCAAATTATTATTTAAAATGAATCAAAATAAACAATACCTTGCTTAGGAATTCAAACCCACATATTAAAACCATTAAGTACCAAGCAACCACCTGGAAGAATCCAGAGAGCTATGCTGAATAAAAAAAGCAATCCCACGGTTATATATTATCTGATTCCATTTATATAACATTCTTGAAATGAGAAAAACATAAAAATGGAAAAAAGATTAGTGGTTGGTTGTCAGTAGTTAAGGATTTGTAAAAGGGCAACATGAGGGACCCTTGTGGTAATTAAGTGTTCAGGGTCTATGGTAGTTGATACCCAGGTTTACCCATGTGATAAAGTTGTATAGAACTACACATACATACACACACACAAATGAGTACAAGTCAAACTATATCAATCTGAGTAAGACCTGTGGATTGTCTAAATGTCAATATCCTGCTGGTGATATTGTCTTCTAGTTCTATAAAATTTACCACCGGGGAAATTGAATGAAAGGTATACAGTTGCATGTAAATAAATCTACATGATCTCAAAATAAAAAGTTTAATTTTTAAAAATGTCAAAAGTTGCTGAGAGTGTAGATCTTAAAAAGGTTTCGTAAAGAAAAAATATATAATTAGGTGTGGTGATGAATGTTAACTAAACTTATCCTGGTGATCATTTTGCAATACATATATGTATCAAATCATTATATTATCACCTAAAACTAATAAACTGTCTTATGTCAATTATATTTGAATTTCAAAAATGCTAGGCAATGCAAGAAAATGATACAAATGTCAATATAATGGTGATGATCACCTGGAGAGAGGAACAATATAAAATTAGGGAGGGACAAACAAGGGGATGGATTCCAAAGTACTAGTAATGCTGTATTTTTTAACCTGGAGAATAAGAATAATTGTTATTATTATTTAACCACGTATGCATGTATTTTTTAAGATTTTTATTTATTTCTTCGACAGAGAGAGAGAGAGATCACAAGTAGTCAGAGAGGCAGGCAGAGAGAGAGGGGGAAGCAGGCTCTCTGCAGAGCAGAGCCCAATGCAGGGCTCAATCCTAGGACCTTGAGATCATGACCTGAGCTGAAGGCAGAGGCTTAACCCACTGAGCCACCCAGGCGCCCCCCCATGTATGCATATTATAATCACTCCTGTCTGTGACATATTTCACAATAATTTTTTAAAGATTTTATTTATTTGAGAGAGAGAGAGAGCACAAGAGAAGGAAGATGGGCAGAGAGAAAAGGAGAAGCAGACTACCGGCTGAGCAGGGAGACCCACCAGCCCGAGGTGGGATGGGAGAGGGGCTCAGTCCCAGGACCGTGGCATCATGACCTGAGCTGAAGGCAGATGCTTAGCCAGCTGAGCCACCCAGGCATCCCTATTTCACAATAATTAAAACAAAACAAAACAAAACAAAACAAAACGGGCTCCTGGTTGGCTCAGTAGGTAGAGCATGCAATTTTCAATCTCAGGGTCATGAGTTTAAGCCCCATGTTGGGCAAGGAGTCTACTTAAAAATAGATAGATAGATAGATAGATAGATAGATAGATAGATAGATAGATAGATAGATAGATAGAAAGAAAACAAAAGTAACCGGCATAGTGGACATGCACCTTGCTTGAGGAAGCTTAGTGCTGCTTGCTCACTTTTACTTTTGGGTAGTTTTCTGTTATGAATCTCGCTTCCTCACAAGGGCCAGAAAATAGCTTTCCCAGACTCCCCCAATACGGATACAAGAATGCGATCCACGTTCTGCAACTGGGATATACCCACAGACTCCATTTAGTAAGGAAGCCTTGGTCAGGTCCCGGTGCCCATGCCGTGTGCTCACGGAGGCTGGTAGGAACTCAGGCGCTCTGGGCCGGAGATGGCCATGACAGAGTCCCTACTGGAGAAGCCAGGAACTTCAGTTTGAACAACGTTTCAGGCTTCTCCCTTCTAAGACTGATTCTATGGTGACCTGGAGGTTCCACGAGCCACCTAACATCCTTTAACGAATTGCTTTTCTGATTCGACTAGCTACAGTTGGTTCTGTTGCCACATCTTGGCTCATCCATTCTGTAATTGGCATTGTCCCCTCGACACCATTCAGACGCTCAGTTAGCTGTCTTCTAATCCAGGACAAGATTATGGTGTCTCATCTATCCCCCCTTTACTGTAATTCAGAATAAAAACACCACCAACCCACAAAATATGTGTGCTTATTTTAAATCTCTTCTTTCTAGAATAATTTGCAAGATTCTAGCTAAACTCATTAAAGCAAAATCCTCATCTTTCTTCTCCTAGACTTCCATTTGGTTTTTTCGTTTGTTATTTCGAGTTCTTTTTTTTTTTAAGATCTTATTTATTTATTTGTCAGAGAGAGAGCACAAGCAGAGGAAGCTGCAGGCAGAGGGAGAAGCAGGCTTCCCCCTGAACAAGGATCCCCACGTGGAACTCAATCTTAGGACCCCAGGATCATGACCTAAGCCAAAGGCAGCCGCTCAACTGACTGAGCCATCCAGGCATTCCATTTTGGGTTTTTCTTTTACTTTTTTTGACTTTTTTATGTGGCTATTAGAAAATTTAACATTACATCTGTGGTTTTTATCATATTTCTGTTGGGCAGAGGGGGTCTTAGACTGTGATGACTGGCAAGAATAGCCTGTGTTGGTCCGGAAGGTTGTCCTTAGGCATCCCCACATTTTCTTGGCCAGCATTGTGATTTGGGGGTAACAGGGAGGTAGCACTGAGAAGCCAACAACTTGGCTTTGAAATCTAGCTCTGCCACTGAGGAGCTCTAGGGATATGGCAAAATCATTTAAATTTTTGAGCCTCAGTGTCTTCATCCCTAAAATGGGAGAATAATGTGTCTCTCACCTACCTCACAATGTTACTACGAGAATAAATGGAATCATAGTTGTGAACGTGCTTGTAGGAAGTATCTGTTTATTGTTCAAATAACAATGGCCAATGTCAATCGAATGCCTTCTTTGATCGAGACACTGGGTAATATGCCCTAGACATATACTGTTTCACTACGCGATCTTTTGTGAGAGAGAAATGCTCATTTTATACCCATTTCACAAGAGAGGTTTAGAAAGGTCAAGACCCCTTGCTCTGAAGCCTATCATGACGGATGCACCATAATGCAAAGAATGTGCATCCTGAGGTCAGCAGAAACAAGAGCGAGTCCATCAGGGCCCTCAGTTGGTCTGAGACGTGCCAGGAGGGGACCACCTTGCCCGCGGGGTCCTCAGTTTGTAAACACACTGAGTTTTCTAAGAACCGGATCTCAGTTTGTCTTCCCCACTAATGAGCTCTCACTGCTCTGGGCACATCTGTGAGTGTGGGGAAGGGAAAAGTCTACCTGCAGAGGACACCTGGCATTTTCACGTACCCTCTGGCATTTGATCTGCCTTCTTCCCGTGCCTGAATGTCAGTTCTGGGCAGCCTGACTCCATCCCTTCTTGGGGAGGCGGGCATCTAACCTGGTTAATTAGAGCCCTCCCCTTGACCACAGTGATTGCTTCGAGGGCAGACATGAGATCCAAACTGAGACTCCCTTTCCCTGAAGTTGAGAGAGGAGGGAATACAAGCCTGGGGCAGCCAGCCACCTTCGCCACCAGCAGCTGCCTGAGGTTGAAGCCAACACAGAGAAAGCAAAGCAATGAGATGGGAGAGCAAGACTTGAGTCCTCATGACAGTCCTGGATCTATCCCTACCTGAAGCAGGTCTACATGGTCAAATACACTCTTCTATCTCTTAGTCTCTCTCTTTTGCTTGAGCCAGTTGGAATTGTGCTTTCTCACTTGCTGCCAAGAGTTTCAACTAATCAGCTATTAAAACAACCCTGCCTTACTTCTCTGCTCTCCCGTGACTCCTGGAAAAGGCAATGTGTCCTTCTGCGATGAACTGCAAGCTAGTTTTCTAAAAGTCACAAGACCACAGTTACTTTTCAGCTTACTCCTATGAGACAGAGGGCATTTAAATTAAGGGCATACATGTGAAACAACAAATCTCTATTGTTTTGGGTAACACAAAAATATAAATGTACATGGATGACTTGGGAGTGAGTTGACTATGACTATAAAAGTCACTGATGCAATGTTCTTAAGATGCTTTTAGGTATATATAAATCCAGATCCACCAACCAGGGTGGGAGACAACGTTACATGATTTTATTATTTTTATTTTGACTCAAGGGCCCATCCCAGTGTGGTGGGGTTGACATTTCTTGCAGCTAAAGGAGTACTTAGCACATTAATATTTTGAGATATTCTGGTTTAGAAAATGTTGGGGGTAGGAAGAAAGAGTAGGAAAGACAGACAGAGAGAGTGCTTTTACAATAGAGAGTAACGTTCTGGAAAACAGTGCGGAGGTTCCTCAAAAAGTTGAAAATAGAGCTACCCTATGACCCAGCATTCGCACTACTGGGTATTTACCCTAAGGATACAAAGGTAGTGATCCTCAGGGGCACATGCACCCAAATGTTTATAGCAGCCATGTCCACAATAGCCAAACTATGGAAAGAGCCCAAATGTCCATCAACAGAGGAATGGATAAAGAAGATGTGGTATATATATACAATGGAATACTATGCAGCTATCAAAAGAAACAAAATCTTGCCGTTTGCAACAATGTGGATGGAATTAGAGGGTATTATGCT
Source organism: Ailurus styani (assembly GCA_002007465.1). Classification (NCBI taxonomy): domain Eukaryota; kingdom Metazoa; phylum Chordata; class Mammalia; order Carnivora; family Ailuridae; genus Ailurus; species Ailurus styani. Next base: position 397,291 of record LNAC01000564.1, on the reverse strand, counting down.
GAGCGAAATAAGTCAATCAGAGAAAGACAATTATCATATGATCTCTCTGATATGAGGAACTTGAGGGG